>CP125978.1:246297502-246528171 GCA_030063025.1 Avena longiglumis | reverse complement strand
GTCTGGAGCTTCCGTCGGGCGCTTTATGTGGCGTAGGAGAATGATAATCTGCATCGTACTTCTGGACGTATACCCGCTTCGGTGCTTCCTGTGGTGGCGGTAGGAGGAGGCGGTGGGACCCGCTTGGGCGGTAGTACGGTCGTCCCCAACCGGTAATCTTGCTTCGCGTCTGAAGCGACTGGTGGCTTCTTCGTACCTGATGATGCACAGTGTTTGCGTGTGAAGTAGCAAGCCATCCAAGGGTGTGTCGAAGTCACACAAGGAGAGGAGCGAGTTCACCTTAGCTTGAAGGAGTTTGGCTTGGGCGCGAGTCATGGTTCCACTTGGGGTGCTCGTGGGAGTAGATGTAGTAGCGGTCGTAGGACGGGCTGCATCAAAACTCTTCTTCACTCAAGTATTCTTTATCGCCGTTGTCATGGATGAACAAAACTTTCTTGTTCCCACATGCATTTGACTTGTGCCCTTTGCCTCCACACTTGTAGCATTCACCATTGAATGGTTGATCATCCCTTGTGTGTTTGCCACTTGGGGGCTGTTTTCCTTGAGGGAGAGTTGGCTTGAAGGGAAGCTTGGTGGTACTTGAGGAGCTTCCACTTGGTGTTGTTGGTGTAGTGGTTGGCGCTTGCTTGTAGGTGAAGTACGTCTTTGGCTTGTTGTACTTGATGTCCTCTTGCACTTGACGCTCGGCCTTTGATGCGATGTGCACAAGCTCAACCATGTTGTTGTACTTTTGGAACTCGGTGATGCGCTTGATGGGATGGTTCAAGCCATTGAGGAAGCGTGCCATTGTTTGTTCATCTCGCTCTTCAATATTGGCACGGATCATGTTGAGCTCCATTTGCTTGAAGTACTCTTCCACGGTCTTTGTCCCTGTACTAAGCGTTTGAAGCTTGTTGAAGAGGTCACGCGTGTAGTGTGAAGGAACAAAGCGGGATCTCATATGAGCCTTCATATCTTGCCAAGTTGCGATTGGAGGCTCTTCTTTTGCTTCGCGAGCGAGTTGGACTTGTTCCCACCAAAGGTTGGCATACTCATCAAACTCGAGGGATGCCATGGCCATCATCTTCTCATTGCTATAGTTGTGCATGCAGAAGATCTTGTCGACCTTGAGTTCCCAAGAGAGATATTCCTCGGGCTCATTGGACCAGGTGAACTTGGGCATGGTGAATTTGAGCTTGCCGAAAGTTTCTTCTCCATTGCGGTTCCGGTTGCGTCGGTTGCCATGATTTGGGCGGTCATCATCATCATCCGAGCTCTCATGTCTTGCTTGGTGATTGTTGCGTTGCTCTTGCGGTTGTTGAGGTGCCGCGTTTGGTGGTGGAACTTGGTGTTAACGACGAGCTTGGGGAGCTTGCTCTTGTTCTTGCCGTGGTTGATGCCGAGGAGCATTGGCTTGCTCCATGTGGCGAGGAGTACGTCGAGCCGCATGCGCAATGGGCTGCTCTTCTTCTTCTTGGTGTAGAGGAGGCTCGGCATGACCATCATGTTGCCGACGTGGACGATCATGTCGATGCTGACGCCTTGGAGGATCGTCGAGTGCGTCACGCGTTGGGTGTGATCTTTCGGCTCCTCTTGGTGTTTCACTTGTGTTTGAAAGACACGTCGTGGAACGATGGGCTTTGGTGGTGATTGCAGCTGTGCTCTTGAATCTGAAATACCTTGTTGTTTGTTCACGTCGTGGAGGTCTTGCGGAGAGGTCACCATCATAACAGCGTTGCGGTGTCGCGGAGATGGTACCGCTTGCGAAGAGCTCATGGATTGAAGAACGGGTCCATCCCGGTGCCTTGAAGCGTGACGGCGAGGTGCACTTGATTCACTTGAGGAGTGCCGAGATGAGCTTGATTCGCGCGAGCGTGGCCTTGCTAGTCCATCAAGGAGGCGTTGAAGCTTCTCATCCGTTGAGGCGAGTTCATGACCAAGAGCATCATTTTGATGACCGAGGTTGTGTTGCATGGCATGCATTTGGCCACGGACTTCTTCGAAGCGGTTGTCGATGTTCTTGAATTCCACACGGGCCTCGCTAAATTGTTCATCTTGGCGCCGCTCGAGAGCTTCACAACGATAGTTGAATTCTCCTCGTACCTTCCAATGGTCCCATCTTGTCATGAATTGTGTGTCATCCTCCGGAGGTTGTGGTGGTTGGGATGGCTCTCCATGCCTGTCCATGATTAAAAGCCAACAAGGGTTGTATATGGATAAAAGGGTGCGGAGAGTTAGCCTTTTACCTCACCTTGGATATTATATCAAACCAATTGCCACACCAATGAGTGAAAAGCGTGCAAAGTGAAATGGGCAAGAAACTCACACACAAATATGCTACAACTCTCAAAAGATTTTAGTGGAAAGTTAGGATTGTGGAAAACCAAACGAAACAATCCAAGCAAAAGGTTATTGTTCTACGTGGTAAAGAACCAAAGATCAAAATCAAAAGGATACGATCTACAAAAACACGAAAAACACACACGTGGAGAAAAACGGGGTTAGCACGACTATGAAAATGAGCGCACAAGGTCCTAACGAAGACTACGCTCAGTTGTCGTGCCAACACAAGGAGAGTCCACAACTCGTTTGCCAAAAGAGTATAAGCAATAGATTTGTGCACTTGCCTCGGTGCGCTCTTTCTTCTCTCTTTCTTGGCTTACAAGCTTGGTATTCTCTTTGTATTGGGAGACTATGTATCTTTTTCTATTTTTCTTTTTTTTTATTGTTTCTCTTTTTCTCCTTGCTATGCTACTATTTTAGCTTTTGTATTTGGCCTCACACTCTCACTTTCCGAAGGCAAGTGCACAATGCCTAGACAAACACAAAATGAGTTGCTCTCATAGGATAGTTACACACAAAGGAAGATATGGGGGCTGTCAAAGTGGTGCAAGTTATACCTTCGGTATTGTTGACGACTTGCAACCGTTGGTGGGGAAAATGTTCGAGTGTCGCGGTGTTGCTGAGCGCGTGGTGACCTTGATGCGGAAGTTGTTTTGAAAATGGCAACAAACACGCAAAACACGAACAAGTGAAGTGGAAAAGTCAGCAAACGAAATTGAGGCGTCAAAGGGCAAATAAACACGGTCAGAGGCGAGCGGTCGTACCGCTGGCAACGACCGGTAGTACCGGCGAGCGGTAGTACCGGTTGGGAAACCGGTAGTACCGATTAGTTGCGGTAGTACCGCTTGCACAACCGGTAGTACCGCAAGGCACGGAACTGGAACGAGATCAACTTGACAAAATCCTAAAATTCGTGGTGATCTGACCAACAGGTTGGGCTAGGAACAACATGGGCTATAGATCGACTCCAAAAGCAACAGATCTATGGACCAAAACCACGAAAAACTCACCAAATCCAAAGATTGATCCGAAGGCAAATTGGGGCTCTTTTTGGTGGGATTTTCGATTTTAAGGGGGATCAAAGAAAAATTGGGGGGAAATTCGTGATCAACCGTGCTCTTGATACCAATATGTTATGGGTTAACCCTTGGGTTGGCCCGATCTTTCACGAATCTCCGCAGGAATCGAGGGTAAAGCGGTGGAAGGGGGAAAGGGGATGAAATCCACGAACACACGCACACGAAGAACCCGACGAACTCACGCACATAAAACACGATACACGCCGATAACTCATGCCGGTGGCAACCGGTCCAACATAATCTCTAGGATCGGTGTTGGGCGAAGCTCGCTCTCCACGCCAACAACGGGGGACGAGGTGCTTGGTGAGACCTTAACGACTTGGGGGCGAGAAACCGAGAACCCAAGGCCTTGTACAACTTGAACGCACTAGGCAAGATCCAAGAGGGGGGTGGATAATCCGGTGCTCCTTGGTAGGAGCATGAGACCAATAGATATAAGTCCTCAAAGGGTTTCCTTAATATCTATTATTATCCAAGTCTAGGGTTTACAATAGAGGGTGGGGGCTATATATAGTCCAGCCACAAAGCAGGTAGTTTCGGAACGAAAGGTAAATTATAGGAAGGATACAAGGCCTTTGGGCGAACTCAGCGTTCGGGTTCAACAGATCGGGAATTTTACCGGTCAACCGGTAATCTGGTCGCATCGTAGTACCGCTCCGGGCGGTAGTACCACCGGGCGAACTGGAGCTTCCGAGTCAGTCGCTTTGTGGCGGTAGGAGGGCGGTAGTAGGCCGACCGGGTACCGGTTCTTGGGCCTGAGTAGTACCGCTGGCGTCTGGGGCGTGGAGTGGTTCTTCCTGGAGCATCCGGTAGCTGGGACCAGTTGTACCGCTTGGACCGGTAGTACCGGTCGCCTCAACCGGTAGTACCGCTGATGGGGCAAAGGTGTCCGATCTTACGATGAGATGGCGATATTCGATTTGGTGGAGTTCGGGCTTGACAATCCGACTACACGTGCGAGCACGAGCGCCAATGCAATCGCTAGGCCAATCTCCTAGAGGTTACCGATCCTGCGTGAACACGATCAGCCTGACCAGCGAGGGTCTTAATTCCTACCTGAAATCGAGAACAAGTAAGAACCAATATTGCAATCAAGATATGGCTAACTTAATGTCTAAACAAAATCAGAGTCTAGGGGGTCGGCTATGGGGAGTATTTAAGGGCGAAAAGGTGGGGTTTCGGCCAGCCATGGAAGTGGTTGCCGAATCCAACCCTAAAAGTCCTTTTCCCCTCAAATACGGACTCTAAAAAGTGGCTAATTAAAATCCTGCGAAAATTACATGGGCCTGGCCCAAAATAAAGGTGTCGCAGCACCATATTAAGCTATGGACGAATTCGTAAAGTATTGATCTTGAATATTTTGTCCAAGCCTTCTTTCTTCATTATGGTGGCCTCAAAGTTCAGAAATCTTCATCCGTGGCCTTCTCTTGGATCATCACATGCTTGCCATCTCCATGCATGGCCATGCTCCAATGCTTGTCCCTCTCATCCATGCTTGGTCCATCATTCCTAAGAGTAAGAAATATATCTGATTTAGGCAGCATCATATTCTCATGTATGTGAGGAATAGTTCCAAGAAACGAAAGTACCTAATAGTTAAGTTGTTTGGCACGAGATCTTGTGATGGGTCCTTGTATGTGTGTTGCAGTACAACGGTTGTATCAATAGTAGGGATGTCCACATCATGCTCCCCTTCTTGAATTGAAGTCGTCCTCGACGCAATCTCATCTTCCTCACCAAAGTAAGGCTTCAAATATGCAATGTTAAATGTAGGACTAACCGTACCAAAGTCTGCAGGCAACTCAAGTTTGTATGCATTATCATTGATTTTCTCTAACACCTTAAAGGGACCAAAGCGACGTGGCATTAACTTAGACTTGCGTAAATCAGAAACGATCTTTACGTAAATGTAACCAAACAAGATCGCCAACATCAAACACAACATGCTTTCTCCCTTTATCCCCAAAGAAGTTTATACTTAGAATTCATGTGTTCAATGTTATCTTTAGTAGTCTTATGCAAGTTTAATATCATTTCAAGGCGTTGTAGCATCCAAATTATTTTGCAAATAAGTAGGTAAAGGCAATAAATCAATAGGTGCACGAGGAACAAAACCATACACGATCTCAAACGGGCATATCTTTGTGGTAGAATGCAAATGACGATTATAAGCAAATTCTATATGAGGTAAACACTCTTCCCACAATTTTAAGTTCTTCTTTAAAACAGCCCAACATAGTAGACAAAGTTCTATGTACTACTTGATTTGACCATCGGTTATGGATGACATGTAGTACTAAAGAGCAATTTAGTCCCCAACTTAGCCCATAAACATCTCCAAAAGTGGCTAAGAAATTTAGTATCACGATCGAGACAATAGTATTTGGCACACCATGCAAACGAACAATTTCACGAAAGAACAAATCAGCAATATGCGCAGATCATCCGCTTTATGACAAGGAATAAAGTGTGCCATCTTAGAAAACCGATCCACAACAACAAAATACTATCCTCCCTTCCGTGTTCGTGGCAATCCCAAAACAAAGTCCATAGAAATATCCTCCCAAGGAACACTAGGAACCGGAAGAGGCATATATAAACCATGTGGATTAAGGCGAGACTTAGCTTTCGACAAGTAGTGCGTGCCACAAATCTCTCAACATCTCGACGACACGTGGCCAAAAGAAATGTGCAACAACATCCTCCGTCTTCTTGACACCAAAGTGTCCCATCAATCCTCCTCCATGCGCCTCCTGTAACAACAAAAGACGAA
This sequence comes from Avena longiglumis, assembly GCA_030063025.1. Taxonomy (NCBI): domain Eukaryota; kingdom Viridiplantae; phylum Streptophyta; class Magnoliopsida; order Poales; family Poaceae; genus Avena; species Avena longiglumis. Next base: position 246,521,997 of record CP125978.1, on the reverse strand, counting down.
CAGAACTATCTGGAATGCATAGTTTGCTAGCACGGAACACAAATCCATCATTGAAGACGAACTTGTTCCAAGTTCTACCATCTCTACAATTCTGCAACACCTCTTTAAATTCAGCATCATGCACATATTGTTCCTTAATAGTTTCCAATCCAAATATTTTGAAGTCAAGTTGAGATAACAAAGCATAACGCATGACAAAGCATCAGAATAATATTATCTTTACCCTTTTTGTGTTTGATAACATAAGGAAAAGACTCAATAAATTCAACCCACTTTGCATGACGACGATTCAACTTAGCTTGACTACGAATATGCTTCAAAGATTCATGATCAGAATGAATAACAAATTCCTTAGGCCATAGATAATGTTGCCAAGTTTCTAATGTCCGAACCAATGCATATAATTCTTTATCATAAGTAGAATAGTTCAGACTAGCCCCACTCAATTTCTCACTAAAATATGCAACATGTTTTCCCTCTTGTAATAACACCCCTTCCAAACCAATTCCACTAGCATCACATTCAAGCTCAAAAGTCTTAGTAAAATCAGGAAGTTGGGGTAAGGGAGCATGTGTTAGCTTATCTTTCAATATGACGAAGGCCTGTTGTTGTGCATCGCCCCAAACAAAGGGCACATCCTTCTTGGTAAGCTCATTCAGCGGCGCGGCAATTGATCCAAAGTCTTTGACAAAGCGCCTATAACCAGCGAGGCCAAGAAAACTTCTTACTTGTGTGACCGTCTTGGGCTGCGGCCAATTCTCAATAGCTTCAATCTTGGCTGGATCCACTTCAATACCCTGTGATGTAACAACATAGCCAAGAAACGCAACTCGATTGGTGCAAAAGGTGCACTTCTCAAGGTTACCAAACAAACATGCATCATGTAAAGCATTGAAAACAGCACGTAAATGGTCCAAATGATCATCTAAAGATTTGCTATAAATCAGAATATCATCAAAGTAGACTACCACAAAACGTCCAATGAAAGCACGTAAAACTTCGTTCATTAATCTCATGAAAGTGCTAGGTGCATTAGTTAAACCAAACGGCATTACTAACCACTCATATAAACCGAACTTAGTTTTAAATGCTGTTTTCCATTCATCTCCTAATTTCATACGAATCTGGTGGTAACCACTACGCAAATCAACTTTAGAAAACATGGTAGAGCCACTCAATTCACCAAGCATGTCATCTAAACGTGGAATAGGATGACGATATCGAATAGTAATATTATTGATAGCTCTACAATCAGACACATGCGAAGAACCATCTTTCTTAGGTACCAAAATAATAGGAACAACACAAGGGCTAAGGGACTCACGAATATGATCTCTGCCGAGTAGTTCCTGAATTTGGCATTGTATCTCCTTTGTCTCCTCCGGATTGGTTCTATATGGCGCGGTTGGGCAACGTGGCACCAGGAATTAGATCAATTTGATGCTCAATTCCTCTAATAGGAGGTAATCCCGTGGCAACTCACGGGAAAGACGTCCTCATATTCTGCAAAGGTTAGCAATGGGTGGCAAAGAAGGAGGCATATCCTCAAATGAAAACAAAACCTCTTTGCAGACAATTGCATAACATTGAGTATTGTTTACATCTAGTTCAGCAATATCAATTTTATTTGCAAGCATACATGGACTCTTCAAACGAATTTCAGTAGCATGTGTAGAATCAGATTTAGTGTTCTTTGGTGGTATAAAATCTGCAGCAACAATCTGATTCTCACTTTTATTTTTCTCCTCAGTTTTAGCTCTATTAGCTCTAGCAAGATCATCTTTTAAAATTTGTTCGGGAGTCAAAGGTTTTAGACCAATTTTCTTTCCATCATGCATAAGAGAATAGTGATTAGTTTTGCCATTATGAACAGATTCTCTATCAAATTGCCATGGTCTACCAAGTAACAAAGAACAAGCTTGCATAGGTACAACATCACAATCAACAAAATCAGAATATGTACCAATAGTAAAATGCACGCGTACTGTTCTTGTTACCTTGATCTTGCGTGAACTCTAAAACCATTGGATGTAATATGAATGTGGGCGTTGACTTGTTGGAAGCGCAAGCTTCTCTACCATGTCAACACTGTCCAGATTATTACAACTCCCTCCATCGATGATGATCCTATAGCTCTTTCCTTGACAACACCACGTGTTTGGAACAGGTTGTGGCGTTGATCTTGTTCAGATTTTCTCAATTGCACACTCAACACACGTTGTGTAATTAAGCTCTTGTATTGATCAGCAGCTTCAGCTCCCATTACCTCTGGCTCTTCATCAGCATCAGAATTGTCTCCATCTCGAGCAGAAATAAGGACTAGTGTATCTTCATCGAAGTCACTCGCTGAATCGTATTGACCATCTTCTCGCACCATCATCACACGCTGTGTTGTGCACTGTCTCTCAATATGACCAAAACCCCAGCACTTGCGACATTGGATATCCTTTGTCTTACCCGTGGAAGCCATCGAAGATGCACTATGAGCAGGAGCATTGGATGATGGTGGAGGAGCAGCTGGAAATCTTGTGGTGGCCTTGGATGTGGTAGTAGCTGGTGGCGAATCACGAGGAGGCGCTGATTGTCGGGATGTCCAAGAGGATGTGCGACCTGCAGAATTATTAGTCCTCCTCCATGGTGTTTGGCGATCCTGCACTTCACGTTCAGGATGAAACAAACGAGTGATAGAATTATATTCCTTACAATCTAATATGTGCTGAATGTCCTTGTTTAATCCACCAAAGAAACGTGCAAGCATTTGTTCATTAGATTCAACAAGACCACACCGAACCATCCCTGTTTGCAATTCCTGATAATACTCTTCTACAAAAAATTTCCCTTGCTCTAAACGTGTCAGATTCTTTAGTAAATCACGTTGATAAGTAGGAGGTACAAAACGAACACGCATAGCAGTTTTTAAAGCAGTCCAAGTACTAGGAATAGTAGTAGGATTTAAACGACGATACTCAGACCACCAAAGGGAAGCAAATTTAGTAAATTCACATGTAGCAAAGACTAACACGCATATTCTCGTGGATATTTTAAGCATGCAAAACGTTGTTCTACTTCCATCTCCCATGTAAGATATGCATCAGGATTATATTTACCCTCAAAAGATGGAATATTTAATTCAAGCTTTACAACATGATCATCATCACGCATCAAAGGCGGCGTTATGTAGTAATGTCGGGACGCCAGCGGTACCGTGGAGGTTGTTCAACCTCCTCGTCAAATGCATCGTCGCCGGGTCGTAGTAGTACCCATCGTCTGTCCCCAATGTCGCAGCAGCACCGCGTAGAAGTCCGAGGAGCGCCACAGCAGCCGCCGGGTGCGCGGCAACAACCAGATCCGACCGTGATCGGAATGCGCCGTCGCCATGTGGGTGCGGCGAAGGCAATCGGTTCAAAAGCTCCTTGAACCTAACGCCGCTTGCGTTGAAGGATTTCTCGAGTCCATCGATCTTGTCCACGGCGTTGGTGAGCTTGGTGTCAAACTCCCCGAGCGTATCCACGTCTTCAACAGGCGACCAAGAGCGCGGAGAAGTGGGCATGTAGTTCTTCGTTCGTCATTGTGGCAGGGTTCCGCGAAGTATCTGTCATGGTTAGTCCTTAAAAAGCAGAGGTATATAGTACGAAAATATGGTGGAAGTCACGCGTAATCCGTCAAGCAATATACGAAGCTCTTACAAGTTCTTACCAAACAACAGGAAAAGACGATGTGCAACCACGAGGATCAGTGGGTCCAGAGATTGAACCAAGCGATAACCAGGAGTCGAAACACCGCACGTGGAGAGTATATGTGGAGCTCTGGAAAGGCTTAGCAAAGGGGGTTAGCAATTATCAAAACAGCAATGCAAAAGTTGAAAGAATGCTCAACGACAAGATCTTTGGTCCTAGGCTAGACTAGAGACGCGAGCCTAGATCACCAACGATGTCACGACGCGACACAACAAGCACTGTATGATGATATGGCACCCTGAAAAGCGAACCGAGAGGTGAAAAATCACTATGATGGCGAGTGTCTAGAATTGATCTACGGGGTCTAAAAAATAGGTTAGCCCCAAAATTTTTTTTCGAATTTTTTTATTTTGCTCCGGAAAGCGCGCAGACGCCAAAAAAATATTGCTATAACGGCCGATGGAGAAAAGTGATCCCCGGGGTCGAAAAATAGTATAGCCAGAATTTTTTTTTTTGCTCTCCTTCTGGACTTACGACCGGACTCTTAGCGCGACACGGACTTTAGCTGAACACGGAAACAACAAAGAAGGAAAGTCAAAAGAAATAACTAGGAAACAGTAACTCTACTCGGACTCATGCAGGGAAAACCGATCGGATGTCGCGTAGGAAGGCGATGAGTATTAGGGTTTATGGTGGCTGGGTATATGGCGTGAATATGGTGGCGGAATATGGTGGCGGTGATCTGAGTGTGGCGGTGACTAGTATGATCGTAACTCAAAACTCTAAGGACGAGACACTAAGACCAAACTCGACGCGACGATGTAGACACAAATTCAACAATACAAAACTGAAAAGATAATGCGAGGCGATTGGTTATGGGATGGATCTAAACTCTAAGTGTTTTTGGCTTTTTCGTGGGTTATAGGTAAAACAGATCTAATCTATAAAAAAAGAAAATCTCACCGAGCAACATACCACTTGATGGGGCAAAGGTGTCCGATCTTTCGATGAGATGGCGATATTCAATTTGGTGGAGTTCGGGCTTGACGATCCGACTACACGTGTGAGCACGAGCGCCAATGCAATCGCTAGGCCAATCTCCTAGAGGTTACCGATCCTGCGTGAACACGATCGACCGAATGAGGGTCTTAATTCCTACGAAATCGAGAACAAGTAAGAACCAATATTGCAATCAAGATATTGTGGATTAAGAGGAAAGCTTTATTGAAGAGGTGGGATCCGAATAGGTGGGAAGTACAAGAGGCCTCATGACGCTCGAGCCTTGGCGGTTGACTATGGCTAACTTAATGTCTAAACAAAATCCGAGTCTAGGGGGTCGGCTATGGGGAGTATTTAAGGCGAAAGGTGGGGTTTCGCCAGCCATGGAAGTGGTGGCGAATCCAACCCTAAAAGTCCTTTTTCCTCAAATACGGACTCTAAAAAGTGGCTAATTAAAACTGCTAAAATTACATGGGCCTGGCCCAAAATAAAGGTGTCGCACACCATATTAAGCTGGGACAATTAGTAGTATTGATCTTGAATATTTCGTCCAAGCCTTCTTTCTTCATTATGGTGGCCTCAAAGTTCTGAAATCTTCATCCGGCCTTCTTGGATCATCACATGCTTGTCGCCATCTCCATGCATGGCCATGCTCCAATGCTTGTCCCTCTCATCCATGCTTGGTCCATCATTCCTAAGAGTAAGAAATATATCTGATTTAAGATCATATTCTCATGTATGTGAGGAATAGTTCCAAGAAACGAAAGTACCTGATAGTTAAGTTGTTTGGCACGAGATCTTGTGATGGGTCCTTGTATGTGTGTTGTTGCAGGTACAACGGTTGTATCAATAGTAGGGATGTCCACATCAACCGCTGGCGTCTGGCAGCGACTGGTTGCTTCCGCTCCGTTTCCTCCGTCCCTTGGGTCCTTCTCTTCGTACCTGATGATGCACAGTGTATGCGTATGAAGTAGCAAACCATCCAAGGGTGTGTCGAAGTCACACAAGGAAAGGAGCGAGTTAACCTTGGCTTGGAGGAGCTTAGTCATGAAGTCATGGTCCCCGTCCCGAGGGGTTAACCTCTTGGGTGCCCGATCTTCACGGATCTCGTGGTCAAATCGATGGGAAAGAGGGAAAGGGAGAAGGTAGCGGTAACACACACCTCACGAAGAACACGATGAACACATGCAAAACTCACAAGATACAAGGCCGATTGCTCCCGAACGGCGGCCACCGGTCCGATAGAATCCTCTCAAGGAAAGATCGGTCAACGTGCTCCCTCAAATCCACATCGGAGAGGGAAGAACACCTTGAGGAGGGTCTTGACGACTTGGGGGCGAGAAACCGAGAACCCAAGGCCTTGTTCAACGATGGATACGTGATGCAAAGTCAAATCGAGGTTGGTGACGATAGTCGGTCCCCTTGGTAAAGGGGATGAGGCAAAACTAGAGATTCCACAATGGGGTTGTCTTTAGTCTATCATCTATGCCTAAGGGATACATGAGGGGTGGGGGCTCTATTTATAGGCCAACCACTAAACAAGGGTAGTTTGGGAATAAAACTAGGGTTTGGTAAGTAAAGGGGGATACATGGGCTGTGGCCCAACTAGTGCGCTGTGTGAGCATCGCCAGAGCGTAGTACGGACTTGGGACCGTAGTACCGCTGGTCCTGTAGTACCGCTCTGGGACAGTAGTACCGCTTGGCCCCGAGCTTCACCGAGTCGTCAGAAGCAAGTGGAGGCAGTAGTACCCGACGGTAGTAATCGGTCCAGATCCGTAGTACCGCCAGAGAGAGTATTTGGCTTCTATTGGCGTCACTGCATTGGTGGCGGTGAGGGGCAGTACCGCTTGGCGGTAGTACCGGCCGCTGTGTCCTAGTACCGGCTGCATGAAGAGCATTTGGCGATCTGTCTTCTTCCGCCTCCTCCAAGCCTCCGCCTTGTCGGGCTTGATGCTCAAGCTTCCTCCTTGCCTCCGCACTTGTCAATGTGAACCTATCATGCATATGTGACGGAGTATGAAGTAGCATGCCATTCAATAGGGAAGGAAGGGGGCTCGCAGAGGAACGGATTCACCTTTGGAGTCCATGACGACTTGGTGTAAGTTGGAGACCAAGATGTGGCAACGACCGTAGGTCGGCTACATCGCCTCCCCCTTCAAAAAGAGTCGTCCTCGACTCTACATGCTCATCACAAAGTAGAAGCGGTCGAAGGACATCCTTGATCCTGGGGTTCACCATATAGTCGTCCTCGGGAAGATTGACTTGACGACACTTCAATGTTCCTTCACTTTCCTTGAAGCCTACAAAGCTCACAACAAAAGGAAAGCAACACTCAAAGCGTATCCAATTCATGAAGATTATAGCATGAGTCCTCAAGTAGAAGGAAGTCACCTTAGCTTGTAGAGATAGCTCGATGAAGGGTAGCCATAGGTAACTCTCTTCGGTTCTTCTTGTCAACATATAGTCCATAGAGGTTGACGTGTATGCATTTGTACCTTCATACAACAAAGACCAAGCAACATATGTTTGTGTGTGATAGGGGAGCATGTCATTTGTGGCATGTCCATTCTTGTTCACAACACGATTAGCACAACTCAAGTATAGCAAATGGGATGCATATGCATGGTCGATGTGCATGGGAAACGTTTGAACATCATCCAAATGTGGAAACTCAGAAAATCCATATAACATATAAGTGGGGCATTCAAAGCATTGGGTACAAATTGCAAATAACATCTTTGATGCAAGAATAGGAGAATTTGGCAAAAACACACAAAGAAGCATATCCAAAACAAAAGTATTATGTTTGCAAACAAACCAAATGAAAGAGCAAGTGGTCCTTATGTTTGTTGCAACAACAAGACGAGATTCTTGGAAGCTCTCATGACAATACATGCTCTTAATGGAATTGTGGTTGCACCCAAAACATCGGAAAGAGAAAATGTTCAACATTTTTGTTGCAACACACAAAACATCATTATCTAGATGCGAAGAAACATGAATGTCACAAGGGGAGATAATACCATTAACATGCTTGCAATCAAACCATATGAAAGAGCAATTTGCCAACATGAAAGATGCAAAGCATGCCAAAGGTATCAGAGCTGGGTTCGATCTTGAACTCACTTGTGGGATGCTCTCAAGAGCTCTTTTTGTCAACTCGTGCTCAACCGAGGTTGACATTATCGTGCGGGTACCTACACACATCATACACAAAAGGAAGAACGTGTGTGCATGGTAGAGATACACATCATCCATCATGACGTATCTCTTTTTGTGCACATCACCATTAATGGCATTCAAGTATGAAATAGATGCATGGTGAGTATGCAAGTGGGGAACATGCTTATCATGGCAATCATCAAAATCTCCAAAAATTGAGAAAGCTATGGGGGCCATCTCATTATAACGCATAAGATCAATATTGTTGCAAGCAAAACAAGAGAAATAGCAAGCATTCATCTTATCGCAAGCAACGGGAGAAATTGAATGACTATCATGACAAGGCAAGTCCAAAGCAATTGGAGGATACACACAAGATGCATAGCATGGCATGTTTATGGCAATGATATCGCAATCAAACAATTCCACATGATCAATATTATGCAAAGGCAAAGCATCACATGGGAATATGGATGAAGCATAAGTAATGTCACTAGTATCATCCATAGCATGCATATCCTCACAATTCATCATGTCCACTAGTGGGATCATGGCATCATCAACACCCTTATTTTTACCTTGGTCATACCTCTCATATGAAGTGGGTGTTGTGGAAGTAGTGGCCTCCTTGTGGACGACTTCGTCTTCTTGATGTATCCATGGCGTAGCATCCTCTTCATCCACCATGTACATCTTCTCCATTCGAGGCATCATTGCTTCATGGCTTGGCGCGTCTTCATCCATGGAACCTAGCATAACACAAGAGAACACACTAGAGGTAGAGGGTAAGTTGTTAGAAATCGAAATGGTCTCACTTGACCTATCAACTACCACTCTCAACTCACTAGGAGTATCACTCATGCCCTCCAAGTGGAAGCACTCAATCTCACATAAGGTGGACTCACTCATCTCACTCTTGTTCTCACTCAAGTGGGATAAGTGGCTCTCGTACTCACATGGGATTGGTACCACATCATCACTCAAGCATATGGGGGTATGCTCGGTCTCCTCAACTCCTTGCGCCTCCTTTGGTGAAGGGAAAATCCCATGCTCACCATTCTTGACCTTGTCGCCTTCAAAGTTGGATGCCATAAGATGGGTATCGTCGCTCTCCTCCATGGTCGAAGGGAAAATCCCATGCTCGACCGTCTTGTGGCCATCTCGTAGTAGTGGTGGAGGTAGGCTCATGCTATCCAACTTGGCGAAGTAGGCGTCTACATTTTCCTCGTTCGCGAGGTCGTAGAAGTCAAGCGTAGGCGTGGAATCTTGATGGCGTGGAGGAAGGCTTGCTCTTGGTGCCATTGTGGTGGTGGCACGAGTAGTTGAAGGTGCCCTATTATGGTGTCGACGGAGGTCATTGGCGTGCCTTGCCGATGGTTGATGTTGGTGAAGCACTTGGTCATCCACATGACGCTCGCGATGGTGATCATTTGCCTTGGCACACTTCTTGTGCTTGTGGTGCCTTCTTGAGCTTGATTGAGCATTATGGTTGGTGCTCATCATGAATTCTTCGTCTTTATGGCGAAGATGCCTTTGACGATGTCTTGTATCCTCTTTATGGTGGCGATGCTCATGAGAGGATGTTTGTCGATGAAGAGTCTTGTTTCTTGGCGCCTCTTGATGCATATGATGTTTGGACGCCACTCTTGTTTCGATAGGAGTTGGAGCTTGGCGCCTTGGCGGTGATGAAGCTTGGCGCCTTGGAGATGGTAGAGCTTGACGCCTTGGAGGTGATGGAGCTTGGTGCCTTGGAGATGGTGGCGCTTGACGCCATCTAGGTGGTGGCACATGTCGCTTGGAGGTGAATCATCGAAGTAGGTGGTGCCCTTTGGTGTGGCACGCTTGGCCTTGAAGGTCATGGAATCTTGATGATGCCTCCTTGCTTGGCGAGTAGGCTTCCATCTCCACGGTGGAGGAATTCTTCATGGCTCATGGAGGAGTCATCAAAGTCGGTGAAGTTCTCCGTGTCCTCCATGCTTGGCGAGGCGCCATCGATGTCGCACAAGTCGCCCATGCTTGGGGAGTAGTTGTTGGTGTAGTACTCCATATCACCCAAGCATGTGGAGCCATTGTCGGTGTAGTGCTCCATAGGCTCCATGCCTGAGGAGCCATTGTCGACGTAGAGCTCCATGTCTTCCATGCATGTGGAGTCGTCGTAGTTGTAGTGCTCCGGGTCCTCAAAGCATGCGGAGCCATTATCGGTGTTGTGCTCCGTCATGTCCTCTATACTTGTGGAGTCGTAGTCATGGTGGCTCATCATGGATTCTTCATAGATATCATCCTCGGTTCCGGAGTCCCTAGACATGATGCACAAGACCAAGTGGTGTATATGGAAGTGGTAGTGGGAGTTAGGGATACAGCGTCAAACCTTACTTTACCTTGGAAGATCGTATCGTACAAGTGGCCACACTTGAGAGCAATAAACCAAGCAAAGTGAAGTTCACGCGGAACACCAAAACCAACTACTAACCAAAACACACACACACACAAGGCCTATGGTGGATAGGTATGGAAAGTGGCATGTGAAGAACCAATCCGAAATCAAGATGTTGTAATGGCAAGTAAAGAACCACAATGATCACAAAGCAAACAAGTCGATCCACAAGATAGGAAATATATACAAGGAAACACACACGGTGAGATAAATGGGACTTGTGCGACGGAGAAAGTGAGCTAAGAACCAAATGATTACCTAGCGAAGACTATAAGCTCGTGTCACACAAGTACAAGGAGAGACGCTAGTTCGATTGCATAAGATTGGTGGGCTACAAGATATGCACAATAAGTACCACCTATATGATGTTCATCGAGCTTGCGCTTTCTATTCTATGAGGCACATGTATACTTCTTTCTTTTTTTCTCTTTTCCTTTTTTCTATTTTTTTTTCTTTTTCTTTCTATTTTTCTTTTTATTTCTTTTTCACTTGCCTCTTCCTTGTGCCAACAACTATACAAGATAACTATATGAGATAGCGCTCACAATGTTTGCTCGGAATCTACAAGGTATCAAATGTGCATAGCCCAAGCAATCATAAGAGGAACTAGTCTCAATAGGTGTTTGTTGCTCGCAAAGATAGTGGGGTTCACAAAGGAATGCAAGTGGGGAGAAGTCGCGGAATGTTTATACCTTTCGTCGACGATCTTCACCCTTTCTTGTTGGATTCCGCCTTTCTCAAGGAATTTGGATGGAGTAGATAGCATGAACCACATGGATGATGATGTAGAGCTCCTTCTCCTCTTCGAAACGAGCTAAAGAACAACAAAATCCGAGTTCGAATGCAAAAGTTATGGCCAAAACGGTGAGAGGTCAATGAAACTGCTTTTTCTCTTTAGGGCGGTAGTACGGATTTTGCACGGTGGGCGGTAGTCAGAGGTTTGGAGCGGTAGTACCGCCGAGACAGAAAACCAGATCCGACGCGATTTCATGAGTTTGAAGCGATTTTAAGGAAAATCTTCAAGAAAACACCAATTCGACGGGGAAATCAAGGAATTAGGCTATGGAACGCCAAGGAAGGTAGATCAACAAGTTTAGCAAGTAATCCACGGATCAAAACCTACCAAAACGCACTCAAATCACATATCGATCCAAAACACGAATTGGGGCTATTTTTGGTGAAATTTTCAATTTATGGGGAAAAGACCAAATCGATGAGAACCGTGGCAACCAAAAGCACGATACCGGATGATGGAGGGTTAACCTCTTGGGTGCCCGATCTTCACGGATCTCGTGGTCAAATCGATGGGAAAGTGAGGAAAGAGAAGGTAGCGAAGCGAACACACACCTCGCGAAGAACACGATGAACACACACAAAACTCACACGATACAAGGCCGATTGCTTCCAGCGGCCACCGTCCGATAGAATCCTCGCAGGAAAGATCGGTCAACGTGCTCCCTCAAATCCACATCGGAGAGGGAAGAACACCTTGAGGAGGGTCTTGACGACTTGGGGGCGAGAAACCGAGAACCCAAGGCCTTGTTCAACGATGGATGCGTGATGCAAAGTCCAATCAAGGTTGGTGACGATAGTCGGTCCCCTTGGTAAAGGGGATGAGGCAAAACTAGAGATTCCACAATGGGGGTTGTCTTTAGTCTATCATCTATGCCTAAGGGATACATGAGGGGTGGGGGCTCTATTTATAGGCCAACCACTAAACAAGGGTAGTTTGGGAATAAAACTAGGGTTTGGTAAGTAAAGGGGGATACATGGGCTGTGGCCCAACTAGTGCGCTAGGCTTGTGCCAGAGCGGGAGTAATGGGACTTGGGACCGGTAGTACCGCTCTGGGACCGGTAGTACCGCTTGCGGTCCTGGAGCTTCAGCTGGAGCCGTCTGTAGCGGGCGGTAGCAGGAGACGGTAGTACCGCTGACCGGTAGTACCGGGTCCAGATCCGGTAGTACCGCCGGAGACAGAGAGTATTTGGCTTCTGTTGGCGTCTGTTGCTGGCGGTAGCAGGGGGCGGTAGTACCGCCTGGCGGTAGTACCGGTCGCCAGGTCCGGTAGTACCGCTGGCGACAGAGAGCATTTGGCAGTCTGTCTTCTTCCGCCTCCTCTTCCAAGCCTCCGTCTTGTCGGGCTTGATGTTCCGGGCTTCCTCCCTTGCCTCCGTACTTGTCAATGTGAACCTATCATGCATATGTGACGGAGTATGAAGTAGCATGCCATTCAATAGGGAAGGAAGGGGGCTCGCATAGAGGAACGGATTCACCTTTGGAGTCCATGACGACTTGGTGTAAGTTGGAGACCAAGATGTGGCAACGACCGTAGGTCGGGCTACATCAGGTCCACTTGGGGAGCTCGTGGGAGTATATGTAGTAGCGGTCGTAGGACAGGCTGCATCAGCTCTTTTCCTCTCTCTTGTTGGCTTACAAGCTTGGTATTCTCTTTGTATTGGGAGACTATGTATCTTTCTTTTTTTTTGATTCTTTTTCTTTTTCTTTTTCTGTCTATGCTACTATGTTAACTTTTGTATTTGTCCTCACACTCTCACTTTCCGAAGGCAAGTGAACAATGCTTAGACAAACACAAAATGAGTTGCTCTCATAGGATAGATACACACAAAGCAAGATATGGGGCTGTCAAAATGGTGCAAGTTATACCTTTGGTATTGTTGACGACTTGCAACCGTTGGTTGGGGATGATGTTCGAGTGTCGCGGTGTCGTTGAGCGCGTGGTGACTTTGATGCGGAAGCTTGTGTTAAGATGGCGACAAACACGCGAAACACGAACAAGCTAAAGGGGGAAAGTCAGCAAACGAAAATGAGGCGTCAAAGGGAAAAGAAGAACGGTCAGAGGCGAGTGGTAGTACCGCTGGCAGCGACCGGTAGTACCGGAGAGCGGTAGTACCGCTTGTGCGACCGGTAGTACCGGTGACTTGCGGTAGTACCGCTTGTACGACCGGTAGTACCGCAAGGCACGGAACTGGAACGAGATCAACTTGACAAAAACCTCAAATTCGTGGTGATCTGACCGAAAGGCTGGGCTAGGAACAACAGGGGCTATAGATCGACTCCAAAAGCAACAGATCTATGGACCAAAACCACGAAAAACTCACCAAATCCAAAGATCGATCCGAAGGCAAATTGATGCTCTTTTTGGTGGGATTTTCGATTTTAAGGGGGATCAAATAAAAATTGGGGGGAAATTCGTGATCAACCATGCTCTTGATACCAATATGTTATGGGGTAAACCGTGGGTTGGCCCGAATTTTCACGAATCTCCGCGGGAATCGAGGGTAAAGCAGTGGAAGGGGGAAAGGGGATGAAATCCACGAACACACGCACACGAAGAACCCGACGAACTCACGCACATAAAACACGATACACGCCGATAACTCACGCCGGTGGCAACCGGTCCAACATAATCTCTAGGATCGGTGTTGGGCGAAGCTCGCTCTCCACGCCAACAACGGGGGATGAGGTGCTTGGTGAGATCTTGACGACTTGGGGGCGAGAAACCGAGAACCCAAGGCCTTGTACAACTTGAACGCACTAGGCAAGATCCAAGAGGGGGTGGATAATCCGGTGCTCCTTGGTAGGAGCATGAGACCAATAGATGTAAGTTCCTCAAAGGGTTTCCTTAATCTATTATTATCCAAGTCTAGGGTTTACAATAAAGGGTGGGGGCTTTATATAGGCCAGCCACATAAACAGGGGTAGTTTCGGAACGAAAAGGTAAACTATAGGAAGGGATATGTATGCTGGCCAAACTGATCTGTTCAATCGGCCAGACCGGTAGTACGGTCGTGCAACCGATAGTACCGGCCATAACCGGTAGTACGCCTCGGGCGGTAGTACCGCTTGCGATCCTGGAGCTTCCGTCGGATTAGCCTGTAGCGAACGGTAGGAGGGGGTGGTAGTACCGCCCACCGGTAGTACCGGTCCCTGGGCCGGTAGTACCGTAGTCGTCTGGCCCTTGGTTGGGCTCCTGCTGTGGTGTCCGGTAGTGGTAGTACCGCTTGAACCGTAGTACCGTCACGTCAACCGTAGTACTACCGGCCCTGCAGCATCGGTTGCTTCCGCTCCGGCTCCTCCGTCCACTGGGTCCTTCTCTTCATACCTGATGATGCACAAGGTAGGCGTTTAAAGTAGCAGGCCATCCAAGGGTGTATCGAAGTCACACAAGGAGAGGAGCGAGTTCACCTTATCTTGTAGGAGTTTGGCTCAGGCGCGAGTCATGGGTCCACTTGGGGAGCTTGTGGGAGTAGATGTAGTAGATGTAGTAGCGTTCGTGGGACGGGCTGCATCAGTCATGCTCACACACAAGAAGTTCTTGGTCCTCTTCCAAATATTGCCTTGCCATGGCTTCCTTGACCCTTGCATCAAACTCTTCTTCACTCAAGTATTCTTCATCGCCGTTGTCATGGATGAACAAAACTTTCTTGTTTCCACATGCGGCCGACTTGTGTCCTTTGCCTACACACTTGTAGAATTCACCATTGAATGGTTGATCATCCCTTGTGTATTTGCCACTTGGGGGCTGTTTTCCTTGAGGGAGTATTGGCTTGAAGGGAAGCTTGGTGGTACTTGAGGAGCTTCCACTTGGTGTTGGTGGAGTAGTGGTTGGTGCTTGCTTGTAGGTGAAGTACGTCTTTGGCTTGTTGTACTTGATGTCCTCTTGCACTTGACGCTCGGCCTTTGATGCGATGTGCACAAGCTCAACCATGTTGTTTTACTTTTGGAACTCGGTGATGCGCTTGATTTGATGGTTCAAGCCATTGAGGAAGCGTGCCATTGTTTGTTCATCACGCTCTTCAATGTTGGCACGGATCATGTTGAGCTCCATTTGCTTGAAGTACTCTTCCACGGTCTTTGTCCCTTGACTAAGCGTTTGAAGCTTGTTTAAGAGGTCATGCGTGTAGTGCGAAGGAACAAAGTGGGATCTCAATGGGCCTTCATATATTGCCAAGTTGAGATTGGAGGCTCTTCTTTTGCTTCGCGAGCGAGTTGGACTTGTTCCCACCAAAGGTTGGCATACTCATCGAACTCGAGGGATGCCATGGCCATCATCTTCTCATTGCTATAGTTGTGCATGCGGAATATCTTGTCAACCTTGAGTTCCCACGAGAGATATTCTTCGGGTTCATTGGAACCGGTGAACTTGGGCATGGTGAATTTGAGCTTGCCGAAAGTTTCTTCTCTATTGCGGTTCCGGTTGCGGCGGTTGCCATGATTTTGGCGGTCATCATCATCATCCGAGCTCTCATGTCTTGCTTGGTGATGGTTGCGTTGCTCTTGCGGTTGTTGAGGTGCCGCATTTGGTGGTGGAACTTGGTTTTGACGACGAGCTTGGGGAGCTTGCTCGTGTTGTTGGCACGGTTGAGGACGAGGAGGAGGTTGTTGATCCTCACGACGAGCTTGGGGAGCTTGCTCCTGTTCTTGTCGTGGGTGATGCCGAGGAGCATTGCCTTGCGCCCTGTGGCGAGGAGGACGTCGAGCCGCATGCGCAATGGGCTGCTCTCCTTCTTCTTGATGTGGAGGAGGCTCGTCATGATGATCATGTTGCCGACGTTGACGATCATGTCGATGATGACGCCTTGGTGGATCTTCGAGTGCTTCACGTCGACGGTGATCTTGTTCGTCCTCTTCGGATGCTTCACTTGTTGAAATAACATGTCGACGGCGATGGGCTTGGTGGTCCATGTGAGGTTGTTCTTGTTGAATCACAAGTGCCCTTGGTTTGGGCCGGTTCGCTTCACGTCTTGGAGGTCTTACGGAGAGGTCACCATCATAGCTTGACGTTGCGGCGTGTCGCGGAGATGGTACCGCTTGAGAAGAGCTCATGGATTGAAGGACGGGTCCATCCCGGTGCCTTGAAGCGTGACGGCGAGGTGCACTTGATTCACTTGAGGAGTGCCGAGATGAGCGTGAATTGCGCGAGCGTGGCCTTGCTAGCCCATCAATGAGGCGTTGAAGCTTCTCATCCGTTGAGGCGAGGGCGCAACCAAGAGCTTCATTTTGATGACCGAGGTTGTGTTGCATGGCATGCATTTGGCCTCGGACTTCTTCGAAGCGGTTGTCGATGTTCTTGAACTGCACGCGGGCTTCGCTAAATTGTTCATCTTGGCACCGCTCAAGAGCTTCACAACGGTAGTTGAATTCTCCTCGGACCTTCCAATGGTCCCATCTTGTTGTGTGTCGTCCTCCGGAGGTGGTGGTTGGGATGGCTCGTCATTCCTGTCCATGATGCAAAGCCGTCAAGGGTTGTGTATAGAGAATAAAGGTGCGTAGAGTTAGCCTTTTACCTCACCTTCGAGATTATATCAAACCAATTGCCACACAAAGGAGCGAACAGCGCGCAAAGTGAACTGGTAAAGAAACTCACACACAAATATGCTACAACTCTCAAAAGCTTTTGGTGGAAGGTTAGGATTGTGGAAAACCAAACGAAACGATCCAAGCAAAAGGTTATTGTTCTAAGTGGTAAAGAACCAAAGATCAAAAGCAAAAGGATACGATCTACAAAAACACGGAAGAACGCACACGTGGAGAATAACGGGGTTAGCACGACTATGAAAATGAGCACAAAAGGTCCTAACGAAGACTACGCTCAGCTGTCGTGCCAACGCAAGGAGAGACCACAACTCGTTTGCCAAAAGAGGATAAGCAATAGATTTGTGCACTTGCCTTGGTGCGCTCTTTCCTCTCTATTTTTGGCTTACAAGCTTGGTATTCTCTTTGTATTGGGAGACTATGTATCTTTCTTTTTTTTCTTTTTTTTGATTCTTTTCCTTTTTCTCCCTTTCTATACTACTATGTTAACTTTTGTATTTGGCCTCACATTCTCACTTTCCAAAGGCAAGTGCACAATGCTTAGACAAACACAAAATGAGTTGGTCTCATAGGATAGATACACACAAAGGAAGATATGGGGCTGTCAAAGTGGCGCAAGTTATACCTTTGGTATTGTTGACGACTTGCAACCGTTGGTGGGGATGATGTTCGAGTGTCGCGGTGCCGTTGAGCGCTTGGTGACTTTGATGCGGAAGCTTGTGTTAAAATGGCGACAAACACACGAAACACGAACAAGTTAAAGAGGGAAAGTCAGCAAACGAAGTTGAGGCGTCAAGAGAAGAAGAAAAACTTTCTGTGTCGCGCGGTAGAACCGCCAGGTACGACCGGTAGTACCGGAGGGCGGTAGCACCGCCTGCGCGACCGGTAGTACCGCCGGGTGCAGAACAAGAACGAGATCCACTTGACACAAACCTCAAATTCGTGGTAATCTGACCGAAAGGCTGGGTTAGGAACACAAAGGGCTATAGATCGACTCCAAAAGCAACAGATCTATGGACCAAAACCACGAAAAACTCACCAAATCCAAAGATTGATCCGGAGGCAAATTGGGGCTCTTTTTGGTGGGATTTTCGATTTTAAGGGGGATAAAATAAAAATTGGGGGGAAATTCGTGATCAGCCTTGCTCTTGATACCAAGATGTTAAGGGGTAACCCCTTGGGGTGGACCGATCTTTCACGAACATCCACGGGAAATGAGGGAAAGCGGTGGACGGGGGAAGAAGGGAAGAAAACCACGAACACACGCACACAAATCACGATACATGCCAATAACTCACGCTGGTGGCAACCGGTCCAACATAATCCCTAGGATCGGTGTTGGGCGAAGCTCTCTCTCCACGACCAACAATGGGGGCGAGATGCTTGGTGAGATCTTGACGACTTGGGGGCGAGAAACCGAGAACCCAAGGCCTTGTACAACTTGAACGCACTAGGCAAGATCCAAGAGGAGGGTGGATAATAGGGTGCTCCTTGGTAGGAGCATGAGACCAATAGATGAAAGATCCTCAAAGGGGTGTCCTCAATCTATTATTATCCAAGTCTAGGGTTTACAATAGAGGGTGGGGGCTATTTATAGGCCAGCCACATAAACAGGGGTAGTTTAGGAACAAAATGGCGAAATATAGAGAGGGTTACAGGGCGCTGGGCCGACTTAACACGATCTGGTACTCGCACGTCCGGTAGTACCGGCCTAGCTACCGGTAGTACCGCTTCCTGGTCCAGTAGTACCGCTTGCAGTTCTGGGACTTCCGTTGGCGTCTTCAGCAGGGAGCGGTAGTGCCGCAGAGCGGTAGTACCGGTTCCAGATCCGGTGGTGCCGCTGGAGACAGAGAGTTTTTTGCTTCTGTTGGTGTCTTCAGCGGGGAGCGGTAGTGCCGCTGGGTGGTAGTACCGGTTCCAGGTACGGTAGTACCGCTGGAGACAGAGAGTTTTTGGCTTCTTTCGCTGGTGTGCCTCCGTCCAGTGGGTCCTTCTCTTCGTACCTCATGATGCACAAGGTATGCGTATGAAGTAGCAGGCCATCCAAGGGTGTATCGAAGTCGCACAACGAGAGGAGCGAGTTCACCTTAGCTTGTAGGAGTTTGGCTCGGGCGCAAGTCATGGGTCCACTTGGGGAGCTCGTGGGAGTAGATGTAGTAGCGTTCGTAGGACGGGCTGCATCAGTGTGAGGGCAAATACAAAAGTTAACATAGTAGCATAGAAAAGGGAGAAAAATAATAAAAAAAAAGAGGAAAATAAAAATAAAAATAGAAATATACATAGTCTCCCAATACAAAGAGAGCATCAAGCTTGTAAGCAAAAGAGAGAGGAAGAAGCGCGCCAAGGCAAGTGCACAAATCCGTTGATTACCCTCTTTTGGCAAACGAGTTGTGGTCTCTCCTTGAGTTGGCACGACAACGGAGCGTAGTCTTCGTTAGGCCATTTCGTGCTCACTTTCATAGTCGTGCTAACCCCATTTTTCTCCACGTGTGTGTGTAGTCGTAGGTTCTCGTCACCTTTTGAGTTGACCATTTTCTTTTGACTTGAGTTTGTTGGATCTTCTCCACTTTTGACTATCCTTTGTGTTCGATTGGTTCTTTGGCTTTCCCACAACCCTACCCATCCACCAAAAGCTTTTGAGAGTTGTAGCTTATTTGTGTGTGAGTTTCTTTGCAATTTCACTTTGCACGCTGTTCGCTCCTTTGTGTGGAAATTGGTTTGATATAATCTCCAAGGTGAGGTAAAAGGCTAACTCTACGCACCCTTATTCTCCATATACAACCCTTGTCGGCTTTGCATCATGGACAGGAATGGCAAGCCGTCCCAACCACCACCACCTTCGGAGGACGACACACAATACATGACAAGATGGGACCATTGGAAGGTCCGAGGAGAATTCAACTACCGTTGTGAAGCCCTTGAGCGACGCCAAGATGAACAATTTAGCGAAGCCCGAGTGGAATTCAAGAACATCGACAACCGCTTCGAAGAAGTCTAAGGCCAAATGCATGCCATGCAACACAACCTCGGTCATCAAAATGAAGCTCTTGGTCGCGCCCTCGCCTCAACGGATGAGAAGCTTCAACGCCTCATTGATGGGTTAGCAAGGCCACGATCGCGAGACTCAAGATCATCACAACACTCCTCAAGTGAATCAAGCGCACCTCGCCATCACGCTTCAAGGCACCGGGATGGACCCGTCCTTCAATCCATGAGCTCTTCTCAAGCGGTACCATCTCCGCGACACGCCGCGGCGTCAAGCTATGATGGTGACCTCTCCGCAAGACCTCCAAGACGTGAAGCGGACCGGCCACAACCAAGGGCACTTGTGATTCAACAAGAGCAACCTCACATGGACCACCAAGCCCATCGCCATCGACATGTTCTTTCAACAACAAGTGAAGCATCCGAAGTGGAAGAACAAGATCGCCGTCGGCGTGACGCACTCGAAGATCCACCAAGGCGTCATCATCGACAACATGATCATCATGACGAGCCTCCTCCACATCAAGAAGAAAGAGAGCAGCCCATTGCGCATGCGGCTCGACGTCCTCCTCGCCATATGGCGCAAGACAATGCTCCTCGGCATCAACCACGACAAGAACAAGAGCAAGCTCCCCAAGCTCGTCGTGAGGATCAACAACCTCCTCCTCGTCCTCAACCGCGCCAACAAAATGAGCAAGCTCCCCAAGCTCGTCGTCAAAACCAAGTTCCACCACCAAACACGGCACCTCAACAACCACAAGAGCAACGCCACCATCACCAAGCAAGACATGAGAGCTCGGATGATGAAGAGGGCCGCCACAATCATAGCAACCGTCGCCACCGGAACCACAATGAAGAAGAAACTTTTGGCAAGCTCAAATTCACCATGCCCAAGTTCACCGGTTCCAATGAGCCCGAAGAATACCTCTCGTAGGAACTCAAGGTTGACAAGATCTTCCGCATGCACAACTATAGCAATGAGAAGATGATGGCCATGGCATCCCTCGAGTTTGATGAGTATGCCAACCTTTGGTGGGAACAAGTCCAACTCGCTCGTGAATCAAAATAAGAGCCCCCAATCTCAACTTGGCAAGATATGAAGGCCCATATGAGATCCCGCTTTGTTCCTTCGCACTACACGCATGACCTTTTCAACAAGCTTCAAACACTTAGTCAAGAGACAAAGACCGTGGAAGAGTACTTCAAGCAAATGAAGCTCAACATGATCCGTGCCAACATTACAGAGCAGGATGAACAAACAATGGCACGTTTCATCAATGGCTTGAACCATCCAATCAAGCGCATCATCGAGTTCCCAAAGTAAAACAACATGGTTGAGCTTGTGCACATCGCATCAAAGGCCGAGTGTCAAGTGCAAGAGGACATCAAGTTCAACAAGCCAAAGACATACTTCACATACAAGCAAGCCCTAACCACTACTCCGACAACACCAAGTGGAAGCTCATCAAATACAACCAAGCTTCCCTTCAAGCCAACACTTTCTCAAGGAAAACCGCCCCCAAGTGGCAAATACACAAGAGATGAACAACCATTCAATGGTGAGTGCTACAAGTGTGGAGGCAAAGGACACAAGTCGGCCGCATGTGGGAACAAGAAAGTTTTGTTCATCCATGACAACGGTGATGAAGAATACTTGAGTGAAGATGAGTTTGATGCAAGGGTCAATGAAGCCATGGCAAGGCAACATTTGGAAGAGGACCAAGAACTACTTATGTGTGAGCATGACGCAAGTCCATCGCTTGTGCTCACAAGGGTCTTAACTACTCAAGCCAATGAGAATGAAGACCAACGATCAAACATCTTCCAAACTCGTGCCGGTATCAATGGGAAGTCCATCAAAGTTGTCATCGATGGAGGGAGTTGCCACAATCTTGCAAGTACGGAATTGTGTGAGAAACTCAACCTCACCCTCGATCCGCATAAGCACCCCTACCATATACAATGGCTAAGTGACCAAGGGTCCGTCAAGATCAAGCACACCGTCTCGGTAACGTTCTCAATTGGACCATACAAAGACACGGTGGAGTCCCCATGACGGTTTGCCATATGTTACTAGGAAGGCCATGGCAATTTGACAAGCGTGCTTTGCATAATGGTCACTCAAACACTTATACCTTCAAATGGCTTGAAAAAACTTGTGTTTTGCAACCAATGACTCCTAGGCAAATAATTGCGGACAATGCAAAGGCTTTAGCGAGGGTGCAATACACAAAAACACCTTGTGAGAAGAGTGGTGAGCGAGAGAACCACACTATAGTGAGTGGGTGCCACAAGCCAAACTCGAGTGGAAAAACTAAGAGTGTTCTTCTTGCCACCAAAAGTGAGATGAGAGAAGTGCAGAACAACCCATCCATCTTGCACTGTGTCCTTGTATGCAAGGGACTAGCGCAAGGAACTAATGACTTGACAAATGTTCCTCCTTTGATGGCTATTTTGCAGGAATTCCAAGATGTATTTTCCGAAGAGCTTCCTCATGGCCTACCTCCTCTTCGTGGAATCGAGCACCGCATCGACCTCATACCCAGCGCCTCACTCCCAAACTGGCGTCAGACGCATCGAACCCTAAGAGACGAAGGAGATAGAACGACAAATCAACCAACTCGTCTCCAAAGGTTTGATCCAAGTAAGCACTAGCCCAAGCGCGGTCCCCGTGATTCTAGTTCCAAAAACGGATGATATGTTGCGGTTATGCATGGACTGCCGTCCAATCAATGCTATCACTGTGTGTTATCGACATCCTATACCGCGTCTTGATGACATGCTTGATGAGTTATGTGGAGCCACTATATTTTTGAAAATTGATCTTCGTAGTGGTTACCATCAAATTCGCATGGCCGAAGGTGATGAGTGGAAAACCACCTTCAAGACCAAGCTTGGTCTCTATGAATGGTTGGTTATGCCTTTTGGCTTATCAAATGCCCCATCTACCTTCATGCGCCTCATGAACCATATTTTGAGATCTCTCATTGGGAAGAGTGTTGTTGTTTACTTTGATGACATCCTTGTCTATAGCAAGTCACTAGAGGAGCATGTTACTTATGTTAAGGAGGTCCTTCAAATCCTTCGTCATGAAAAGCTTTATGATAATCTCCCAAAGTGCACTTTTGCGAAAGACAAACTCATTTTCCTTGGTTTTGTTGTATCTTCTAATGGCATTGAAGTTAATGTCTCAAAAGTTAAGGACATACGAGATTGGCCCATACCTACCAATGTTAGTGAACTTCGTAGTTTTCATGGGTTGGCTGGCTTTTACCGTCGCTTTGTGAAAGACTTGTCTACCATTGCTTGCCCCTTCAACGAATTGACCAAGAAAAATGCCATGTTCGTTTGGGGCAAAGCACAACAAAAGGCTTTTGATGAGCTCAAAAAGAGGCTCACCGAAGCACCACTTCTTGCATTGCAGACTTCACAAAAATCTTTGAGATTGAATGTGACGCTAGTGGAATTGGCATTGGAGGCGTCCTTATGCAAAATGGGCGTCCTATTGCATACCATGAGAAACTTGATGGCGCACGCCTTAACTATCCCATCTATGACAAAGAGCTTTTTGTCTTGGTTCGTGTCCTTCAAGTGTGGCAACACTACCTTTGGCCCAAAGAATTTATCATCCATTCCGACCATGATTCGTTGAAATATCTTAAGGGCCAAGCCAATTTGAGTAAAAGGCACGCCAAATGGGTTGACTTTATGGAATCTTTTCCTTACATTGTCAAGTACAAAAAGGGCAAAGAAAATGTGGTAGCGGACGCTTTGTCTCGCAAAAACACAAACCTTCTTACACGACTCGAAGTAAATGTGTTGGGTCTTGATGACATCAAATCTTTGTACACGTTCGACCCTTTCTTTGGACCAATTTTTGCAAGATGTTCAATAGACAAAGGGATTGATGATTTCTATTTGCATAAGGGTTTTCTTTGCAAACAAAAAAAGCTTTGGATTCCGAAGTCGTCTCTCCAAATTTTGCTTCTTCAAGAGTCCCATGGTGGAGGCCTTATGGGTCACTTTGGCCGTGACAAGACATATGACATGCTATCCAGTCACTACTTTTGGCCAAAGATGAAGCGCGACGTTGAGTGCCACGTCCAACGGTGCACTACATGTATCCAAGCTAAGTCTAAGTCTAACCCCTTTGGTCTTTATATGCCATTGCCTATTCCTCATGCACCTTGGCCGGACATTAGCATGGACTTTGTGTTAGGATTGCCTAGATCCAAACATGGACATGATTCTATATGATAGGGCAAAGGTGTCCGATCTTTCGATGAGATGGTGATAATCGATTTGGTGGAGTTCTGGCTTGACGATCCGACTACACGTGCGAGCACGAGCGCCAATGCAATCGCTAGGCCAATCTCCTGGAGGTTACTGATCCTGCGGGAACACGATCACCGACCCGAGGGTCTTAATTCCTACCTGAAATCGAGAACAAGTAAGAACCAATATTGCAATCAAGATATTGCGGATTAAGAGGAAAGCTTTATTGAAAAGGTGCGATCCTGAATAGGTGCGAAGTACAAGAGGCCTCTGCGACGCTCGAGCCTTGGCGAAGTTGCTACGATGGCTAACTTAATGTCTAAACAAAATCCGAGTCTAGGGTGATGGCTATGGGGAGTATTTAAGGAGGAAAAGGTGGGGTTTTGGCCAGCCATGGAAGTGGTGGCCGAATCCAATCCTAGAAGTCCTTTTCCCCTCAAATACGGACTCTAAAAAGTGGCTATTTAAAATCCTGCGAAAATTACATGGGCCTGGCCCAAAATAAAGGTGCCGTAGCACCATATTAAGCTATGGACGAATTCGTGAAGTATTAATCTTGAATATTTCGTCCAAGCCTTCTTTCTTCATTATGGTGGCCTCAAAGTTCTAAAATCTCCATTCGTGGCCTTCTCTTGGATCATCACATGCTTGCTGCCATCTCCATGCATGGCCATGCTACAATGCTTGTCCTCTCATCCATGCTTGGTCCATCATTCCTAAGAGTAAGAAATACATCTGATTTAGGCAACATCATATTCTCATGTATGTGAGGAATAGTTCCAAGAAACGAAAGTACCTGATAGTTAAGTTGTTTGGCACGAGATCTTGTGATGGGTCCTTGTATGTGTGTAGCTGTAAGTACAACGGTTGTATCAATAGAAGGGATGTCCACATCATGCTCCCCTTCTTGAATTGAAGTCGTCCTCGACGTAATCTCATCTTCCTCACCAAAGTAAGGCTTCAAATCTGCAATGTTAAACGTAGGACTAACCGTACCAAAGTCTGCAGGCAACTCAAGTTTATATGCATTATCATTTATTTTCTCTAACACCTTAAAGGTACCAGCAGCACGCGGCATTAACTTAGACTTGTGTAAATCAGGAAAGCGATCCTTACGCAAATGTAACCAAACAAGATCTCCAACATCAAACACAACATGCTTTCTCCCTTTATACCCAGCAAGTTTATACTTAACATTCATATGTTCAATGTTATCTTTAGTAGTCTTATGCAAGTTTAATATCATTTCAGCGCGTTGTGTAGCATCCAAATTATTTTGCAGCGAAGTAGGTAAAGGCAATAAATCAATAGGTGCACGAGGAACAAAACCATACACGATCTCAAACGGGCATATCTTTGTGGTAGAATGCAGCGAACGATTATAAGAAAATTCTATATGAGGTAAACACTCTTCCCACAATTTTAAGTTCTACTTTATAACAGCCCGCAACATAGTAGACAAAGTTCTATTTACTACTTCCGTTTGTCCATCAGTTTGGGGATGACATGTAGTACTAAAGAGCAATTTAGTCTCCAACTTAGCCCATAAACATCTCCAAAAGTGGCTAAGAAATTTAGTATCATGATCAGAAACAATAGTATTTGGCACACCATGCAAACGTACAATTTCACGAAAGAACAAATCAGCAATATGCACAACATCATCCGTTTTATGACAAGGAATAAAGTCTGCCATCTTAGAAAACCGATCCACAACAACAAAAATACTATCCCTCCCCTTCTGTGTTCGTGGCAATCCCAAAACAAAGTCCATAGAAATATGCTCCCAAGAAACACTAGGAACAGGAAGAGGCATATATAAACCATGTGGATTAATGCGAGACTTAGCTTTTTGACAAGTAGTGCAGCGTGCCACAAATCTCTCAACATCTCGACGACACGTACAAAAGAAGTGTCAGCAAGAACATCCTCCGCCTTCTTGACACCAAAGTGTCCCATCAATCCTCCTCCATGCGCCTCAGAACAACAAAAGACAATGTAACTATCTGGAATGCATAGTTTGTTAGCACGGAACACAAATCCATCATTGAAGACGAACTTGTTCCAAGTTCTACCATCTCTACAATTCTTCAACACATCTTTAAATTCAGCATCATGCACATATTGTTCCTTAATAGTTTCCAATCCAAATATTTGGAAGTCAAGTTGAGATAACAAAGCATAACGGCGCGACAAAGCATCAGCAATAATATTATCTTTACCCTTTTTGTGTTTGATAACATAAGGAAAAGACTCAATAAATTCAACCCACTTTGCATGACGACGATTCAACTTAGCTTGACTACGAATATGCTTCAAAGATTCATGATCAGAATGAATAACAAATTCTTTAGGCCATAGAAATGTTGCCAAGTTTCTAATGTCCGTACCAACGCATATAATTCTTTATCATAAGTAGAATAGTTCAGACTAGCCCCACTCAATTTCTCACTAAAATATGCAAAAGGTTTCCCTCTTGTAATAACACCCCTCCCAAACCAATTCCACTAGCATCACATTCAAGCTCAAAAGTCTTAGTAAAATCAGGAAGTTGGAGTAAGGGAGCATGTGTTAGCTTATCTTTCAATATGACGAAGGCCTGTTATTGTGCATCGCCCCAAACAAAGGGCACATCCTTCTTGGTAAGCTCATTCAGCGGCGCGGCAATTGATCCAAAGTCATTGACAAAGCGCTTATAAAAACCAGCGAGGCCAAGAAAACTCCTCACTTGTGTGACCGTCTTGGGCTGCGGCCAATACTCAATAGCTTCAATCTTGGCTAGATCCACTTCAATACCCTGTGATGTAACAACATAGCCAATTAACGCAACTCGATTGGTGCAAAAGGTGCACTTCTCAAGGTTACCAAACAAACGTGCATCACGTAAAGCATTGAAAACAGCACGTAAATGGTCCAAATGATCCTCTAAAGATTTGCAATAAATCAGAATATCATCAAAGTAGACTACCAGAAAACGTCCAATGAAAGCACGTAAAACTTCGTTCATTAATCTCATGAAAGTGCTAGGTGTATTAGTTAAACCAAACGGCATTACTAACCACTCATATAAACCGAACTTAGTTTTAAATGCTGTTTTCCATTCGTCTCCTAATTTCATACGAATCTGGTGGTAACCACTATGCAAATCAACTTTAGAAAACATGGTAGAGCCACTCAATTCATCAAGCATGTCATCTGAACGTGGAATAGGATGACGATATCGAATAGTAATATTATTGATAGCTCGACAATCAGTACACATGCGCGAAGAACCATCTTTCTTAGGTACCAAAATAATAGGAACAACACAGGGGCTAAGGGACTCACGAATATGATCTCTGTCGAGTAGTTCCTGAATTTGGCGTTGTATCTCCTTTGTCTCCTCTGGATTGGTTCTATATGGCGCGCGGTTGGGCAACGTAGCACCAGGAATTAGATCAATTTGGTGCTCAATTCCTCTAATAGGAGGTAGTCCGTGGCATTTCGGGGAAAGACGTCCTCATATTCCTGCAAAAGGTTAGCAATAGAGGGTGGCAAAGAAGGAGGCATATCCTCAAATGAAAACAAAACCTCTTTGTAGACAATTGCATAACATTGAGTATTTTTTACATCTAGTTCATCAATATCAATTTTATTTGCAAGCATACATCGACTCTTCAAACGAATTTCAGTAGCATGGGTAGAATCAGATTTTGATAAGGGGTGGCCCGATCTTCTCGTTGAGCACGTCGTAGATGATGGTGGAGGTAATGGAGATAACTTGTGGGATGCTGTGAATCACCGGCTGTTCCCCCGCTGCCAATGCAACAGATCTCAACCCAGATGGTATTCGCAACTTCACACACTTGCGCACGTAGCCGCTGACCACGAAGCGGTTTGCAATCTACCAATTCCCAATGGAACAACAGAAAACACGAAGACTTTCAGTAGCAAACTCCAGATCGAATCAAAGTGGAGGTATGGTAGATATTCCTGATCGAATCAAAGAGGAACATATAATTTCAGATGAATGCTTGCAGCAGTTCAACGAAACAAGTATTGGTTTAATCTAAACGTGGTCTAACCCTAATTGCGGTAGCCGGGTATATATGAGGGCTGGGGCGTCCTCCCCTAACGGGCCTAAAACAGCCATAACTTGGCCCAAACTCCTTTGTCGACTCAATCGATACATACCGACCCATAGATGGGTTCGGTCTACTTGGCGCGCAGGCCATATGTCGTGGTGCACCTCAAACGTGTCCTGGCGCGCCACATATCTCTCTTTATCATGCCTTCTCTCCTTATTGCCTCCTAGTGCGTCTTCCATCTCTCGGTCGCCTTCCTCCCTCTCCTCCCGCTGGCGCTAGCCCGATAGATGCCAAATCTAGTCAAACAATAACATAATGATTTAGGTAGTATAAAGTTCTTATAAATCAAAGTATCATGTCCAACTAGGAATGAATTCACCTTGTGATATTTTTCAACGAGGCTCAATATTTCTTTCCAGTCAAACAGTTGAAATCAGCATGATCCATGATTGTATCCTCATCATCCTTCCTTTCTTCAAGAAAATCCGTCCTCGGCTTTGGGTAAGCTGAAGTGGAAGGAACAAAAAGAACAACGTATACGTAGAGTATATGTATACATAACCTGTTGCATCATTTTTGTTCACGTGAATAATATGTCTACTATTCATCAAGCAACTTAAATTGCAGGTATAAGTGAAGTACAAAGAATCATGATCATGTTGAAAACCAAATAGATATATAGTCTTGTTGTTCAATATTAAATTCAGTTTTCTCAAAGAAGATCTATGATCAAAATTGTGATGAACAAGATCAAACCAATTCAAACTATGTGAAAACCGAATTGATTCTGGCCATGCTTCAACTACGCTACTCCGATTATTATGAACATAACCATTTTGTTCAGTATGTAATATGCAACTCAAGTTGCAAATATTAGTGAAGTATATAGTAGTAGCACACTTATGCAACACGTTTTGGGACAAACACAAGGTGTATGAAAAATCTGATTCAAATCTAGAAAGATTGGAACAATCCAACATAGGTAAAGTTACTTTTGTTGGGTGGACTATATCAACTAGATGAGAATTTACTTTCATAGTATCACAAATTGTAGTATCTATCCCACCACAAAGATATCTTGACACATAACATGTATGGCTAAACACAACAAGTTTCAATTCAGCAATTCTATCACACGTAATGCATATGTGATCCACAAGAAAATTTTCATCCATGCTATATTCACCAATTAGATTAAAGATGAAATAAGGAGAATATGTGCTAATGCAGACATGAAATTTCAGAAATCCTATCCATAGCACAACTCATATTCATAGGTTCATTTAGCATGATGGAATACACAATATCAGTAGGTGGTATTCGAGCAAGTCGTTCCTCATGTGTAATCAGTACTACATGCTTAAAATTTAGATTTTGCAAAGCATCACTCGGTGCTAAAATTTTTGTGCTTGTAAAGTTACAAGAATCAACCAGCAAAGGAATAGACTCACTGAATGCCTTATTGGTTGGTTGTAGCCCCAAATCAGTGCCATTATCAATGTCATCCTCCCTATATGTAGTAGTGATTGGAACAGCTTTCTCAAGTGATGATACCCGATCGTGTGATATAGGTTGTAAAATAGGCGGCTCCCTTTCTTCAAAAGAAACCTGCATATCACAAGGTACAACACTAGAAGTAGACATGATTATGTTAGTAGACACCTCACATGTCTCATTGACGTCCACTCTCAAAATTTCTGGAATAGGCCATGTGTAGTTGTACAAAAACCTAGAATGCAGAAATTGCTTGAAATCCTCCCAAAGGAATGTTTTACCTATGACACCATACACAGTCCTAGCGTCCTTCCACCAACGAGTTACCTTTGCATCGACACGTCGGCGAGCGAGAATATATTCTGTATGGCCATTAAACTTGCTATCGAAAGTACAACATCTCGCAAAACCACTGAGCATGTGAGATTCCCAAGACGTATATTCTGTGGATGATGAAGAGCTGTCCAATCTCCACTTGACTTTAGTGGCATCATATGCCATGCCGACCACAATACCTAAATAGTCATGGTAAACATCGTTTGATTTCTGCATCTCATCAACACTAGTAGAAGTCATGATCAGTACATTAGTACAGAAAAGGAAATCTGGTGGTGGAACTCTCACAACTCACTCGAAACTGAAAGAATACAATGTATCTTACCGTTCCAATGTGAATTAGGATAGCTTACCAACTTGGATGAGCATGCACGGATGTGACGAAGCGAATACCGAGGGAAAGATTATCACACGACAACTAGGGGTATATAGTGGAGCTTGGTATGGATACCTAACAACACCAATTCATAAATCCTAGTGCTGGCCGTATGACAAAGACCCACAGAAACACACACAGTGGAGATAAATGGGGCAATTGCAACTCTAAAAAGGAGCTCAAAATTAAGGTATATCGGAGTAATGCTCGTGTTGCAATGCACAAGGAGAGACGCTAGCAATGACTTAACAAAACGGGCACCAGATTGCTAAATTAAGCAGCCCGAAGAGCACTAAGCACGCTAGTCTCGTAGGATAGTTCTAGACACCAAGAAAGGCTTAATAAGGCTCACAAAGAGAGGAACACTATGTGGACTTAGTAACAAAAATAAAAAAAATAAAAAAAATTGACCTGAAAAATGGTCTTTGCCACGACAGAGAAACGGCCCAAAATCCTGCCAGCAGATCGACGCCACGCATTCACGTCTGCACTGGTCCGAGGTTCAGCGAGGCACAGCGTTTTTTTTTGGGGCTCGCTCAACCGTGACGCCTAAGCACATACGTTTCAAAGGTCCAGCGAGCGAGCGACCGCGATTTTTTTTTCGCGCGAGCTGTGTCTCACGTAGAGATTGGATCGGGACTTTTTTTTCTTTCTTTCTTTCTTCTAAAATAGATCTAGCAACTCTAATTTAACCAAAATAAAAACGGATCTACTAGATCTAAAACTTCAGAACACGACGAACAGTCTAGAAACAGTCTAAAACTTCGATTATGAGACAAACTTAGATGAAAACTAGACAAAAACTACGACAGATTTAGAAGAAAGGTTACACAAAAATACTACGATCAGCAACTAGAACTCACGAACGGTGTTATCTAGGCTATGGCAATACACTATGAACCCTAATATTTTTGTGTGGCTTTTTCTGTATAGGACTAAAACAACTAATCAATGGGGATGAATTGCTCACCGAGTAAACCTGAGAATCTGATACCAAGATGATAAGGGGTGGCCCGATCTTCTCGTTGAGCACGTCGTAGATGATGGTGGAGGTAATGGAGATAACTTGTGGTATGCTATGAATCACCGGTTGTTCTCTCCGCCAATGCAACATGATCTCAACCCATGGTATTCGCAACTTCACACTTGCGACGCGTCACGACCACGGCGGTTTGCAATCTACCAATTCCCAATGGAGCAATGAAAACACGAAGACTTTCAAGAGCAAACTCAGATCGAATCAAAGTGGAGGTATGGTAGATGTTCTGATCGAATCAAAGAGGAACATATAATTTCGTATGAATGCTTGCAGTTCAACGAAACAAGTATTGGTTTAATCTAAACGTGGTCTAACCCTAATTGTGGCCGCTGGGGTATATATGAGGGCTGGGCGTCCTCCCCTAAACGGGCCTAAAACAGCCATAACTTGGCCCAAACCGACTGGTTCGACTCAATCGATACATACCGACCCATAGATGGGTTCGGTCTACTTGGCCTTGAGCCATATGTCGTGGTGCACCTCAAACGTGTCTGGCGCGCCACATATCTCTCTTTATCATGCCTTCTCTCCTTATTGCCTCCTAGTGCATCTTCCATCTCTCGGTCGCCTTCCTCTCCTCCCGCTGGCGCTAGCCCGATAGATGCCAAATCTAGTCAAACAATAACACAATGATTTAGGTAGTATAAAGTTCTTATAAATCAAAGTATCATGTCCAACTAGGAATGAATTCACCTTGTGATATTTTTCAATGAGGCTCAATATTTCTTTCCAGTTCAAACAGTTGAAATAAGCATGATCCATGATTGTATCCTCATCATATTTTGTGTTTTTGGTGGTACAAAATCGGCAGCAACAATCTGATTCTCACTTTTATTTTTCTCCTTAGTTTTAGCTCTACTAGCTCTAGCAAGATCATCTTTTAAAATCTGTTCGGGAGTCATAGGTTTTAGACCAATTTTCTTTCCATCATGCATAAGAGAATAGTGATTAGTTTTGCCATTATGAACAGATTCTCTATCAAATTGCCATGGTCTACCAAGTAACAAAGAACAAGCTTGCATAGGTACAACATCACAATCAACAAAATTAGAATATGTACCAATAGTAAAATGCACGCGTACCGTTCTTGTTACCTTGGTCTTGCGAGAACTCTCAAACCATTGGATGTAATATGAATGTGTGTGTTGTCTTGTTGGAAGTGCAAGCTTCTCTACCATGTCAACACTAGCCAGATTGTTACAACTCCCTCCATCAATGATGATCCGTATAGCTCTTTCCTTGACAACACCACGTGTTTGGAACAGGTTGTGGCGTTGATCTTGCTCAGATTTTCTCAATTGCACACTCAACACACGTTGTGTTATTAAGCTCTTGTATTGATCAGCATCTTCAGCTCCCATTACCTCGGTCTCTTCATCAGCATCAGAATTGTCTCCATCTCGAGAAGAAATAAGGGCTAATGTATCTTAATCAAAGTCACTCGCTGAATCATATTGACCATCATCCCGCACCATCATCACACGTTGTGTTGTGCACTGTCTCTCAATATGACCAAAACCCCAGCACTTGCGTCCTTGTATATCCTTTGTCTTACCCGTGGAAGCCATAGAAGATGCACTACGAGCAGGAGCATTGGATGACGGTGGAGGAGCAGCTGGAAATCTTGTGGTGGCCTTGGATGTGGTAGTAGCTGGAGGCGAATCTAGAGAAGGAGGTGCTGATTGTCGGGATGTCCAAGTGGATGTGCGACCTGCAGAATTATTAGTCCTCCTCCATGGTGTTTGGCGATCCTGCACTTCACATTCAGCTTTGCAAGCAAGATGAAACAAACGAGTGATAGAATTATATTCCTTATAATCTAAGATGTGCTGAATGTCGTTGTTTAATCCACCAAAGAAACGTGCAAGCATTTGTTCAGTAGATTCAACAAGACCACACCGAACCATCCCCGTTTGCAATTCCTGATAATACTCTTCTACAGAATTTTTCCCTTGCTCTAAACGTGTCAGATTCTTTAGTAAATCACGTTGATAAGTGGGAGGTACAAAACGAACACGCATAGCAGTTTTTAAAGCAGTCCAAGTACTAGGTATAGTAGTAGGATTTAAACGACAATACTCAGACCACCAAAGGGAAGCAAATTTAGTAAATTCACATGTAGCAGCACTAACACGCATATTCTCAGGATATTTTAAGCATGCAAAACGTTGTTCTACTTCCATCTCCCATGTAAGATATGCATTAGGATTATATTTACCCTCAAAAGATGAAATATTTAATTTAAGCTTTGCAACATGATCATCATCACGCATCACTGGTCGGCGTTGCGGTAGTAATGTCGGGACGGCCAGTACCGTGGAGGTTGCTCAACCTCCTCGTCAAAAGATCATCGCCATCGGGTTGTAGTAGTACCCGCCGTCTGTCCCCAATGTCGCCAAGATGTTCGAGGTGCGCCACCTGGTGGTAGCTTCACGGTGCAGTGGCGGCGAACCAGCATCCAACCCGGATCGAATGCGCCGCGGCGCCAAAAGCGGTGCGGGCAATCTGTTCAAAATCTCTTTGAACCGAGCGTCAAGCTTGGCGTTGAAGGATTTCTCGAGTCCATCGACTTGTCCACGACGTTGGTGAGCTTGGTGTCAAACTCCCCTAGGCGTGTATCCACGTCTTCAGCGCGACTTACCAAGATCTCGGAGAAGTGGGCATGTAGTTCTTCGTTCTTCATTGTGGCAGGTTCATGCTGGCATCTCATGGTTAGTCCTTTAAAAAGCACAGGTATATACTACGGAAATATGGTGGAAGTCACGCGTAATCCGTCAAGCAATATACGAAGCTCTTACAAGTTCTTACCAAACATCAGGAAAAAGGCGATGTGCAACCGCGAGGATCAGTGGGTCCAGAGATTGAACCAAGCGATTACCAGGAGTCGAGACACCGCACGTGGAGAATATCTGTGGAGCTCTGGGAAGGCTTAGCAAAGGTGGTTAGCAATTATCAAAATAGCAATGCAAAAGTTGAAAGAATGCTCAACCGGTACTGTGCTGGTCCTAGGCTAGACCGTACTAGAGAGACGAGCCTAGAACACCAACGATGTCACGACGCAACACAACAAGCAATGTATGATGATATGGCACCCTGAAAAGCAAACCGAGATGCGGAAAATCACTATGATGGCGAGTGTCTAAAATTGATCGATGGGGTCTAAAACAGTATAGCCCCAAATTTTTTTTTGAAATTTTTGTATTATGCTCCGGAAAGCGCGCAGGCGCCAAAAAAATGTCGCTATAACGGCCGATGGAGAAAAGTGATCCCCGGGGTCGAAAAACTGTATAGCCAGAAAAAAAATTTGGAGGCAGTTCCAGACTTCTTTTTGCTCTCCATCTGGACTTACGACCGGACTCTGAGCTCGACACGTACTTTAGCTGAACACGGAAACAACAAAGAAGGAAAGTAAAAAGAAATAACTAGGAAACAATAACTCAACTCGGACTCGTGCTGCGGCAAGGAAAACGGATCAGATCTGTGTCATGGTAGGAAGGCGGTGGCGAAGTATTAGGTTTGATGCAGCCCGACCTACGGTCGTTACTACATCAAGGTCTCCAACTTACGCCAAGTCGTCATGGACTCCAAAGGTGAATCCGTTCCTCTATGCGAGCCCACTTCCTACCCTATGGAATGGTATGCTACTTCATACTACGTCACATATGCATGATAGGTTCACACCGACCAGTACGGAGGCAAGGGAGGAAGCCCGGAACATCAAGCCCGACAAGATGGAGGCTTGGAAGAGGAGGCGGAAGAAGACAGATTGGCAGCTGCCAGGTCTCGGCGGTACTACCGGTCGGCGGAACCGGTACTACCGGGTCGGTACTACCGCTCGATACCGCTTCATCGACGGCTCAATCGACGCTCCAGATCAAGAAGCGGTACTACCGGTCCCAGAGCGGTACTACGAGTGATGACCGGTACTACCGGTCCTAAATCCGGTACTACCGGTCATGTATGTGCCTGCGCGCACCTGTTAGGCCATAGCCCATGTATTCCCCTTTACTTACCTATTCGCCTAGTTTATCCCCAAACTTCCCTTGTTTAGTGGCTGGCCTATAAATAGATCCCCCACCCCTCATGTATCCCTGAGGCATAGATGATAGACTAAAGACAACCCCCATTGTGGAATCTCTAGTTTTGCCTCATCCCCTTTACCAAGGGGACCGACTATCGTCACCAACCTCGATTGGACTTTGCATCACGCATCCATCGTGGAACAAGGCCTTGGAGTTCGTTGTCTCGTCTCCAAGTTGTCAAGACCCTCCTCAAGGTGTTCTTCCCTCTCCGATGTGGATTTGAGGGAGCACGTTGACCGATCTTTCCTTGCGAGGATTCTATCGGACCGGCCGCTTGGGGAGCAATCGGCCTTGTATCGTGTGAGTTTTGCGTGTGTTCATCGTGTTCTTCGCGAGGTGTGTTCGCCTCGCTACCTTCTCCCTCGCTTTCCCATCGATTTGACCACGAGATCCGTGAAGATCGGGCACCCAAGAGGTTAACCCTCCATCATCTGGTATCGCAGCTTTTGGTTGCCACGGATTTCATCGATTTGGTCTTTTCCCATAAATTAAAATTCCACCAAAACAGCCCCAATTCGTTTTGGATCGATCTATGATTTGAGTGCGTTTTGGTAGGTTTTATCCGTGGATTGCTTGCTAAACTTGTTGATCTACCTTCCTTTGCTCCCATGGCCTAATTCCTTGATTTCCCTTCGATTTGGTGTTTTTCTGAAGATTTTCAGAAATCACCCCAAAATCGCAAACGCGTCAAATCGGCCCCAGGTCCAAGAGGTACTAGTCCAAAAATCGGTACTACACTTGACGGTACTATGGCTCAAAAATCCAAGATACGCCCTATCGATCAAAAAGCAGGTTCCATTTCACCTCTCACCGTTTTGAGCATAACTTTTGCATACGATTGGATTTTGGTGTTCTTTAGCTCTTCAAGAGGAAGGAGATCTACATCATCATCCACGTGGTTCATGCTATCTAATCCATCCAAATTCCGTGAGAAAGGCGGAATCAACAATAAAGGTGAAGATCGATTTAAAGGTATAAACATCCCGCGACTTCTCCCCACTTGCATTCCTTTGTGAACCCGACTATATTTGCGAGCAACAAACACCTATTGAGACTAGTTCCTCTTATGATTGCTTGGGCTATGCATATTTGATACCTTGTAGATTCCGAGCAAACGTTGTGAGCGCTATCTCATATAGTTATCTTGTATAGTTGTTGCCACAAGGAAGAGGCAAGTGAAAAAGAAATAAAAATAAAAAGAGTGATACAAAAAGAAAAAAAAGGAGAAAAAAAAGGAAAAGAGAAAAAGAAAGAATTATTCATGTGCTTTATAGAATAGGAAGCGCAAGCTCGATGAACATCATATAGGTGGTACTTATTGTGCATATCTTGTAGCCCACCAATTTTGTGCAATCGAACTAGCGTCTCTCCTTGTACTTGTGTGACACGAGCTTATAGTCTTCGCAAGGTAATCATTTGGTTCTTATCTCACTTTCTCCGTCGCACAAGTCCCATTTATCCCACCGTGTGTGTTTCCTTGTACATATTTCCTATCTTGTGGATTAACTTGTTTGCTTTGTGATCATTGTGGTTCTTTACTTGCCATTACAACATCTTGATTTCGGATTTGTTCTTGACATGCCACTTTCCATACCTATCCACCATAGGCCTTGTGTGTGTGTGTTTTTTTGGTTCGTAATTGGTTTTGGTGTTCCGCGTGAACTTCACTTTGCTTGGTTTATTGCTCTCAAGTGTGGCCACTTGTACGATACGATCTTCCAAGGTAAAGTAAGGTTTGACGTTGTATCCCGAACTCCGACTACCACTTCCATATACACCGCTTGGTCTTGTGCATCATGTCTAAGGACTCCGGAACCGAGGATGATATCTATGAAGAATCCATGATGAGCCACCATGACTACGACTCCACAAGTATAGAGGACATGACGGAGCACAACACCGACAATGGCTCCGCATGCTTTGAGGACCCGGAGCACTACACCTACGACGACTCCACATGCATGGAAGACATGGAGCTCTACGTTGACAATGGCTCCTCATGCATGGAGCCTATGGAGCACTACCGATGGCTCCACATGCTTGGGTGATATGGAGTACTACACCAACAATTACTCCCCAAGCATGGATGACTTCGAGTGACATCGACGCCGCCAAGCATGGAGGACACGGAGAACTTCATCGAGTTTGATGGCTCCTCCTCGAGCCATGAAGAATTCCTCCACCGTGTGGAGATGGAAGCCTACTACGCCAAGCAAGAGGAGGCGCATCATCAAGAGTCCATGACCTTCAAGGCCAAGCGTGCCACACCAAAGGGCACCACCTACTTCGATGATCCACCTCCAAGGCGACAAGTGCCACCACCTAGATGGCGTCAAGTGCCACCATCTCCAAGGCGCCAAGCTCCATCACCTCCAAGGCGTCAAGCTACACCATCTCCAAGGCGCCAAGCTACATCACCTCCAAGGCGCCAAGATCCACCTCCTACCAAAAGAAGAGTGGCGTACAAACATCATATACATCAAGAGGCGCCAAGAAACAAGAATCTTCATCGACAAACATCCTCTCATGAGCATCGCCACCATAAGGAGGATATAAGACATCGTCAAAGGCATCTTCGCCATAAAGACGAAGAATTCAAGATGAGCACCAACCATAATGCTCAAGCAAGCTCAAGAAGGCACCACAAGCACAAGAAGAGTGCCAAGGAAAGTGATCATCGTCGCGAGTGTCATGTGGACGACCAAGTGCGCCACCTACATCAACCATCGGCAAGGCACGCCAATGACCTCCGTCGACACCTTCATAGGACACCTTCTACTACTAGTGCCACCACCAAAATGGCACCAAGAGCAAGCCTTCCTCCACGCCATCAAGCTTCAATGCCTACGCTTGACTTCCACGACCTCGCGAACGAGGAAAATGTAGATGTCTACTTCGCCAAGTTGGATAGCATGAGCCTACCTCCACCACTACTACGAGATGGCCACAAGACGGTCGAGCATGGGATTTTCCCTTCGACCATGGAGGAGAGCGTTGATGCCCACCTTATGGCATCTAACCTTGAAGGCGACAAGGTCAAGAATGGTGAGCATGGGATTTTCCCTTCACCAAAGGAGGCGCAAGGAGTTGAGTAAACCGAGCCTACCCCCATATGCTTGAGTGATGATGTGGTACCAATCCCATGTGAGTATGAGAGCCACTTAGCCCACTTGAGTGAGAAAAAGAGTGAGATGAGTGACTCCACCTTATGTGAGATTGAGTGCTTCCACTTGGAGGGCATGAGCGATACTCCTAGTGAGTTGAGAGTGGTAGTTGATAGGTCAAGTGAGACCATTTCGATTTCTAACAACTTACCCTCTACCTCTAGTGTGTTCTCTTGTGTTATGCTAGGTTCCATGGATGAAGAAGCGCCAAGCCATGAAGCAATGATGCCTCAATTGGAGAAGATGTACATGGTGCACGAAGATGATGCTATGCCATGGCTACATCAAGAAGACGAAGTCATCCACAAGGAGGCCACTACTTCCACAACACCCACTTCATATGAGAGGTATGAACAAGGTAACAATAAGGGTGTTGATGATGCCATGATCCCACTAGTGGACATGATGAATTGTGAGGATATGCATGCTATGGATGATACTTGTGACATTACATATGCTTCATCCACATTCCCATGTGATGCTTTACCTTTGCATAATACTGATCATGTGGAATTGTTTGATTGCCATATCATTGCCATAAACATGCCATGCTATGCATCTTGTGTGTATCTTCCAATTGCTTTGGACTTGCCTTGTCATGCTAGTCATTCAATTTCTCCCGTTGCTTGCGGTAAGATGAATACTTGCTATTTCACTTGTTTTGCTTGCAACAATATTGATCAGATGCGTTATAATGAGATGGCCCCCATAGCTTTCTCAATTTTTGGAGATTTTGATGATTACCATGATAAGCATGTTCCCCAATTGCATACTCACCATGCATCACTTTCATACTTGATTGGCGTTAATGGTGATGTGCACAAGAAGAGATACGTCATGATGGATGACGTGTATCTCTACCATGCACACACATTCTTCCTTTTACATATGATGTGTGTAGGTACCCGCACGATAATGTCAACCTCGGTTGAGCACGAGTTGACAAAAAGAGCTCTTGAGAGCATCCCACAAGTGAGTTCAAGATCGAACCCAGCTCTGATACCTTTGGCATGCTTTGCATCTTTCATGTTGGCAAATTGCTCTTTCCTTTGGTTTGATTGCAAGCATGTTAATGGTATTATCTTCCCTCGTGACATTCATGTTTCTTCGCATTTAGATAATGATGCTTTGTGTGTTGCAACAAAAATGTTGAACATTTTCTCTTTCCGATGTTTTGGGTGCAACCACAATTCCATT
Organism: Avena longiglumis; assembly: GCA_030063025.1. Taxonomy (NCBI): domain Eukaryota; kingdom Viridiplantae; phylum Streptophyta; class Magnoliopsida; order Poales; family Poaceae; genus Avena; species Avena longiglumis. The sequence goes on along the minus strand of CP125978.1, from coordinate 246,482,376 downwards.
AAGAGCATGAATTGTCATGAGAGCCTCCAAGAATCTCGTCTTGTTGTTGCAACAAACATAAGGACCACTTGCTCTTTCATTTGGTTTGTTTGCAAACATAATACTTTTGTTTTGGATATGCTTCCTTGTGTGTTTTTGCCAAATTCTCCTATTCTTGCATCAAAGATGTTGTTTGAAATTTGGATCCAATGCTTTGAATGCCCCACTTCTATGTTATATGGAGTTTTTGAGTTTCCACATTTGGATAATGTTCAAACTATTTCCATGCACATTGACCTTGCATATGCATCACGTTTGCTATACTTGAGTTGTGCTAATCGTGTTGTGAACAAGAATGGACATGCCACAAATGACATGATCCTCTATCACACACAAACATATGTTGCTTGGTCTTTGTTGTGTGAAGGCACAAATGCATATACGTCAACCTCTATGGACTATATGTTGACAAGAAGAACCGAAGAGAGTTACCTATGGCTACCCTTCATCGAGCTATCTCTACAAGCTAAGGTGACTTCCTTCTACTTGAGGACTCATGCTATAATCTTCATGAATTGGCTACGCTTTGAGTGTTGCTTTGCTTTTGTTGTGAGCTTGGTAGGCTTCAAGGAAGGTGAAGGAACATTGAAGTGTTGTCAAGTCAATCTTCACGAGGACGACTATATGGTGAACCCCAGGATCAAGAAGGTCTCTCGACCGCTCCTACTTTGTGATGAACATGTAGAGTCGAGGACGACTCTTTTTGAAGGGAGGAGATGATGCAGCCCGACCTACGGTCGTTACTACATCAAGGTCTCCAACTTACGCCAAGTCGTCATGGACTCGAAAGGTGAATCCGTTCCTCTATGCGAGCCCCCTTCCTGCCCTATTGAAGGGTATGCTACTTCATACTCCGTCACATATGCATGATAGGTTCACACCGACCAGTACGGAGGCAAGGAGGAAGCTTGAACATCAAGCCCGACAAGACGGAGGCTTGGAAGAGGAGACTAAGAAGACAGTCAATAGCTGCGGTGTCCAAGCGGTACTAGGTTGTCAACCCAGACTATCGTCTACCGGGCCATCGATGGCTCCAACGGAGGATCCAAGACCTAGCGGTACTACCTGCTAGAGAGGTATTATCAGGTGATGACCGACTACCGGTCCAAGGTCCCAGATTACGGTCATGTGTGCCTCACAGACTGTTGGGCCACAGCCCATGTATCCCTTTACTTACCTATTCCTAGTTTATCCCCAAACTACCCTTGTTTAGTGGTGGCCTATAAATAGAGCCCCACCCCTCATGTATCCCTTAGGCATAGATGATAGACTAAAGACAACCCCATTGTGGAATCTCTAGTTTTGCCTCATCCCTTTACCAAGGGGACCGACTATCGCCACCAACCTCGATTGGACTTTGCATCACGATCCATCGTTGAACAAGGCCTTGGAGTTCGGTCTGCTCCAAGTTGTCAAGACCTCCCAAGGTGTTCTTCCTCTCCGATGTGGATTTGAGGGAGCACGCTGACCGATCTTTCCTTGCGAGATTCTATCGGACCGGCCGCCGCTCGAGCAATCGGCCTGTATCGTGTGAGTTTTATGTGTTCATCGTGTTCTTCGCGAGGTGTGTGCCCGCCACCTTCTCCCTTTCCGCTTCCCATCGACATCTCGTGGTCAAATCGATGGGAAAGCGAGGAAAGGGTTAACTCTTGGGTGGCCCGATCTTCACGGAATCTCGTGGTCAAATCGATGGGAAAGCGAGGAAAGGGAGAAGGTAGAGGAAGCGAACACACACCTCAAGAACACGATGAATACACGCAAAACTCACACGATACAAGGCCGATTGCTCTAACGGCGCCACCGTCCGATAGAATCCTCGCAAGGAAAGATCGGTCAACGTGCTCCTCAAATCCACATCGGAGAGGAAGAACACCTTGAGGAGGGTCTTGACAACTTGGACGAGACAACGAACTCCAAGGCCTTGTTCCACGATGGATGCGTGATGCAAAGTCCAATCGAGGTTGGTGATTTATAGTCGGTCCCCTTGGTAAAGGGATGAGGCAAAACCAGAGATTCCACAATGGGGTTGTCTTTAGTCTATCATCTATGCCTCGTGGATACATGAGGGGTGGGGATCTATTTATAGGCCACACCTAAACAAGGGAAGTTTGGGGATAAACTAGGCGAATAGGTAAAGGGAATACATGGCTATGGCCTAACAAGACAGCACATACATGACCTAGTACTGGATTTAGGACCCAGTAGTACCGGTCATCACCCGTAGTACCGCCTGGGACCGTAGTACCGCTTGTGGTCCTGAGCGCCGCTTGAGCCACAAGAGCGATCGCGGTATCACGACTCCGGTAGTACCTTCCGCCGACTGCAGTACTGGCCGAGACCCGCAACGCTAACTGCCTTCTTCGCCTCTTCCAAGCCTCCGCCTTGTCGGGCTTGATGTTCAAGCTTTCCCTTGCCTCCGTGACCGGTCGGTGGTGAACCTATCATGCATATGTGACGGAGTATGAAGTAGCATACCATTCCATAGGGTAGGAAGTGGCTCATAGAGGAACGGATTCACCTTGGAGTCCATGACGACTTGGCGAAGTTGGAGACCTTGATGTAGTAACAACCGTAGGTCGGCTGCATCATCTCCCCCCTTCAAAAGAGTCGCCCCGACTCTCCATGTTCATCACGAAGTAGAAGAGGTCGAAGGACATCCTTGATCCTGGGGTTCACCATATAGTCGTCCTCGGGAAGATTGACTTGACAACACTTCAATGTTCCTTCACCTTCCATGAAGCCTACAAAGCTCACGACAAAAGTGAAGCAACACTCAAAGCGTAGCCAATTCATGAAGATTATAGCATGAGTCCTCAAGTAGAAGGAAGTCACCTTAGCTTGTAGAGATAGCTCGATGAAGGGTGGCCATAGGTAACTCTCTTCTGTTCTTCTTGTCAACACGTGGTTGGTACAGGTTGACGTGTATGCACTTGTACCTTCACACAACAAAGACCAAGCAACATATGTGTGTGTGTGTGATAAAGGAGCATGTCATTTGTGGCATGTCCATTCTTGTTCACAACACAATTAGCACAACTCAAGTATAGCAAACGGGATGCATATGCAAGGTCAAAGTGCATGGAAGTCATTGCAAAATCATCCAAATGTGGGAACTCAAAAACTCCATATAACGCAGTAGTGGGGCACTCAAAGCATTGGATCCAAATTTCAAACTACATCTTTGATGTAAGAATAGGAGAATTTTGCAAAAACACACAAGGAAGAATGTCCAAAGAAACATCATTATGTGTGCAAACCAACCATTGGGAAGAGCAATTGTTCAACATGTTGGATGCCATACACATATCATCAACATCGAGTATCATGGGAATATGAGTATCCCAAGTGGAAGTAAAAGCGACATGTTTGCAAACAAACCAAATGAAAGAGCAAGTGGTCCTTATGTTTGTTGCAACAACAAGATGATATTCTTGGAAGCTCTCATGACAATACATGCTCTTAATGGAATTGTGGTTGCACACAAAACATCGGAGAGAGAAATTGTTCAACAATTTTGTTACAACACACAAAACATCATTATCTAAAAGCGAATAAACATGAATGTCACAAGGGGAGATAATACCATTAATGATGCAGCCCGTCCCACGAACGCTACTACATCTACTCCCACAAGCTCCCCAAGTTGACCCATGACTCGCACCCGAGCCAAACTCCTGCAAGCTAAGGTGAACTCGCTCCTCTCCTTGTGTGACTTCGATACACCCTTGGATGGCCTGCTACTTCATACGCATACTTTGTGCATCATCAGGTACGAAGAGAAGGACCCAGTGGACGGAGGAGCCGGAGCGGAAGCAACCAGTTGCTGCCAGACGCCAGCGGTACTACCGGTTGAGGCGACCGGTACTACCGGTCCAAGCGGTACTACCGGCCCCCGCTACCGGACACCACAGCAGGAGCTCAACCAAGGGCCAGACGACTACGGTACTACCGGCCCAGGAACCGGTACTACCGGTGGGCGGTACTACCGCCCCCTCCTACCGCTCGCTACAGGCTAATCCGACGGAAGCTCCAGGATCTCCAGCGGTACTACCGCCCCCGGAGCGGTACTACCGGTTGCGACCGGTACTACCGGTTGCCCGACCGGTACTACCGGTCCTGACTGAACCTGAACGCATCAGTTCGGCCCAACGCCCTGTATCCTTCCTATATTTTACCTTTGCGTTCCGAAACTACCCCTGTTTATGTGGCTGGCCTATATAAAGCCCCACCCTTTATTGTAAAGCCTAGACTTGGATAATAATAGATTAAGGAAACCCTTTGAGGAACTTACATCTATTGGTCTCATGCTCCTAACAAGGAGCACCGGATTATCCACCCCCCTCTTGGATCTTGCCTAGTGTGTTCAAGTTGTACAAGGCCTTGGGTTCTCGGTTTCTCGCCCCCAAGTCGTCAAGATCTCACCAAGCACCTCGTCCCCCGTTGTTGGCGTGGAGAGAGAGCTTCGCCCAACACTGATCCTAGGGATTATGTTGGACCGGTTGCCACCGGTGTGAGTTATCGGCGTGTATCGTGTTTTGGTGTACGTGAGTTCATCGGGTTCTTCGTGGCGTGTGTTCGTGGATTCCATCCCCTTCCCCCTTCCACCGCTTTACCCTCGATCCCCGCAGAGATTCGTGAAAGATCGGGCCACCCCAAGGGGTTACCCCGTAACATATTGGTATCAAGAGCACGGTTGATCACGAATTTCCCCCCAATTTTTCTTTGATCCCCCTTAAAATCGAAAATTCCACAAAAAAAGAGCCCCAATTTGCCTTCGGATCGATCTTTGGATTTGGTGAGTTTTTCGTGGTTTTGGTCCATAGATCTGTTGCTTTTGGAGTCGATCTATAGCCCCTGTTGTTCCTAGCCCAGCCTTTCGGTCAGATCACCACGAATTTGAGGATTTTGGTCAAGTTGATTTCATTCCTGTCCGGCAACTGGCGGTCCTACCGGTCGTGCAAGCGGTACTACCGCAAGTCACCGGTACTACCGGCCGCACAAGCGGTACTACCGCCGGCATCGGACGCGTTGCGGTACTACCGCTCGCCTCTGACCGTGTTTATTTGTTCCTTTGACGCCTCAACTTCGTTTGCTGACTTTTCCTCTTCACTTGTTCGTGTTTCGCGTGTTTGTCGCCATTTTAACAAGCTTCCGCATCAAAGTCACCACGCGCTCAACGACACCGCGACACTCGAACATCATCTCCCACCAACGGTTGCAAGTCGTCAACAATACCAAAGGTATAACTTGCACCATTTTGACAGCCCCATATCTTCCTTTGTGTGTATCTATCCTATGAGACCAACTCATTTTGTGTTTGTCTAAGCATTGTGCACTGGCCTTCGGAGAGTGAGAGTGTGAGGCCAAATACAAAAGTTAACATAGTAGCATAGACAGAAAAAGAAAAAGAATCAAAAAAAATAGAAAGATACATAGTCTCCCAATATAAAGAGAATACCAAGCTTGTAAGCCAACAAGAGAGAGAGAGGAAAAGAGCGCACCAGGGCAAGTGCACAAATCTATTGCTTAACCTCTTTTGGCAAACGAGTTATGGTTTCTCCTTGAGTTGGCACGACAACCGAGCGTAGTCTTCGTTAGGACCTTTTGAGCTCATTTTCATAGTCGTGCTAACCCCGTTTTTTCTCCACGTGTGCGTTTTCCGTGTTTTTGTAGATCGTATCCTTTTGCTTTTGATCTTTGGTTCTTTACCACGTAGAACAATAACCTTTTGCTTGGATCGTTTCGTTTGGTTTTCCACAATCCTAACCTTCCACCAAAAGCTTTTGAGAGTTCTAGCATATTTGTGTGTGAGTTTCTTGCCCATTTCACTTTGCACGCTGTTCGCTCATTTGTGTGGCAATTGGTTTGATATAATCTCCAAGGTGAGGTAAAAGGCTAACTCTACGCACCCTTTTTCTCCATATACAACCCTTGTTGGCTTTGCATCATGGACAGGAATGGAGAGCCATCCCAACAACCTCAACCTCCGGAGGACGACACACAATTCATGACAAGATGGGACCATTGGAAGGTCCGAGGAGAATTCAACTACCATTGTGAAGCTCTTGAGCGACGCCAAGATGAAAAATTTAGCGAGGCCCGTGTGGAATTCAAGAACATCGACAACCGCTTCGAAGAAGTCCGTGGCCAAATGCATGCCATGCAACACAACCTCGGTCATCAAAATGAAGCTCTTGGTCATGCACTCGCCTCAACGGATGAGAAGCTTCAACGCCTCATTGATGGACTAGCAAGGCCACGCTCGCGCGAATCAAGCTCATCTTGGCACTCCTCAAGTGAATCAAGTGCACCTCGCCGTCACGCTTCAAGGCACCGGGATGGACCCGTTCTTCAATCCATGAGCTCTTCTCAAGCGGTACCATCGCCGCGACACGCCGCAACGTCAAGCTATGATGGTGACCTCTCCGCAATACCTCCAAGACGTGAAGCGAACCGGCCACAACCAAGGGCACTTGTGATTCAACAAGAGCAACCTCGCATGGACCACCAAACCCATCGCCGTCGACATGTCCTTTCAACAACAAGTGAAGCACCCAAAGAGGACGAACAAGATCACCGTCGACGTGAAGCGCTCGAAGATCCTCCAATGCGTGATCATCGACATGATCGTCCAGGTCGGCAACATGATGGTCATGAAGAGCCTCCCCTACACCAAGAAGAAGAAGAAGAGCATCCCATTGCGCATGCGGATCGACGTCCTCCTCGCCACATGGCGCAAGCCAATGCTCCTCGGTATCAACCATGGCAAGAACAAGAGCAAGCTCCCCAAGCTCGTCGTGAGGATGCACAACCTCCTCCTCGTCCTCAACCGCGACAAGAACAACGCGAGCAAGCTCCCCAAGCTCGTCGTCAAAACCAAGTTCCACCACCAAACGCGGCACCTCAACAACCGCAAGAGCAACGCAACCATCACCAAGCAAGACATGAGAGCTTGGATGATGATGATGACCGCCCAAAACATGGCAACCGCCGCAACCGGAACCGCAATGGAGAAGAAACTTTCGGCAAGCTCAAATTCACCATGCCCAAGTTCACCGGTTCCAATGAACCCGAGGAATATCTCTCGTGGGAACTCAAGGTCGACAAGATCTTCCGCATTCACAACTATAGCAATGAGAAGATGATGGCCATGGCATCCCTCGAGTTTGATGAGTATGCCAACCTTTGGTGGGAACCAGTTCAAATCGCTCGCGAAGCAAAAGAAGAGCCTCCAATCTCAACTTGGCAAGATATGAAGGCCCATATGAGATCCCGCTTTGTTCCTTCGCACTACACGCGTGACCTCTTCAACAAGCTTCAAACGCTTAGTCAAGGGACAAAGACCGTGGAAGAGTACTTCAAGCAAATGGAGCTCAACATGATCCGTGCCAACATTGAAGAGCGAGATGAACAAACAATGGCACGCTTCCTCAATGGCTTGAACCATCCCATCAAGCGCATCACCGAGTTCCAAAAGTACAACAACATGGTTGAGCTTGTGCACATCGCATCAAAGGCCGAGCGTCAAGTGCAAGAGGACATCAAGTACAACAAGCCAAAGACATACTTCACCTACAAGAAAGAACCAACCACTACTCCAACAACACCAAGTGGAAGCTCCTCAAGTACCACCAAGCTTCCCTTCAAGCCAACTCTCCCTCAAGGAAAACAGCCCCCAAGTGGCAAACACACAAGGGATGATCAACCATTCAATGGTGAATGCTACAAGTGTGGAGGCAAAGGGCACAAGTCGAATGCATGTGGGAACAAGAAAGTTTTGTTCATTCATGACAACGGCGATGAAGAATACTTGAGTGAAGAAGAGTTTGATGCAAGGGTCAAGGAAGCCATGGCAAGGCACAATTTGGAAGAGGACCAAGAACTTCTTGTGTGTGAGCATGACGCAAGTCCATCGCTTGTGGTCACAAGGGTCTTAACTACACAAGCCAATGAGAATGAAGACCAACGCTCGAACATCTTCCAAACTCATGCCGGCATCAATGGGAAGTCCATCAAAGTTGTCATCGATGGAGGGAGTTGCCAAAATCTTGCAAGCACAGAATTGTGTGAGAAACTCAACCTCACCCTCCATCCTCCTAAACACCCCTACCATATCCAATGGCTAAGTGACCAAGGATCTGTCAAGATCAAGCACACCGTCTCGGTAACGTTCTCAATTGGGAACTACAAGGACACGGTGGAATGTGACGTGGTCCCAATGACGGTTTGCCATATGTTGCTCAGAAGGCCGTGGCAATATGACAAGCGTGCTTTGCATGATGGTCACTCAAACACTTATACCTTCAAATGGCTTGATAAAACTTGTATGTTGCAACCAATGACTCCTAGCCAAATAATTGCGGACAATGCAAAGGCTTTAGTGAGGGCGCAATACTCAAAAACACCTTGTGAGAAGAGTGGTGAGCGAGAGAACCACAACATAGTGAGTGAGAGCTGCAAGCCAAACTCGAGTGGGAAAACTAAGAGTGTTCTTCTTGCCACCAAAAGTGAGATGAGAGAAGTGCGGAACAACCCATCCATCTTGCACTATGTCCTTGTATGGAAGGGACTAGCGCAAGGAACTAACGACTTGACAAATGTTCCTCCTCCTTTGATGGCTATTTTGCAGGAATTCCAAGATGTATTCCCCGAAGAGTTTCCTCATGGCCTTGCTCCTCCCCATGGAATCGAGCACCGCATCGACCTCATACCCGGCGCCCCACTCCCAAACCGCGCCGCGTATTGCACGAACCCGGAAGAGACAAAGGAGATCGAACGTGAAATCAACCAACTCGTCTCCAAAGGTTTGATCCAAGTAAACACTAGCCCAAGCGCGGTCCCCGTGATTCTAGTTCCAAAAACGGATGATACGTTGCGGTTATGCATGGAATGCCGTCCAATCAATGCTATCACCTTGCGTTATCGACATCCTATACCGCGTCTTGATGACATGCTTGATGAGTTATGTGGAGCCACTATATTTTCGAAAATTGATCTTCGTAGTGGTTACCATCAAATTCGCATGGCCGAAGGTGATGAGTGGAAAACCGCCTTCAAGACCAAGCTTGGTCTCTATGAATGGTTGGTTATGCCTTTTGGCTTATCCAATGCCCCATCTACCTTCATGCGCCTCATGAACCATATTTTGAGATCTCTCATTGGGAAGAGTGTAGTTGTTTACTTTGATGACATCCTTGTCTATAGCAAGTCACTAGAGGAGCATGTTACTCATGTTAAGGAGGTCCTTCAAATCCTTCGTCATGAAAAGCTTTATGCTAATCTCCCAAAGTGCACTTTTGCAAAAGACAAGCTGATTTTCCTTGGTTTTGTTGTGTCTTCTAATGGCATTGAAGTTGATGTCTCAAAAGTTAAGGACATACGAGATTGGCCCACCCCTACAAATGTTAGTGAACTTCGTAGTTTTCATGGGTTGGCTGGCTTTTACCGTCGCTTTGTGAAAGATTTTTCTTGCTTGCCCCCTCAACGAATTGACCAAGAAAAATGTCACGTTCGTTTGGGGAAAAGCACAACAAAAGACTTTTGATGAGCTTAAAAAGAGGCTCACCGAAGCACCACTTCTTGCATTACCGGATTTCACAAAAACCTTTGAAATTGAATGTGACGCTAGTGGTATTGGCATTGGTGGCGTCCTTATGCAAAATGGGCGTCCTATTGCATACCATAGTGATAAACTTGATGGAGCACGCCTAAACTATCCCATTTATGACAAAGAACGTTTTGCCTTGGTTCGAGTTCTTCAAGAGTGGCAACACTATCTTTGGCCCAAAGAATTTATCATCCATTCCGACCATGAGTCGTTGAAGTATCTTAAGGGCCAAGCCAATTTGAGTAAAAGGCACGCCAAATGGGTTGAGTTCATGGAGTCTTTTCCTTACATTGTCAAATACAAGAAGGGCAAAGAAAATGTGGTAGCGGACGCCTTGTCTCGCAAAAACACAAACCTTCTTACACGACTCGAAGTAAATGTCTTGGGTCTTGATGACATCAAATCTTTGTACGCGTCCGACCCTTTCTTTGGACCAATTTTTGCAAAATGTACAATAGACAAAGGGATTGATGATTTCTATTTGCATAAGGGTTTTATTTTCAAACAAAACAAGCTTTGCATTCCGAAGTCGTCTCTCGAAATTTTGCTTCTTCAAGAGTCCCATGGTGGAGGCCTTATGAGTCACTTTGGCCGTGACAAGACGTATGACATGCTCTCCACTCACTACTTTTGGCCAAAGATGAAGAGCGACGTGGAGCGCCACGTCCAACGATGCACTACATGTATCCAAGCTAAGTCTAAGTCCAACCCCTTTGGTCTTTATATGCCATTGCCTATTCCTCATGCACCTTGGTCGGACATTAGCATGAACTTTGTGTTAGGCTTGCCTAGATCTAAACATGGACATGATTCCATATTTGTAGTAGTGGATCGCTTTTCTAAAATGGCACATTTCATTCCGTTCCATAAGACCGATGATGCTTCACATGTAGCAAATTTGTTTTTCAGGGAAATAATTCGGCTACACGGTGTGCCAAGAACAATCGTCTCCGATCATGACGTAAAATTCATGAGCTACTTCGAAGACTCATGGCCAAGCTCGGCATCAAGCTCCTCTTCTCGTCCGCCTCGCATCCTCAAACCGATGGACAAACCGAGGTCGTCAATCGAAGTCTTGGCACACTCCTCCGGGTGTTGATAAAGAAGAACCTTAAAAACTGGGAGGAATGTATTCCACACGCCGAGTTCGCCTACAACCGCACCAAGCACTCCACCACCATGAGGAGCCCGTTCATGATCCTCTACGGCTTCGAGCCTCTCACCGCGCTCGATATCCTTCCCCTTCCACTTCATGAACATGCCAATATGGACGTTGTCAAGCGTGCTCAAACAATGAAGAAACTCCATGAAGACACAAGAGCTACGATCGAGCAACAAGTCCTTCGCCAAGCATCAAGGCTAAACAAGAACAAGAAAGAGATGATCTTTGATGAGGGCGACCTTGTGTGGATACACTTAAGTAAAGACCGCTTCCTCAAGGAACGCGACTCCAAGCTCAAGACAAGAGGTGAAGGACATTCAAAGTGCTCAAGAGGATAAACAACAACGCCTATATCATCGATATCCCAACATCAAAGTATCTTGTGAGCTCGACATTCAATGTCAAGGACCTATCACCCTACCATGGAGAAGATGAAGTTGAGAAGGTTGAAGAGTCGAGGACGACTCTTTCCCAAGGGGGGGGGGAGCTGATGCAGCCCGTCCCACGAACGCTACTACATCTACTTCCACAAGCTCCCCAAGTGGACCCATGACTCGCGCCCGAGCCAAACTCCTACAAGCTAAGGTGAACTCGCTCCTCTCCTTGTGTGACTTCGATACACCCTTGGATGGCCTGCTACTTCATACGCATACTTTGTGCATCATCAGGTACGAAGAGAAGGACCCAGTGGACGGAGGAGCCGGAGCGGAAGCAACCGATTCTTTGCGCCAGGCCTTGGTACTACCGGTTGAGGCGACCGGTACTACCGGTCCAAGCGGTACTACCGGCCCCCGCTACCGGACACCACAGCAGGAGCTCAACCAAGGGCCAGACGACTACGGTACTACAGGCCCAGGAACCGGTACTACCGGTGGGCGGTACTGTCGCCCCCTCCTACCGCTCGCTATAGGCTAATCCGACGGAAGCTCCAGGATCTCCAGCGGTACTACCTCCCCCGGAGCGGTACTACCGGTTGCGACCGGTACTACCGGTTGCCCGACCGGTACTATCGGTCCTGACTGAACCTGAACGCATCAGTTTGGCCCAGAGCCCTGTATCCCTTCCTATATTTTCCCGTTGCGTTCCGAAACTACCCCTGTTTAAGTGGCTGGCCTATATAAAGCCCCCACCCTTTATTGTAAACCCTAGACTTGGATAATAATAGATTAAGGAAACCCTTTGAGGAACTTACATCTATTGGTCGCATGCTCCTACCAAGGAGCACCGGATTATCCACCCCCCTCTTGGATCTTGCCTAGTGCGTTCAAGTTGTACAAGGCCTTGGGTTCTCGGTTTCTCGCCCCCAAGTCGTCAAGATCTCACCAAGCACCTCGTCCCCCGTTGTTGGCGTGGAGAGAGAGCTTCGCCCAACAGCGATCCTAGGGATTATGTTGGACCGGTTGCCACCGGCGTGAGTTATCGGCGTGTATCGTGTTTTGGTGTGAGTGAGTTCATCGGGTTCTTCGTGGCGTGTGTTCGTGGATTCCATCCCCTTCCCCCTTCCACCGCTTTACCCTCGATCCCCGCGGAGATTCGTGAAAGATCGGGCCACCCCAAGGGGTTACCCCGTAACAATTAACATGCTTGCAATCAAACCATAGGAAAGAGCAATATGCCAACATGAAAGATGCAAAGCATGCAAAATGTATCAGAGCTGGGTTCGATCTTGAACTCACTTGTGGGATGCTCTCAAGAGCTCTTTTTGTCAACTCGTGCTCAACCGAGGTTGACATTCTTGTGCGGGTACCTACACACATCATACACAAAAGGAAGAATGTGTGTGCATGGTAGAGATCCACATCATCCATCATGACGTATCTCTTCTTGTGCACATCACCATTAATGTCAATCAATTATGAAATAGATGCATGGTGAGTATGCAAGTGGGGAACATGCTTATTATGGCAGTTATCAAAATATCCAAAAATTGAGAAAGCTATGGGGGCAATCTCATTATAACGCATATGATCAACATTGTTGCAAGCAAAACAAGTGAAATAGCAAGCATTTTCTTATCGCAAGCAACGTGAAAAATTGAATGACTAGCATGACAAGGCAAGTCCGAAGCAATTGGAGGATACACACAAGATGCATAGCATGGCATGTTTATGGTAATGACATCGCAATCAAACAATTCCACATGATCAATATTAAAGGCAAAGCATCACATGGGAAAGTGGATGAAGCATATGTAATGTCACAAGTATCATCCATAGCATGCATATCCTCACAATTCATCATGTCCACTAGTGGGATCATGGCATCATCAACACCCTTATTGTTACCTTGTTCATACCTCTCATATGAAGTGGGTGTTGTGGTAGGAGTGGCCTCCTTGTGGACGACTTCGTCTTCTTGATGTAGCCATGGCATAGCATCATCTTCGTGCACCATGTACATCTTCTCCAAATGAGGCATCATTGCTTCATGGCTTGGCGCTTCTTCATCCATGGAACCTAGCACAACACAAGAGAACACACTAGAGGTAGAGGGTAAGTTGTTAGAAATCGAAATGGTCTCACTTGACCTATCAACTACCACTCTCAACTCACTAGGAGTACTGCTCATGCCCTCCAAGTGGAAGCACTCAATCTCACATAAGGTGGAGTCACTCATCTCACTCTTGTTTTCACTCAAGTGGGATAAGTGGCTCTCATACTCACATGGGATTGGTACCACATCATCACTCAAGCATATGGGGATAGGCTCGGTTTCCTCAACTCCATGCGTCTCCTTTGGTGAAGGGAAAATCCCATGCTCACCATTCTTGACCTTGTCGCCTTCAAGGTTGGATGCCATAAGGTGGGCATCATCGCTCTCCTCCATGGTCGAAGGGAAAATCCCATGCTCGACCGTCTTGTGGCCATCTCGTAGTAGTGGTGGAGGTAGGCTCATGCTATCCAACTTGGCAAAGTAGAGGTGTACATTTTCCTCGTTCATGAGGTCTTCGAATGCAAGCGTAGTCGTTGAAGCTTGATGGCATGGACGAAGGCTTGCTCTTGGTGCCATTTTGGTGGTGGCACTAGTAGTTGAAGGTGCCTTGTGACGGTGTCGACGGAGGTCATTAGCGTGCCTTGCCGATGGTTGGTGTAGGTGGCGCACTTGGTCATCCACATGACGCTCGCGACGATGACCCTTGTCCTTGGCACTCTTCTTGGTGAGTTTTTCTAATGAGCGCAAAGCATCATTAGTCTTGGCGACCATCCTCATGTTTTTGTCGAAGTCGTTGTCCATGTCCTTCTTGAAGTTGTGGAGGTCGCTTTGGAACTTGTCCATTTGATGATGGACCTTGGCGCACTCGAGTTGGAGGCTCCGTCTTGGCCGGTGCGACTTGAGGAGCTTCACGTTGTCGTTCTTTAAGTTGTCCATGCTTGGGGAGTCATTGTTGTTGTAGTACTCCATATCGCCCAAGCATGTGGAGCCATTGTTGGTGTAGTGCTCCATCATGTTATCCATGCTTGTGGAGACATATGCATGGTGGCTCATCATGGATTCTTCATGGAAATCATTCTCGGTCCCGGAGTCCCTAGACATGCTTCACAAGACCAAGTGTTGTATATGGAAGTGATAGAGGGTGTTAGGGATACAACGTCGAACCTTACTTTACCTTGGAAGATCGTATCGTGCAAGTGGCCACACTTGAGAGCAATAAACCAAGCAAAGTGAAGTTCACGCGGAACACCAGATGATAGGGCAAAGGTGTCCGATCTTTCGATGAGATGGCGATAATCGATTTGGTGGAGTTCGGGCTTGACGATCCGACTACACGTGCGAGCACGAGTGCCAATGCAATCGCTAGGCCAATCTCCTGGAGGTTACCGATCCTGCGTGAACACGATCAGCCTGACCAGCGAGGGTCTTAATTCCTACCTGAAATCGAGAACAAGTAAGAACCAATATTGCAATCAAGATATTGCGGATTAAGAGGAAAGCTTTATTGAAGAGGTGGGATCCTGAATAGGCGCGAAGTACAAGAGGCCTCTGCGATGCTCGAGCCTTGGCGAAGTTGCTATGATGGCTAACTTAATGTCTAAACAAAATCCGAGTCTAGGGGGTCGGCTATGGGGAGTATTTAAGGGCGAAAAGGTGGGGTTTCGGCCAGCCATGGAAGTGGTGGCTGAATCCAACCCTAAAAGTCCTTTTCCTCAAATCGGACTCTAAAAGTGGCTAATTAAAATCCTGCGAAAATTACATGGGCTGGCCAAAAATAAGGTGTCGCACCATATTAAGCTATGGACGAATTCGTAGTATTGATCTTGAATATTTCGTCCAAGCCTTCTTTCTTCATTATGGTGGCCTCAAAGTTTCAAATCTTCATCCGTGGCCTTCTCTTGGATCATCACATGCTTCTTTGCCATCTCCATGCATGGCCATGCTCCAATGCTTGTCCCTCTCATTCATGCTTGGTCCATCATTCCTAAGAGTAAGAAATATATATCCTTTAGGCAGCATCATATTCTCATGTATGTGAGGAATAGTTCCAAGAAAGCGAAAGTACTGATAGTTAAGTTGTTTGTACGAGATCTTGTGATGGGTCCTTTATGTGTGTTGTAGGTACAACGGTTGTATCAATAGTAGGGATGTCCACATCATGCTCCCCTTCTTGAATTGAAGTCGTCCTCGACGCAATCTCATCTTCCTCACCAAAGTAAGGCTTCAAATCTGCAATGTTAAATGTAGGACTAACTGTACCAAAGTCTGCAGCAACTCAAGTTTATATGCATTATCATTGATTTTCTAACACCTTAAAGGGACCAAGAAGACGTGGCATTAACTTAGACTTGCGTAAATCAGAAAGCGATCTTTTCGCAAATGTAACCAAACAAGATCGCCAACATCAAACACAACATGCTTTCTCCCTTTATCCCCAAAGAAGTTTATACTTAGCATTCATGTGTTCAATGTTTTCTTTAGTAGTCTTATGCAAGTTTAATATCATTTCAGCATGTTGTGTAGCATCCAAATTATGTTGCACCGAAGAAGGTAAAGGCAATAAATCAATAGGTGCACGAGGAACAAAACCATACACAATCTCAAATGGGCACATCTTTGTGGTAGAATGCAATGAACGATTATAAGCAAATTCTATATGAGGTAAACACTCTTCCCACAATTTTAAGTTCTTCTTTAAAACAGCCCGTAACATAGTAGACAAAGTTCTATTTACTACTTCAGTTTGACCATCAGTTTGGGGATGACATGTAGTACTAAAGAGCAACTTAGTCCCCAACTTATACCATAAACATCTCCAAAAGTGGCTAAGAAATTTAGTATCACGATCAGAGACAATAGTATTTGGCACACCATGCAAACGAACAATTTCACGAAAGAACAAATCAGCAATATGCGCAGCATCATCCGTTTTATGACAAGGAATAAAGTGTGCCATCTTAGAAAACCGATCCACAATAACAAAAATACTATCCCTCCCCTTATTGTTCAGCAATCCCAAAACAAAGTCCATAGAAATATCCTCCCAAGGAACACTAGGAACAGGAAGAGGCATATATAAACCATGTGGATTAAGGCGAGACTTAGCTTTTTGACAAGTAGTGCAGCGTGCCACAAATCTCTCAACATCTCGATGCATACGTGGCCAAAAGAAGTGTGCAGCAAGAACATCCTCCGTCTTCTTGACACCAAAGTGTCTCATTAATCCTCCCCCATGCGCCTCCTGTAACAACAAAAGACGAACAGAGCTATCTGGAATGCATAGTTTGTTAGCACGGAACACAAATCCATCATTGAAGACGAACTTGTTCCAAGTTTTACCATCTCTACAATTCTGCAACACATCTTTAAATTCAGCATCATGCACATATTGTTCCTTAATAATTTCCAATCCAAATATTTTGAAGTCAAGTTGAGATAACAAAGCATAACGGCGTGACAAAGCATCAGCAATAACATTATCTTTACCCTTTTTATGTTTGATAACATAAGGAAAAGACTCAATAAATTCAACCCACTTTGCATGACGACGATTCAACTTAGCTTGACTACGAATATGCTTCAAAGATTCATGATCAGAATGAATAACAAATTCCTTAGGCCATAGATAATGTTTTCAAGTTTCTAATGTCCGAACCAACGCATATAATTCTTTATCATAAGTAGAATAGTTTAGATTAGCCCCACTCAATTTCTCACTAAAATATGCAACAGGTTTTCCCTCTTGTAATAACACCCCTCCCAAACCAATTCCACTAGCATCACATTCAAGCTCAAAAGTCTTAGTAAAATCAGGAAGTTGGATTAAGGGAGCATGTGTTAGCTTATCTTTCAATATGACGAAGGCCTGTTGTTGTGCATCGCCCCAAACAAAGGGCACATCCTTCTTGGTAAGCTCATTCAGCGGCGTGGCAATTGATCCAAAGTCTTTGACAAAGCTCCTATAAAAACCAGCGAGGCCAAGAAAACTCCTCACTTGTGTGACCGTCTTGGGCTGCGGCCAATTCTCAATAGCTTCAATCTTGGCTGGATCCACCTCAATACCCTGTGATGTAACAACATAGACAAGAAACGCAACTCTATTGGTGCAAAAGGTGCACTTCTCAAGGTTACCAAACAAACGTGCATCACGTAAAGCATTGAAAACAGCACGTAAATGGTTCAAATGATCCTCTAAAGATTTGCTATAAATCAGAATATCATCAAAGTAGACTACCACAAAACGTCCAATGAAAGCACGTAAAACTTCGTTCATTAATCTCATGAAAGTGCTAGGTGCATTAGTTAAACCAAACGGCATTACTAACCACTCATATAAACCGAACTTAGTTTTAAATGTTGTTTTCCATTCATCTCCTAATTTCATACGAATCTGGTGGTAACCACTACGCAAATCAACTTTAGAAAACATGGTAGAGCCACTCAATTCATCAAGCATGTCATCTAAACGTGGAATAGGATGACGATATCGAATAGTAATATTATTGATAGCTCTACAATCAGTAGACATGCGAAGAACCATCTTTCTTAGGTACCAAAATAATAGGAAAAGACAAGGGCTAAGGGACTCACGAATATGATCTCTGTCGAGTAGTTCCTGAATTTGGCGTTGTATCTCCTTTGTCTCCTCTGGATTGGTTCAATATGGTAGCGGTTGGGCAACGTGGCACCAGGAATTAGATCAATTTGGTGCTCAATTCCTCTAATAGGAGGTAGTCTGGTGGCACTCGTGGGAAGACGTCCTCATATTCACAAAAGGTTAGCAATAGCGGGTGGCAAAGAAAGAGGCATATCCTCAAATGAAAACAGAACCTCTTTGCAGACAATTGCATAACATTGAGTATTGTTTACATCTAGTTCAGCAATATCAATTTTATTTGCAAGCATACATGGACTCTTCAAACGAATTTCAGTAGCATGTGTAGAATCAGATTTAGTGTTCTTTGGTGGTATAAAATCTGCAGCAACAATCTGATTCTCACTTTTATTTTTCTCCTCAGTTTTAGCTCTACTAGCTCTAGCAAGATCATCTTTTAAAATCTGTTCGGGAGTCATAGGTTTTAGACCAATTTTCTTTCCACCATGCATAAGAGAATAGTGATTAGTTTTGCCATTATGAACAGATTCTCTATCAAATTGCCATGGTCTACCAAGTAACAAAGAACATGCTTGCATAGGTACAACATCACAATCAACAAAATCAGAATATGTACCAATAGTAAAATGCACGCGTACCATTCTTGTTACCTTGATCTTGCGAGAACTCTCAAACCATTGGATGTAATATGAATGTGGGCGTTGTCTTGTTGAAATTGCAAGCTTCTCTACCATGTCAACACTGGCCAGATTATTACAACTCCCTCCATCAATGATGATCCGTATAGCTCTATCCTTGACAACACCACGTGTTTGGAACAGGTTGTGGCGTTGATCTTGCTCAGATTTGCTCAATTGCACACTCAACACACGTTGTGTAATTAAGCTCCTGTATTGATCAGCAGCTTCACCTCCCATTACCTCTGTCTCTTCAGCAGCATCAGAATTGTGTCCATCTCGAGCAAAAATCAGGGCTAGTTTATCTTCATCAAAGTCACTTGTTGAATCGTACTGACCATCTTCTCGCACCATCATCACACGTTGTGTTGTGCACTGTCTCTCAGTATGACCAAAACCCCAGCACTTGCGGCATTGTATATCCTTTGTCTTACCCGTGGAAGCCATAGAAGATGCACTACGAGCAGGAGTATTGGATGATGGTGGAGGAGCAGCTGGAAATCTTGTGGTGGCCTTGGATGTGGTAGTAGCTGGTGGCGAATCACGAGGAGGCGCTGATTGTCGGGATGTCCAAGTGGATGTGCGACCTGCAGAATTATTAGTCCTCCTCCATGGTGTTTGGCGATCCTGCACTTCACGTTCATCTTTGCAAGCAAGATGAAACAAATGAGTGATAGAATTATATTCTTTATAATCTAAGATGTGCTGAATGTCCTTGTTTAATCCCCCAAAGAAACGTGCAAGCATTTGTTCATTAGATTCAACAAGACCACACCGAACCATCCCCGTTTGCAATTCTTGATAATACTCTTCTACAGAATTTTTCCCTTGCTCTAAACGTGTCAGATTCTTTAGTAAATCACGTTGATATGTAGGAGGTACAAAACGAACACGCATAGCAGTTTTTAAAGCAGTCCAAGTGTTAGGGGGGCAACCCGGGGGTTGGCCCGATCTTTCACAAATTCCACGAGCAACGAGGGGGAAAGAGGTGGTCGGGTATGAAATCGGGGGAAGGCGATGGAAACCACGAACACACACACACCAAAACACGATACACGCCTAATCCTCACGCCGGTGGCAACCGGTCCAACATAATCCCTAGGATCGGTGTTGGCGGCTCGCTCCACGCCAACAACGGGGGATGAGGTGCTTGGTGAGACCTTGACGACTTGGGGGCGAGAAACCGAGATCCCAAGGCCTTGTACAACTTGAACGCACTAGGCAAGATCCAAGAGGGGGTGGATAATCCAGTGCTCCTTGGTAGGAGCATGAGACCAATAGATATAAGTCCTCAAAGGTTTTCCTTAATATCTATTATTATCCAAGTCTAAGCGCTTACAATGGAGGCTGGGGGCTATATATAGTCCATCCACAAAACAGGGGTAGTTTCGGAATGAAAAGGTAAATTATAGGTAAGGTTACAAGGCACAGGGCCGGACTTAGGCGATCAGGGTCGAGGACCGGTAGTGTAGTCTGCAGCAGGTAGTACCGGTGGTAACCCAGTAATCCGCTTCGAGCCAGTAGTACGCTCGAGGGCCTGGAGCTTCCGTCGGGCGCCTGTGGCGGTAGGAGGCGGTAGTACTGGCTCTCGGTAGTACCGATTCTTGGACCGGTACCGCTTGCGTCTGGGCGTGGAGTGGTGCTTTACGTGGCGGCGGTAGGAGGCGGTAGGACCGCTTGGGCGGTAGTCGGTCGTCTCAACCGGTAGTACCTGCCGCTTGCGTCTGGTTGCTTCTCCTCCGTTCCTTGGGTCCTTATCTTCGTACTGATGATGCACGGTGTGCGTGTGGCGTAGCAAGCCATCCAAGGGTGTGTCAAGTCACAAAGAGAGGAGCGAGTTCACCTTAGCTTGAAGGAGTTTGGCTCGGGCGCGAGTCATGGGTCCACTTGGGGAGCTCGTGGGAGTAGATGTAGTAGCGGTCGTAGGACGGGCTGCATCAGCTCCCCCCCCTTGGGAAAGAGTCGTCCTCGACTCTTCAACCGTCACAACTTCCTCTTCGCCATGGTAGGGTGAGAGGTCCTTGACATTGAATGTCGAGCTCACAAGATACTTTGATGTTGGTATATCGATCACATAGGCGTTGTTGTTGATCCTCTTTAGCACCTTGAATGGTCCATCGCCTCTTGGCTTTAGCTTGGAGTCGCGTTCCTTGGGGAAGCGGTCTTTACTCAAGTGTATCCACACAAGGTCGCCCTCATCAAAGATCATCTCTTTCTTGGTCTTGTTTAGCCTTGAAGCTTGGCGAAGGACTTGTTGCTCGATAGTAGCTCGTGTGTCTTCATGGAGTTTCATCATTGTTTGGGCGCGCTTGACAACGTCCATATTGGCACGTTCATGAAGTGGTAGTGGAAGGATATCGAGCGCGGTGAGAGGCTCGAAGCCGTAGACGATCATGAACGGGCTCCTCATGGTGGTGGAGTGCTTGGCGCGGTTGTAGGCGAACTCGGCGTGTGGAATGCATTCCTCCCAGTCTTTAAGGTTCTTCTTTATCAACACCCGGAGGAGTGTGCCGAGACTTCGATTGACGACCTCGGTTTGTCCATCGGTTTGAGGATGCGAGGTGGACGAGAAGAGGAGCTTGATGCCGAGCTTGGCCATGAGGGTCTTCCAGAAGTAGCTCATGAATTTTACGTCGCGGTCGGAGACGATTGTTCTTGGCACACCGTGTAGCCGAATTATTTCCCTAAAAAACAAATTTTCTACATGTGAAGCATCATCGGTCTTATGGCACGGAATGAAATGTGCCATTTTTGAAAAGCGATCCACTACTACAAATATGGAATCATTGCCATGTTTAGATCTAGGCAAGCCTAACACAAAGTCCATGCTAATGTCCGACCAAGGTACATGAGGAATAGGCAATGGCATATAAAGACCAAAGGGGTTGGACTTAGACTTAGCTTGGATACATGTAGTGCATCGTTGAACGTGGCGCTCCACGTCGCGCTTCATCTTTGGCCAAAAGTAGTGAGTGGAGAGCATGTCATACGTCTTGTCACGGCCAAAGTGACCCATAAGGCCTCCACCATGGGACTCTTGAAGAAGCAAAAGTTGGAGAGACGATTTCGGAATGCAAAGCTTGTTTTGTTTGAAAAGAAACCCCTTATGCAAATAGAAATCATCAATCCCTTTGTCTATTGAACATTGTGCAAATATTGGTCCAAAGAAGGAGTCGGACGCGTACAAAGATTTGATGTCATCAAGACCCAAGACATTGGCGATTAGGTGTAAGAAGGCTTGTGTTTTTGCGAGACAAGGCGTCTGCTACCACAGTTTCTTTGCCCTTCTTGTATTTGACAATGTAAGGAAAAGACTCCATAAACTCAACCCATTTTGCATGCCTTTTACTCAAGTTGTCTTGGCCCTTAAGATACTTCAACGACTCATGGTCGGAATGGATGATAAATTCTTTGGGCCAAAGATAGTGTTGCCACACTTGAAGAACACGAACCAAGGCAAAAGTTCTTTGTCATAAATGGGATAATTGAGGCGTGCCATCAAGTTTCTCACTATGGTAAGCAATAGGGCCCATTTTGCATAAGGGCGCCACCAATGCCAATACCACTAGCGTCACATTCAATCTCAAATGTTTTTGTGAAATCGGCAATGCAAGTGGTGCTACATGAGCCTCTTTTGAGCTCATCAAAAGCCTTTTGTTGTGCTTTTCCCCAAACGAAGGTGACATTTTTCTTGGTCAATTCGTTAAGGGGGCGAGCAATTGTGGAAAAATCTTTCACAAAGCAACGGTAAAAGCCAGCCAACCCATGAAAACTACGAAGTTCACTAACATTTGTAGGGATGGGCCAATCTCGTATGTCCTTGACTTTTGAGGCATCAACTTCAATGCCATTAGAAGACACAACAAAACCAAGGAAAATCAGCTTGTCTCTTGCAAAAGTGCACTTGGGGAGGTTAGCATAAAGCTTTTCATGACGAAGGATTTGAAGGACCTCCTTAACATGAGTAACATGCTCCTCTAGTGACTTGCTATAGACAAGAATGTCATCAAAGTAAACAACTACACTCTTTCCAATGAGAGATCGCAAAATATGGTTCATGAGACGCATGAAGGTAGATGGGGCATTGGATAAGCCAAAAGGCATAACCAACCATTCATAGAGACCAAGCTTGGTCTTGAAGGCGGTTCACTCATCACCTTGACCATGCGAATTTGATGGTAGCCACTACGAAGATCAATTTTTGAAAATATAGTGGCTCCACATAACTCATCAAGCATGTCATCAAGACGCGGTATAGGATGTCGATAACGCACGGTGATAGCATTGATTGACGGCGATCCATGCATAACCGCAACGTATCATCCGTTTTGGGACTAGGATCACGGGAACCGCTTGGGCTAGTGCTTACTTGGATCAAACCTTTGGAGACGAGTTGGTTGATTTGATGCTCGATCTCCTTCGTCTCTTCGGGTTAAATGCGTCTGGTAGCGGTTTGGGAGTGGGCGCGGGTATGAGGTCGATGCGGTGCTCGATTCCACGAAGAGGAGGAAGGCCATGAGGAAGCTCTTCGGGAAATACATCTTGGAATTCCTGCAAAATAGCTATCAAAGATGGAGGAACATTTGTCAAGTCGTTAGTTCCTTGCGCTAGTCCCTTGCATACAAGGACGTAGTGCAAGATGGATGGGTTGTTCCGCACTTCTCTCATCTCACTTTTGGTGGCAAGAAGAACACTCTTAGTTTTTCCACTCGAGTTTGGCTTGTAGCTCTCACTCACTATGGTGTGGTTCTCTCGCTCACCACTCTTCTCACAAGGTGTTTTTGTGTATTGCGCCCTCGCTAAAGCCTTTGCATTGTCCGCAATTATTTGGCTAGGAGTCATTGGTTGCAATACACAAGTTTTATCAAGCCATTTGAAGGTGTAAGTGTTTGAGTGACCATTATGCAAAGCACGCTTGTCATATTGCCACGGCCTTCCAAGCAACATGTGACAAACCGTCATTGGAACCACGTCACATTCCACCGTGTCCTTGTAGTGCCCAATGGAGAACGTCACCGAGACGGTGTGCTTGATCTTGATGGATCCTTGGTCACTTAGCCATTGGATATGGTAGGGGTGTCTATGCGGATGAAGGGTGAGGTTGAGTTTCTCACACAATTCCGTGCTTGCGAGGTTGTGGCAACTCCCTCCATCGATGACAACTTTGATGGACTTCCCATTGATGCCGGCACGAGTTTGGAAGATGTTCGAGCGTTGGTCTTCATTTTCATTGGCTTGGGTGGTCAAGACCCTTGTGACCACAAGCGATGGACTTGCGTCATGCTCACACACAAGAAGTTCTTGGTCCTCTTCCAAATGTTGCCTTGCCATGGCTTCATTGACCCTTGCATCAAACTCGTCTTCACTCAAGTATTCTTCATCGCCGTTGTCATGGATGAACAAAACTTTCTTGTTTCCACATGCATTCGACTTGTGCCCTTTGCCTCCACACTTGTAGCATTCACCATTGAATGGTTGATCATCCCTTGTGTGTTTGCTACTTGGGGGCTGTTTTCCTTGGGGAATAGTTGGCTTGAAGGGAAGCTTGGTTGTACTTGGGGAGCTTCCACTTGGTGTTGTTGGAGTAGTGGTTGGCGCTTGCTTGTAGGTGAAGTACGTCTTGGGCTTGTTGTACGTGATGTCCTCTTGCACTTGGCGCTCGGCCTTGGATGCGATGTGCACAAGCTCAACCATGTTGTTGTACTTTTGGAACTCGGTGATGCGCTTGATGGGATGGTTCAAGCCATTGAGGAAGCGTGCCATTGTTTGCTCATCTCGCTCTTCAATGTTGGCACGGATCATGTTGAGCTCCATTTGCTTGAAGTACTCTTCCACGGTCTTTGTCCCTTGACTAAGCGTTTGAAGCTTGTTGAAGAGGTCACGCGTGTAGTGTGAAGGAACAAAGCGGGATCTCATATGAGCCTTCATATCTTGCCAAGTTGCGATTGGAGGCTCTTCTTTTGCTTCGCGAGCGAGTTGGACTTGTTCCCACCAAAAGTTGGCATACTCATCAAACTCGAGGGATGCCATGGCCATCATCTTCTCATTGCTATAATTGTGCATGCGGAAGATCTTGTTGTCACATCCCAAGATTTTCCAAATTTTGTAATGTGAAAATAAATGAATAAAATAAAACTTTGTTTAAATTTCAGAGCCAGAAGAAACTTTTTGAGTTCAATTGGAACTTCAAACCCATTTGAATTAAATAAAACTTAAAGGGATCTAAAAAGATAAACATTTAATAAAAGGAAAAATAAAAACATTTGGAAATACTATTTTGAAACTCTTGAGTGAAAAGATTTATTTTCAAATGAAATAGAAGTTTATAAATAAAGAATGTTTTAAAAAGCCAAATTAAAAATTGGACAAGCTTTGGAAATTAAAACATTTTTAAAAAAACAATATAATAAAGGTTTATTTAAAAAAAAGGATTGTTCAAATAAAATAATAAGGATTTAACATCCAACCTTATTTGAAGATAAGAGGTTTTACCAATTTAAATTGAAACATCAAAACTTATTAAATTATTTAAAATAAGTTTTCTCAATTATTTGAAATTCACAAATAAAATCTACTAAAATGTTTTGGCTTTATTTTAATAATAAAATAAAACCTATTTGAAATAATAATGAAGGTCTATTATATTTAATTAATAATGGACCCTAAAATAAGATGTTAATTTGTTTTAAAACAAATCCCCAAGTATTCTATATTTTCAAATAAGACCTTTTGGTTTGGTTTTTGAAAATAATTGGATTTCAAATGGAAATGTTATTAAATAAATCAAACACTATTAATAATTTAAAAGATCCATTTTATTTAATTAATAAATGAATCTTAAAATAAATAAAAATATTATTTTATTTTGGATTTTGGATTATGTTGATAAACATAACCAAAAACTTGATACAAGTGTGATGATTGTTTGAATTATTTGAATGTTATCTTGTTGTTTGAATTATGAATTGAATTTCAAATCAGAAAATGGAATTAGAAAAGAATAAAACAAAGTAAACAGAAAAAATAAGAGAAAACGACCAGCCCACCATCTGGCCCAACAGCCCAACTCGCAGCCCACCTCCTCTCCCGAACCGTTTTTCTACACCGGAAAAGAAACCTGCACTGAGGCTGACAAGTGGACCTCCTCCACTCTTCTATTCCCACTGACCGCTGGACCCCCTTTTCCACTGTTCTCCTTCTTCCCCGCGCGGCCCCTTCTCCCCTCACCTCGCTGCCGTTTCTTCCCGTTGATAGCTCCATCAATACCCGTTAAGCACGCGTTAATTAGCCACCATCACGCACGATAAGAGCGCCTCTCTCCTCTCATTTCCCAGACGCAGCGCCTCTGCCCCTAGGCTGTCTCCATTTCTCTCTATACCGTCGCCGCTCCGACGAGCTTCCATCTCGTCAATTCCGGCAGCCCTCACCGCCCCTCTCCTCCCCGACCAAGCTCACAGCTCCCCCACTCTCAGGCGCATCTGCTAGTGCATCCAACTCGACCGCGGGCACCCCTGAGCCTCGCCAAAAACAAACTCCAGTACCGCCGTCGTCTGCCTCAACTCCGACGACGCCCACAGGTTAATTCCGACCACCCCGTGCCCTCTGGATCACGCACACATCTTTGCCATGGTCCTACGCAGCTAACCCAACCCTCCGTTTATCTTCTCGTGGACCACAGCGTCATCCTCGACCTCGACCGCGCGCATCCGTCGCCAGAACTAACTCCGGCGAAGAATTCTGCCCGTCCCCGTGCGCCCCTCCACCAACCGGTAGCACGTTGAGCATCAGCGTTGCATTGCGAGCCTGGTGAGCATCCTCCCCCTCTTTTCCGCGTCCTGTTTCGCTAGCGCCGCTAACTAACCGTTCGCCGTCGACCTAAGCGCCGATCCCAGCGAGCGGCGGAGCCGTCCGATGTCGATCGGATGGATAAAATAGAACCACTTACCGAAGGGGTATGCGTCGATCTGCGCCGCACATTTTCAGTTAGATCCAACGCACCCCAGTAGCCGATCCACACGAAACGGTATTGCCCAATCAGAAGCAGCCACGTGTTCAGGATTCGATTTAAAATAGAATTTTGATCTGATTAGAATACAAATTTGTAATTGCTATAACTTTCAAACCACACGTCCAATTTTTGCAAACTTTATATCAATGGATTCAGGAGAACAAGCCCTAGCCAACCATGGCCTTAGTTTTTAAAATAGAATCTGTTAGATTGTTTGAATTTACAGAAACATTTGTGTACCTGTTTAGAGTATAAAAATTGTTTAAAATTGATTTTAGGATTAAATCTTTTGCAAAATGGATTTGTGTGACCTTACTGACCCTAGGAACCAGCCCATAGTGTTAAAAATGATTTTTGTGAAAATTAAGTTGAATTATTTAACTTAGCCATTTTCTAGCCAAATAAACTCATGGATTTTATTATGGAAATGTTTTTGCAAGGAAAACTTTGGGAAAATGTTATGGACCAAAATTACTGACCCAAAACACCAAGCCTTGCCAAGGGCAACTCACTTGGTGAAAAACATAAAGTTTTACTTTGAAAAGAATAATTTTCACCACATAAAATGTTGAATGGATTTTAAAATAGACTTTGAGCAAAACCCTCTAACTAATGACTTTGCCATTTTGGTAAATGACCAATGTGGACCTTACAAAGTTTATAAACCTATTAGAGACAACCTTGCAATAGAACCCTCATTTTGCATGACTTAGGATCCATTGCTTTGTGTATGTGAAATATTGTTTGAATGTTGGTTTGGAATGCTACTTGATACTATGCTTGTTTGATTGTAGTGAAATTAGCAAAGTGTGAGACTAGCAAGATCAAGGAGTAACTCTCATTCCCTAACAAAAAGGCAAGTTACACTATCATATAAAAGTCCTACTACTTTCATTATATTTAGTGGATTTTGAAAACATGCATGAAAACAATTTTATACTTATGCTATGCTAATCCTAATAGGATTCCCTATACACTCCTTAGTAAAAATATTGAAGTTGTACATGCTTAGCCATGCTATGTTTTGAAAAGAGACACATGTTGAGATTTTACAAAGGTTGAGAAAAGACTTATGTTTTGATGAGGATACAATCATGGATCATGCTGATTTCAACTGTTTGAACTGGAAAGAAATATTCAGCCTCATTGAAAAATATCACAAGGTGAATTCATTCCTAGTTGGACATGATACTTTGATTTATAAGAACTTTATACTACCTAAATCATTGTGTTATTGTTTAACTAGATTTGGCATCTATCGGGCTAGCGCCAGCGGGAGGAGAGGGAGGAAGGCGACCGAGAGATGGAAGACGCACTAGGAGGCAATAAGGAGAGAAGGCATGATAAAGAGAGATATGTGGCGCGCCAGGACACGTTTGAGGTGCACCACGACATATGGCTGTAGCAAGGCCATTAGACCGAATCCATCTATGGGTCAGGTATGTATCTTGAGTCGAACCGAGTCGGTTTGGGCCAAGTTATGACTGCTTTTAGCCCGTTTAAGGGGAGGACGACCCTCATATATACCCGGCAATACCGCAATTAGGGTTAGACCACGTTTAGATTAAACCAATACTTGTTTCGTTGAACTGCAAGCATTCATCCAAATTATATGTTCCTCTTTGATTCGATCAGAATATCTACCATACCTCCACTTTGATTCGATCCGAGTTTGCTCTGAAAGTCTTCATGTTTTCTGTTCCATTGGGAATTGGTAGATTGCAAACCGCTGTGGTCAGCGCCACGCGCAAGTGTGTGAAGTTGCGAATACCATCCGGTTGAGATCTGCATTGGCAACGGGGAATGCCGGTGATTCACAGCATCCCACAACTTATCTCCATTACCTCCACCATCATCTACGACGTGCTCAACGAGAAGATCGGGCCACCCCTTATCATCTTGGTATCAGATTCTCAGGTTTACTCGGTGAGCAATTCATCCCCATAGATTAGTTGTTTTAGTCCTATACAGAAAAAGCCACACAAAAATATTAGGGTTCATAGTGTATTACCATATAGCCTAGATAACACCGTTCGTGAGTTCTAGTTGCTGATCGTAGTATTTTTGTGTAACCTTTCTTCTAAATCTGAGTCGTAGTTTTTGTCTAGTTTTTGCCTAGTTTTCGTCTCAGTTTGTCTCATAATCGAAGTTTTAGACTGTTTCTAGACTGTTCGTCGTGTTCTGAAGTTTTAGATCTAGTAGATCCGTTTTTATTTTGGTTGAATTAGAGTTGCTAGATCTATTTTAGAAAAAAAAAATCCCGCGCGTCGCTGCCTCTCGCCGGACCTGAGACGATTCTGAGCTCGTACGTGAGCGAGCTAAAAAAAAAAAACACCGCGTCGGTTGCTCTCGCCAGAGCTGAGACAAGTCTGAGCTTGTGCGTGAGCAAGCCAGCCAAAAAAAAAAATCTTTTTCTCCTTTTTTGTTACTGTGTCCACATAGCGTTCCTATCTTTGTGAGCCTTAGTAAGCCTTTCTTGGTGTCTAGAACTATCCTACGAGACTAGCATGCTTAGTGCTCTTCGGGCTGCTTAGTTTAGCAATCTGGTGCCCGTTTTGTTGAGTCATTGCTAGCGTCTCTCCTTGTGCATTGCAACACGAGCATTACTCCGATATACCTTAATTTTGAGCTCCTTTTTAGAGTTGCAATTGCCCCATTTATCTCCACTGTGTGTTTCCGTGGGTCTTTGTCATACGGTCAGCACTAGGATTTATGAATTGGTGTTGTTAGGTATCCATACCAAGCTCCACTATATACCCCTAGTTGTTGTGTGATAATCTTTCCCTCGGTATTCGCTTCGTTACATCCGTAACGCTCGCCTCATACAAGTTGGTAAGCTATCCTAATTCACTTTGGAACGGTAAGATACATGTTTTCTTTCCGAGTGAGTTGTGAGAGTTCCACCACCAGATTTCCTTCGTACTAATGTACCGATCATGACTTCTACTTGTGTTGATGAGATGCGTAAATCAAACGATGTTTACCATGACTATTTAGTTATTGTGGTCGGCATGGCATATGATGCCACTAAAGTCAAGTGGAGATTGGACGATTCGCATCATCCACAGAATATACGTCTTGGGAATCTCACATGCTCGGTGGTTTTGCGAGATGTCGACTTTCGATAGCAAGTTTAATGGCCATACAGAATATATTCTCGCCACGACGTGTCGATGCAAAGGTAACTCGTTGGTGGAAGGACGCTAGGACTGTATGGTGTCATAGGTAAAACATTCCTTTGGGAGGATTTCAAGCAATTTCTGCGTTCTAGGTTTTTGTACAACTACACATGGCCTATTTCAGAAATTTTGAGAGTGGACGTCAATGAGACATGTGAGGTGTCTACTAACATAATCATGTCTACTTCTAGTGTTGTATCTTGTGATATGCAGGTTTCTTTTGAAGA
This sequence comes from Avena longiglumis, assembly GCA_030063025.1. NCBI lineage: Eukaryota > Viridiplantae > Streptophyta > Magnoliopsida > Poales > Poaceae > Avena > Avena longiglumis. The sequence goes on along the minus strand of CP125978.1, from coordinate 246,452,429 downwards.
AAGGGAGCCGCCTATTTTACAACCTATATCACACGATCGGGTATCATCACTTGAGAAAGATGTTCCAATCACTACTACATATAGGGAGGATGACATTGATAATGGCACTGATTTGGGGCTACAACCAACCAATAAGGCATTCAGTGAGTCTACTCCTTTGCTGGTTGATTCTTGTAACTTTACAAGAACAAAAATTTCAGCACCGAGTGATGCTTTGCAAAATTTGAATTTTAAGCATGTAGTACTGATTACACATGCGCAAAGACTTGCTCGAATACCACCTACTGATATTGTGTATTCCATCATGCTACATGAACCTATGAATATGAGTTGTGCTATGGATAGGATTTCTGAAATTTCATGTCTGAATTCTAGCACATATTCTCCTTATTTCATCTTTAATCTAATTGGTGAATATAGCATGGATGAAAATTTTCTTGTGGATCACATATGCATTACGTGTGATAGAATTGCTGAATTGAAACTTGCTGTGTTTAGCCATACATGCTATGTGTCAAGATATCTTTGTGGTGGGATAGATACTACAATTTGTGATACTATGAAATTAAATTCTCATCTAGTTGATATAGTCCACCCAGCAAAAGTAACTTTACCTATGTTGGATTGTTCCAATCTTTCTAGATTTGAATCAGATTTTTCATACACCTTGTGTTTGTCCCACAACGTGTTGCATAAGTGTGTTACTACTATATACTTCACTAATATTTGCAATTTGAGTTGCATATTACATACTGAACAAAATGATTATGTTCATAATAATCGGAATAGCGTAGTTGAAGCATGGCCTGAATCAATTCGGTTTTCACATAGTTTGAATTGGTTTGATCTTGTTCATCACAAATTTGATCATAGATCTTCTTTGAGAAAACTGAATTTAATATTGAACAACAAGATTATATATCTATTTGGTTTTCAACATGATCATGATTCTTTGTACTTCACTTATACCTGCAATTTAAGTTGCTTGATGAATAGTAAACATATTATTCACGTGAACAAAAATGATACAACAGGTTATGTATACATATACTCTGCGTATACGTTGTTCTTTTTGTTCCTTCCACTTTCAGCTTACCCAACGCCGAGGACGGCTTTTCTTGAAGAAAGGGAGGATGATGAGGATACAATCATGGATCATGCTGATTTCAACTGTTTGAACTGGAAAGAAATATTGAGCCTCATTGAAAAATATCACAAGGTGAATTCATTCCTAGTTGGACATGATACTTTGATTTATAAGAACTTTATACTACCTAAATCATTGTGTTATTGTTTGACTAGATTTGGCATCTATCGGGCTAGCGCCAGCGGGAGGAGAGGGAGGAAGGCGAGAGATGGAAGACGCACTAGGAGGCAATAAGGAGAGAAGGCATGATAAAGAGAGATATGTGGCGGCCAGACACGCTTGAGGTGCACCACGACATATGGCTCAAGGCCAATTAGACCGAATCCATCTATGGGTCGGTATGTATCGCTTGAGTCGAACCGAGTCGGTTTGGGCCAAGTTATGACTTTTAGGCCCATTTAGGGGAGGACGCCCCAGCCCTCATATATACCCGGCAGCCGCAATTAGGTTTAGACCACGCTTAGATTAAACCAATACTTGTTTCGTTGAACTGCCGCAAGCATTCATCCGAAATTATATGTTCCTCTTTGATTCGATCAGAATATCTACCATACCTCCACTTTGATTCGATCCGAGTTTGCTACCGAAAGTCTTCGTGTTTCATTGTTCCATTGGGAATTGGTAGATTGCAAACCGCTTCGTGGTCAGCGGCTACGTGCGCAAGTGTGTGAAGTTGCGAATACCATCTGGGTTGAGATATGTTGCATTGGCAGCGGGGGAACAGCCGGTGATTCACAGCATCCCACAAGTTATCTCCATTACCTCGACCATCATCTACGACGTGCTCAACGAGAAGATCGGGCCACCCCTTATCATGTTTTATATAATAAAACAAGGACACAATGAACCACCTAGGTGGTGGACACTTTATGTTTTGGAGAAGGTGGCAACAAAAGGGAACCATGTCTATGGCAATCACTTTGTGTTGTGCTCCAAATGAAAACCACCTAGGAAACTTAGAGATTGAACATGTTTCTCCAATTGTGGCTTTCGTGTACAACCACATGCTATTATGGCTCTGGCTTAGTCAACTACATTAGGGAGGTCCATACATTGTCTTTAGTTACCGGACATGGGGATCTGGAATGCTTCATGGGGGCTGAAGACAAGCTAGCAATGATGTATGGAAGGACCTTTTGGAAAGACTTCACACATTCTCACCGCCAAGATTCCATCTTGGTGAGCACTAATCCAGAGGCCACCGGTGGCAACAAGATGGGATTGTGTCATGTGGGTAAAGTGTACTCCTTCCTCAGTAAATAAAATCTAAGTACTTAGCCGTGTCCCCGTTATGGACAATCTTGAGCAACTAAAGTTTGAACTATGGGAGATCTCGACATTCCAACTTCTAATATAAAACTTGATGCACTTGGGGTACCAAGGAATTCAAAGAGATTTGGTCAAGCTTGTTGCACTTGGGGTTACCAAGGTGCACAAGAGCATGATGTACTTGGGGTTACCAAGGAACTCATGAGGTTTTGATAAAACTTGTTGTACTTGGGGTTACCAAGTAGCTCAAGGATTTTGACAAGGACTTGAACACTTGAGTTTCTACCAAGGAGTTCAAGGAACTTGGAAAAAGAGATTTAACAAAGGACTTAAAACCCTTTTTGAAAAGATAGGATAAAATATTGCTTCATGCAAATAAGCCTTAAACTCTACTTAGCCAGATATGCATATAATGATAGGATCCACTCTTATTATACATAAAAGTGAAGCTTGCCAATACAATTCAAAATGTATTGACCCTTGTGGCTGTAACTTGAAATGTTGCAGGTTGATTGTTTTAAAACGAAGATTGTTTGATTGACTAGGATTACAAAGTCTACAACCAACATCTACTTGTGGCACTTTGAAGATGAAGGACCCATACTTATAGTTATTCCGCTGCAATGTAAAGTAATAGCCAAATGAGCTATGTATGATGTAATAAAATTATGTTATTCCTGGTTATAAAGTTATGTTATGACCATTGTTTCTTGATATTACATCTTAACTGTGGATGCTAGCTATTGATCCAGGGACTAGCATTGTAAAACACAGGAGGACTCTACCTTATCAGGTTGGGACCTCTACAGATGGTATCAGAGCATTGTGTTGCCTGTAGGATTGTAAACCCTAGGAATGGACAAAAACCCTTAGAAAAATAGGAGTGTATTTGTTCCAAAAACTTATTTACAAAAACACTTGTAAATTCTTTCCTCAACCATTTTAGTTTCAACTATACTTATCTTCTACTTCAACTTGATGGAAAAACCTAACCATGACCAAAGACTACACCATGTGTAAAAGGATGACTTCAACTTTCTCAACTCTAATGACTTCAACATCTTCAGCATGTTCACCAAGGACTTCCAACATGGATATCACCAAAGACTACAAGGAGACAAGGAAATCTTACTCAAGATTTAGAGACTGAGGGAATGCAAAATAAGAAGGAGCCATCAACAAACTTTGAAGTATTGTGACCAAAAGTTTTTCCAAAGGAAACCATGATCTCATGCAAGAAGGATCAACCAAGAAGGAGGGAAGGATCACAAGTGAACCATATAGATGGACCACCATATTTTAGTTAAGTCAAACACACCAACTTATGTGGTATAGCAAAAATATTTTATTGCTTAAGAATGTATTTGAACCTTGTTTGAGTGAAAAGTTGATTTGTGATTGCATGCACATTGCTTGTGTGAATTGTGATGTGTGTGATTAGAAATATCTCCTTAGAAATATCTTGCCCATTCTAATCTTCCTTCAAACCCAAACAGATGACTACTCCAAAGGACTCCAAGGTTGATGACACCAACACCAACCAAGCTGACAGCCTGGGAGAGCTCATAGCAACCCAACATCAGTTGAACCAACTGACAGCTCAGTTCCTAGCCAACAATAGTGATAAAGATCTAGCACTACAAAAGTTTTTGGAGGAACAATCCCAATTGATGCTTAAGGTGACTAATCAAATGATTAGCATGGAAGAAAGCTATCCTAGAAGAGTGTATGATAACAAGGATGACAAGAATGTTGTTCTAGATGGAGCCCCAGCTTGCATTGTTTGTGGAGACAAGGATCATACTTCCACGGAGCATGAAGGACAATGCCCCAATTGTGAAGAAGACCATCCTGTTGGACAATGCCCCACCTCTCAAACTACTTGTTACCTTTGTGAAGGAAGTGATCATACTCCTGGCCTATGTCCCATCTATGCCATGGTAGAACAAAGGAAACAAGAAGGATCCAAGTCTACCAAAGGAAAAGGACCACTCCTACCTCCAAACAAGACAACCCAATTCAAAGGATCAAAGAAAATCAAGAAGCCCAAGCAAGACATGAGCCTTGCACAATGTCGTAAATGTAAGGAAATGGGACACTACTCCAGTGGATGCCCAGAGAACAAGAAGAATAAAGGGATTGACCAAGTGTGGTGCAACAACTGTAACGAACCAGGTCATTATGTAGCAACATGCCCACAAGAGCCACGTAAAGAACTCAATGACATTCATTGCTTCAACTGCAAGAACCCAGGACACTATGCAAGCAACTGTCCAGAAAGGATGAAGAACAAGTTAAACAAGCCTATGGAGAAACTCAACCTTGGTCCATGAAACAAGCATAGGAATAAAGCGAAGGTTTAACATAGAGAAATTCCAGGACCCAAGAAGGCCAATATGTAATTTTTGTTTGAAAATTTTTAAGGGTGGTAGTACCCTTGTTGTTTTGAACTTGCTTGTAACCCTAGCCTCCCCAAATCTCGGGACGAGATTTATTTTAAGGGTGGTAGCCTGTCACATCCCAAGATTTTCCAAATTTTGTAATGTGAAAATAAATGAATAAAATAAAACTTTGTTTAAATTTCAGAGCCAGAAGAAACTTTTTGAGTTCAATTGGAACTTCAAACCCATTTGAATTAAATAAAACTTAAAGGGATCTAAACATATAAACATTTAATAAAAGGAAAAATAAAAACATTTGGAAATACTATTTTGAAACTCTTGAGTGAAAAGATTTATTTTCAAATGAAATAGAAGTTTATAAATAAAGAATGTTTTAAAAAGCCAAATTAAAAATTGGACAAGCTTTGGAAATTAAAACATTAAAAAAAAACAATATAATAAAGGTTTATTTAAAAAAAATAATAAAGGATTGTTCAAATAAAATAATAAGGATTTAACATCCAACCTTATTTGAAGATAAGAGGTTTTACCAATTTAAATTGAAACATCAAAACTTATTAAATTATTTAAAATAAGTTTTCTCAATTATTTGAAATTCACAAATAAAATCTACTAAAATGTTTTGGCTTTATTTTAATAATAAAATAAAACCTATTTGAAATAATAATGAAGGTCTATTATATTTAATTAATAATGGACCCTAAAATAAGATGTTAATTTGTTTTAAAACAAATCCCCAAGTATTCTATATTTTCAAATAAGACCTTTTGGTTTGGTTTTTGAAAATAATTGGATTTCAAATGGAAATGTTATTAAATAAATCAAACACTATTAATAATTTAAAAGATCCATTTTATTTAATTAATAAATGAATCTTAAAATAAGTAAAAATATTATTTTATTTTGGATTTTGGATTATGTTGATAAACATAACCAAAAACTTGATACAAGTGTGATGATTGTTTGAATTATTTGAATGTTATCTTGTTGTTTGAATTATGAATTGAATTTCAAATCGAAATGGAATTAGAAAAGAATAAAACAAAGTAAAATGTAAAAAATAAGAGAAAACGACCAGCCCACCATCCGCCCAATGTCCCAACTCGCAGCCACCTCCTCTCTCCGAACTGCTTTTTCTACACCGCAAAGAAACTCAGACCGAGGCTGACAAGTGGACCTCCTCCACTCTTCTATTCCCACTGACCGCTGGACCCCCTTTTCCACTGTTCTCCTTCTTCCCCGCGCGGCCCCTTCTCCCCTCACCTCGCTGCCGTTTCTTCCCGTTGATAGCTCCATCAATACCCGTTAACTGCCGCGTTAATTCGCCCAGCCATCACGCACGATAAGAGCGCCTCCCTCTCCTCTGTCATTTCCCCCAGACGACGCCTCCACTCTGCCCCTAGGTCATTTCCATTTCTATACTGTCCGCCCGACGAGCTTCCATCTCGTCAATTCCGGCAGCCCTCACCGCCCCTCTCCTCCCCGACCAAGCTCACAGCTCCCCCACTCTCAGGCGCATCTGCTAGTGCATCCAACTCGACCGCGGGCACCCCTGAGCCTCGCCAAAACAAACTCAGATTCGCCGTCGCCTCAACTCGACGACGCCCACAAAGTTAATTCCGACCACCCCTGCCCTCGGATCACGCACATCTTTGCCATGGTCCTACGCAGCTAACCCAACCTCCGCTTATCTTCTCGTGGACCACAGCGTCATCTCGACCTCGGCCATCGCATCCGTCGCCGTAACTAACTCCGCGAAGAATTACTGCCCGTCGCGCCTCCACCAACCGGTACCACGTTGAGCATCAGCGTTGCATTGCGACTGGTGATCCTCCCTCTTTTCTCCCGTTTCGCTAGCGCCCGCCGCTAACTAGCTGCTCCGCCATTGCCGACCTAGCGCCGCCATCCTGTCAGTAAAGCAGATCCGTCGATGTCGATCGGATGGATAAAATAGAACCACTTATCAAGGGGTATGCGCCGATCTCTCGCACATTTTCAGTTAGATCCAACGCACCCCAGTAGCCGATCCACACGAAACGGTATTGCCCAATCAGAAGCAGCCACGTGTTCAGGATTCGATTTAAAATAGAATTTTGATCTGATTAGAATACAAATTTGTAATTGCTATAACTTTCAAACCACACGTCCAATTTTTGCAAACTTTATATCAATGGATTCAGGAGAACAAGCCCTAGCCAACCATGGCCTTAGTTTTGAAAATAGTATCTGTTAGCTTGTTTGAATTTACAGAAACATTTGTGTACCTGTTTAGAGTATAAAAATTGTTTAAAATTGATTTTAGGATTAAATCTTTTGCAAAATGGATTTGTGTGACCTTACTGACCCTAGGAACCAACCCATAGTGTTAAAAAATGATTTTTGTGAAAATTAAGTTGAATTATTTAACTTAGCCATTTTCTAGCCAAATAAACTCATTGATTTTATTATGGAAATGTTTTTGCAAGGAAAACTTTGGGAAAATGTTATGGACCAAACTTACTGACCCAAAACACCAAGCCTTGCCAAGGGCAACTCACTTGGTGAAAAACATAAAGTTTTACTTTGAAAAGAATAATTTTCACCACATAAAATGTTGAATGGATTTTAAAATAGACTTTGAGCAAAACCCTCTAACTAATGACTTTGCCATTTTGGTAAATGACCAATGTGGACCTTACAAAGTTTATAAACCTATTAGAGACCAACCTTGCAATAGAACCCTCATTTTGCATGACTTAGGATCCATTGCTTTGTGTATGTGAAATATTGTTTGAATGTTGGTTTGGAATGCTACTTGATACTATGCTTGTTTGATTGTAGTGAAATTAGCAAAGTGTGAGACTAGCAAGATCAAGGAGTAACTCTCATTCCCTAACAAAAAGGCAAGTTACACTATCATATAAAAGTCCTACTACTTTCATTATATTTAGTGGATTTTGAAAACATGCATGAAAACAATTTTATACTTATGCTATGCTAATCCTAATAGGATTCCCTATACACTCCTTAGTAAAAATATTGAAGTTGTACATGCTTAGCCATGCTATGTTTTGAAAAGAGACACATGTTGAGATTTTACAAAGGTTGAGAAAAGACTTATGTTTTATATAATAAAACAAGGACACAATGAACCACCTAGGTGGTGGACACTTTATGTTTTGGAGAAGGTGGCAACAAAAGGGAACCATGTCTATGGCAATCACTTTGTGTTGTGCTCCAAATGAAAACCACCTAGGAAACTTAGAGATTGAACATGTTTCTCCAATTGTGGCTTTCGTGTACAACCACATGCTATTATGGCTCTAGCTTAGTCAACTACATTAGGGAGGTCCATACATTGTCTTTAGTTACCGGACATGGGGATCTGGAATGCTTCATGGGGGCTGAAGACAAGCTAGCAATGATGTATGGAAGGACCTTTTGGAAAGACTTCACATTCTCATGCCAAGATTCCATCTTGGTGAGCACTAATCCAAGGGCCACCGGTGGCAACAAGATGGGATTGTGTCATGTGGGTAAAGTGTACTCTTCCAGAAGTAAATAAAATCTAAGTACTTAGCCGTGTCCCCGGTTATGGACAATACTGAGCAACTAAAGTTTGAACTATGGGAGATCTCGACATTCCAACTTCTAATATAAAAACTTGATGCACTTGGGGGTACCAAGGAATTCAAAGAGATTTGATAAAGCTTGTTGCACTTGGGGTTACCAAGGTGCACAAGAGCATGATGTACTTGGGCTTACCAAGGAACTCATGAGGTTTTGATAAAACTTGTTGCACTTGGGGTTACCAAGTAGCTCAAGGGATTTTGACAAGGACTTGAACACTTGAGTTTCTACCAAGGAGTTCAAGGAACTTGGAAAAAGAGATTTAACAAAGGACTTAAAACCCTTTTTGAAAAGATAGGATAAAATATTGCTTCATGCAAATAAGACTTAAACTCTACTTAGCCATATATGCATATAATGATAGGATCCACTCTTATTATACATAAAAGTGAAGCTTGCCAATACAATTCAAAATATATTGACCCTTGTGGCTGTAACTTGAAATGTTGCAGGTTGATTGTTTTAAAACGAAGATTGTTTGATTGACTAGGATTACAAAGTCTACAACCAACATACACTGTGGCACTTTGAAGATGAAGGACCCATACTTATAGTTATTCCGCTGCAATGTAATGTAATAGCCAAATGAGCTATGTATGATGTAATAAAATTATGTTATTCCTGGTTATAAAGTTATGTTATGACCATTGTTTCTTGATATTACATCTTAACTGTGGATGCTAGCTATTGATCCAGGGACTAGCATTGTAAAACACAGGAGGACTCTACCTTATCAGGTTGGGACCTCTACACTTGTCTACCTTGAGTTCCCAAGAGAGATATTCCTCGGGCTCATTGGAACCGGTGAACTTGGGCATGGTGAATTTGAGCTTGCCGAAAGTTTCTTCTCCATTGCGGTTCCGGTTGCGGCGGTTGCCATGATTTGGGTGGTCATCATCATCATCCGAGCTCTCTTGTCTTGCTTGGTGATTGTTGCGTTGCTCTTGCGGTTGTTGAGGTGCCGCGTTTGGTGGTGGAACTTGTTGGTGGCGACGAGCTTGCTCGTTTTGTTGACGTGGTTGAGGACGAGGAGGAGGTTGATAGTACTCACGACGAGCTTGGGAGTTTGATCTTGTTCTTGTCGTGGTTGATGTCGAGGAGCATTTTCTTGCGCCCTGTGGCGAGGAGGACGTCGAGCCTCATGCGCGCAATGGGTCTCTTCTTCTTCTTGGTGTAAGAGGAGGCTCGCCATGTAGGGCAAAAATGTCGATCTTCGATGAGATAAGCTCGATCGATTTGGTGGAGTTAGACCTTCCGATCGACTACACGCATACGAGCACCAATGCAAATGCAAAGGCAATCTCCTCGGAGGTTAGGTTACCTGGTGTGAAGAACATCACCGACCACGAGGGGGGGTTAATTCCTACTGAAATCGAATCACAAGAACCAATATTATTGATCATCAATTTATTTATTAAGAGAAAAGTTGATTGAAAAGAGGTGGGATCTGTAATAGGTGCAGAAGTAAGAGGCCTTTCCGAACCTTGGCCTCCATGAAGGCGGTTTATGGCTACTAAAAAAAAAAAAAAAAATCATGCCTAAAGGTTCGGATGGGACAAAGTATTGGGAAGGTTGAAGGCCATGGTACATGAAGCCAAAGAGTGGTGACCGAACCAACCTTAAAAGTCCTTTTCCTAACTCTAAAAAGAAAAAAAAAAATTAAAAAAAAAAATTAAATGCCATGCCTAAAAAATAAGGGTGGCAAGGACCATATTAATGGACGAATTTCATTGACATTGGAATCTCAGATTATTGATGCCTTCTTTCCCTTCTTCCTTCTTTCTCTCCTCTAAGAAATCTTCTGCATCAATTCTTCATCTCTCTGATCATGCCATTTTTGTATGCATCCATCTGCATGGCCATGCTCACCAATGTCTCTCCCTCCCCATCATCTTTGTCCCATCCATGATTATGTAAGCACCATATTCCATCAACATGTATGTATTCTCATGTATCAGAGCGAAAAGTCGATGGAAAAAGAAAAAGGCACGAGAGAAAAAGCTTGTCCCGAGATGTGTCAGTCGAGGGGTACTGTATGTGTGTCACTGATAGATTAATCTGTGTATCAATAGTAGGGATGTCCACATCACCATGACCATCATGTTGCCGACGTGGACGATCATGTCGATGATGACGTCTTGGGGGATCTTTGAGTGCTTCCCGTCGACGGTGATCTTGTTCGTCCTCTTCGGAAGCTTCACTTGTTGTTGAAGGGGCATGTCGACGTCGATGGCCTTGGTGGTCCATGCGAGGTTGCTCTTGTTGAATCACAAGTGCCCTTGGTTGTGGCGGTTTGCCGGCGCTGGGAGGTCTTGCGAAGAGGTCACCATCGTAGCTTGACGTTGCGGCGTGACGCGGAGATGGTACCGCTTGCGAAGAGCTCATGGATTGAAGAACGGGTCCATCCCGGTGCCTTGAAGCGTGACGGCGAGGTGCACTTGATTCACTTGAGGAGTGCCGAGATGAGCTTGATTCGCGCGAGCGTGGCCTTGCGAGTCCATCAATGATGCGTTGAAGCTTCTCATCCGTTGAGGCGAGTGCACGACCAAGAGCTTCATTTTGATGACCGAGGTTGTGTTGCATGGCATGCATTTGGCCACGGACTTCTTGAGCGGTTGTCGATGTTCTTGAATTCCACAGCCTCGCTAAATTGTTCATCTTGGCGCTCGAGAGCTTCTAACGATAGTTGAATTCTCCTCGGATCTTCCAATGGTCCCATCTTGTCATGAATTGGTTATCATCCTCTGGAGGTGGTGGTGGTTGGGATGGCTCTCCATGCCTGTCCATGATGCAAAGCCAACAATGGTTGTATATGGAGAGAAAGGGTGTGGAGAGTTAGCCTTTTACCTCACCTTGGAGATTATATCAAACCAATTGCAACACAAATGAGAGAAAAGCGTGCAAAGTGAAATGGCAAGAAACTCTCAAAGGCTTTTGGTGGAAGGTTAGGGTTGTGGAAAACCAAACGAAACGATCCAAGCAAAAGGTTATTGTCCTACGTGGTACCGGTTACTGGACCGGTAGTACCGCTTGCGTCTGGGGCGTGGAGTGGTGCTTTCTGTGGCGAGCGGTAGGAGGAGGCGGTAGGACCGCTTGGAGCGGTAGTACCGGTCGTCTCAACCGGTAGTACCGCTTGCGTCTGGCAGCGACTGGTTGCTTCTCCTCCGTTCCTTGGGTCCTTCTCTTCGTACCTGATGATGCACAGTGTATGCGTGTGACGTAGCAAGCCATCCAAGGGTGTGTCGAAGTCACACAAGGAGAGGAGCGAGTTCACCTTAGCTTGAAGGAGTTTGGCTCGGGCGCGAGTCATGGGTCCACTTGGGGAGCTCGTGGGAGTAGATGTAGTAGCAGTCGTAGGACGGGCTGCATCACCAAGTACTAGGAATAGTAGTAGGATTTAAACGACAATACTCAGACCACCAAAGGGAAGCAAATTTAGTAAATTCACATGTAGCAGCACTAACACGCATATTCTCAGGATATTTTAAACATGCAAAACGTTGTTCTACTTCCATCTCCCATGTAAGATATGCATCAGGATTATATTTACCCTCAAAAGATGGAATATTTAATTTAAGCTTTGCAACATGATCATCATCACGTACCGGTGGTCGAGCGTTGCGGTAGTAATGTCGGGGACGACCAGCAGGTGCCTGTGGAGGTTGTTCAACCTCCTCGTCAAACAGATCGTCGCCGTCGGGGTCGTAGTAGTACCCGCCGCTCGTCCCTCAACGCCGCAAAGCAGCACCATGGAAGTCCGAGGAGCGTCGATGCGGCAGAAGAGCCGGTGCGGCGGCAGTCGAACTAGAAGTCCGCCCCGTGATCGGAATGCGCCATGCGCCATGTGTGGGTGCCGGTGCGGGTGCGGGCAATCGGTTCAGAAGCTCCTTGAACCGAACGTCAAGCTTGGCGTTGAAGGATTTCTCTAGTCCATCGATCTTGTCCACGGCGTTGGTGAGCTTGGTGTCAAACTCCCCGAGGCGCGTATCCACGTCTTCAGCGCGACTGACCAAGAGCGCGGAGAAGTGGGCATGTAGTTCTTCGTTCGTCATTATGTCAGGGTTCCCAAGTATCTCATATGGTTAGTCCTTAAAAAGCACAGGTATATAGTACGGAAATATGGTGGAAATCACGCGTAATCCGCCAAGCAATATACAAAGCTCTTACAAGTTCTTACCAAACAGCAGGAAAAGGCGATGTGCAACCACGAGGATCAGTGGGTCCAGAGATTGAACCAAGCGATAACCAGGAGTCGAAACACCGCACGTGGAGAGTATCTGGAGCTCGGGAAGGCTTAGCAAAGGGGTTAGCAATTATCAAAACAGCAATGCAAAAGTTGAAAGAATGCTCAACGACGGATCTTGTCGGGTCCTAGGCTAGACCGTACTAGAGACGCGAGCCTAGATCACCAACGATGTCACGACGCGACACAACAAGCACTGTATGATGATATGGCACCCTGAAAAGCGAACCGAGAGGTGAAAAATCACTATGATGGCGAGTGTCTAGAACTGATCTACGGGGTCTAAAAATAGGTTAGCCCCAAAAAAAATTTTGAATTTTTTTTTATTTTGCTCCGGAAAGCGCGCAGACGCCAAAAAAATATTGCTATAACGGCCGATGGAGAAAAGTGATCCCCGGGGTCGAAAAATAGTATAGCCAGAAAATTTTTTCGGAGGCGGTTCCAGACTTACGACCGGACTCTTAGTGAACACGGAAACAACAAAGAAGGAAAGTCAAAAGAAATAACTAGGAAACAGTAACTCTACTCGGACTCGTACCGCGGCAGGAAAACTGATCGGATGTGTGTCACGGTAGGAAGGCGGTGGCGGAGTATTAGGGTTTATGGTGGCTGGGTATATGGCGGCGGAATATGGTGGAGGAATATGGTGGCGGTGATCGGCGAGTGTGGCGGTGACTAGTATGATCAGAACTCGAAACTCTAAGGGACGAGACACTAAGACCAGCAACTCGACGCCACGATGTAGACACAAATTCAACAATGCAAAAACTGAAAAGATAATGCGAGGCGTAGATTGGTTATGGGTGGATCTAAACTCTAACTGTGTTTTTGGCTTTTTCGTGGGTTATAGGTAAAAACAGATCTAATCTATGAAAACAAGAAAATCTCACCGAGCAACCTGAAATCGATACCACTTGAAAGGGCAAAGGTGTCCTGTCTTTCAATGAGATGGCGATATTCGATTTGGTGGAGTTCGGCTTGACGATCCGACTACACGCGAGCACGAGCGCCAATGCAATCGCTAGGCCAATCTCCGGAGGTTACCGATCCTGCGTGAACACGATCACCGACCCGAGGGTCTTAATTCCTACATGAAATCGAGAACAAGTAAGAACCAATATTGCAATCAAGATATTGCGGATTAAGAGGAAAGCTTTATTGAAGAGGTGGGATCCTGAATAGGTGCAGTACAAGAGGCCTCATGACGCCGAGCCTTGGCGAAGTTGCGACTATGGCTAACTTAATGTCTAAACAAAATCCGAGTCTAAAGGTTCGGCTATGGGGCGATGAAAGGTGGGGTTTCGCCAGCCATGGAAGTGGTGGCGAATCCAACCCTAAAAGTCCTTTTCCCTCAAATACGGACTCTAAAAAGTGGCTAATTAAAACTGCGAAAATTACATGGGCCTGGCCCAAAATAAAAGTGTCGCACACCATATTAAGCTATGGACGAATTCAAAGTATTGATCTTGAATATTTCGTCCAAGCCTTCTTTCTTCATTATGGTGGTCTCAAAGTTCTGAAATCTTCATCTGTGGCCTTCTCTTGGATCATCACATGCTTGCTGCCATCTCCATGCATGACCATGCTCCAATGCTTGTCCCTCTCATCCATGCTTGGTCCATCATTCCTAAGAGTAAGAAATATATCTGATTTAGGCAGCATCATATTCTCATGTATGTGAGGAATAGTTCCAAGAAACGAAAGTACCTGATAGTTAAGTTGTTTGGCACGAGATCTTGTGATGGGTCCTTATATGTGTGTTGCTGTAGGTACAATGGTTGTATCAATAGTAGGGATGTCCACATCACATAGTTAGGGTGAGACCACGTTAAAACTATTTTGGAGTTGTTTCTTATCAAGAACCTCTGGAATTACCCTGTGATCGAATTATCTACTGCAATTGAGTGTGATCTGTTGTTCCATTGGGAATTAGTAGATTGCAAACTACCGTTCGTGGTCGACAGCTGCGTGCGCAAGAGCGTGGTGTTGTGAATATCCCACAGGGTTCGAGAGCTGTTGCATTGGCATCAGGGTTCGAGCGGGAGAGTTCATAGCTACAGGCTAGTTATCTATCATCCACCATCATCATCGACAAGTGCTTGCTGAGAAGATCGGGCCACCCCATATCATCTTGGTATCAGACTTCCTCGTTTACTTGGTGAGCATCCACAAATAAATCCATAGATTAGTTCTTGTTTTGTCCTATACAGAAAAAGCCATACAAAAAGATTTGCCCTAGCCTAGATTGCAATGCTTTTCAAGTTTTAGTTGCTGGTCGTATCTTCTCGTAGATCCGATCTGTAGGTTTTTCTCATAGGAGTCTAGTTTTTGTTTGTGTTTAAGTTTAGGGTTTTGCTCTTGTTTTCCGCCGAGTCCACCATCACCGTTTTCCGCAAGTTTCCATCTACTTTTCCGAGTCCACATAGCGTACCTTTGTGTTTCAAACCTAGCTACAGCCTATCTACTGCATCCGTGCCTAGGAACGTACCCACGAGACTAGTTGCTTTGCTCTGACAGGCTGCTCATTAGGGTTTTGAAAGTGCACAATTCTCGCCCCGACAGACCGGATTATCCGGCCCCCAAGTTTGTTTAGAAGTTTGCATTCGTTTTGCTTTGAGTCATATAGTTGAAAAATCAAAAAAAAAGGAAAAGAGATCTAGTATAAAAACAAAGAGAAAAGAGCTACAAGCGTGACAAAAAGAGATATTAAAGTGGGCATTATTGGAGGCCTAGTTGATCATAGCACTTGTAGATTGAGCAATCTTGTGCCTGTTTATTTTGAGCTATTACTAGCGTCTCTCTTGTGCATTGCAATATTCCTGTTCATAAGTTGCTTTGCCACGCTTATCTCCACTGTGTGTGTTTCTTGGGTTATCATAACGATCGACACTAGGACTTGTTTGCGGTGTAGTTAGGATACCATACCTACAGCTCCACCATAAATAACCTGTGTGCCCTGCGATCGTTCTCCATACCCTTGATATTCACTTCATCACATCAGTGCATTAGTTGTTGACTTCGAATTGGTAAAGCACCTCTATTCACTTTGGAACGGTAAGATCTACTTTCTTGTCAGTTGGAGTGAGTTGTGAGTGTTCCACCATATCGATTTTGCTTTTTGCACTAATCTACTAATCATGTCGACTAGTGATGATGTTGTGTCACAGAAAAAGAAGGACGATGAGCTTGTCAATCAAGCGGAATATGAAGCATTGAAGTCCCATTTGACACGTGTGTTCAACCATACAACAGATGCCATTGACAAGAATATTCAGGACGTGCAAGTGACTTTGGGAGCAAATGTTGATGCAGTCGCTACCATACAGACACAAGTAACAGCTATCAACAACAATGTCACAGCTTTGCAACGTTCTCTTGATGCTCTCACAATAGCAATTGGACAAAGGCAGCAATATGATGATGCCCATGATGATGAAGAAGCAAGTAATGCAGGGGATGGTCAACAACCACAAGTTGGCCGTGGCCGTGCTCCTCAACCTGTACATGGACGTGGCTTTGCTCCAATTGGGCGTGTTTCGCCAGATACCTCAACAACCGGTTGATGATGGATTGGGCAAGCCCAAGTTTTCAATTCCCAAGTTTGATGGCTCCATTGATCCTGAATATTACCTCACATGGGAGTTGAAGATTGGGAAGCTCTGGCGCTTGTATGAGTACACTGAAGAAAAGAAGGTCAAGCTTGCAGCGTCAGAATTTGATGGTTATGCTTTGCGTTGGTGGGATGCCCTTGTGCAGAATAGAAGGGATGACAATGACCTTCCGGTGATGACTTGGCGAGAGATGAAGCGTATCATGAAGGGACGCTTTGTACCCACCAATTACCTACGCTTAGTTTTTGATAAGTTGACAAACTTGAGACAGGGAACCATGTCGGTTGATGAGTACTACATGGAGATGGAGATGCTTATGCAGCATGCTAGAGTTCGTGAATCTCTTGAGATGACCATGCAACGATTTCTCAATAATTTGAAGCTACCAATTAAGAGCATTGTTCATCATCATAGGTATGAGACTATGAATGAATTGTTGCATCATGCAAGGGAGGCCGAATCACAACTTGCTGAAGAGGCAAAGGCGCGTGCAAAATACCCTTCCATAGGCCGCTATTCAGCAAGGTCTACACCGCCGCCACAAGTTTCTACACCTAATGCGGCTGCTGGCCATACTACTACACCATCTTCCAAGCCAACACCTTAGTCATCCTATGGTTCTCAAGCTAGGAAACCTGTTGCTCCTGCTGCTAGCACGGGTTCCAATATGTCAACAGCTCATACTCGTGATGTGGAGTGCCATACTTGTGGAGGAAGGGGACATTTCAAGCGAGATTGTCCAAACCGCAAGGTGATGTTTGTTAATGATCAAGGAGAGTATGAGAGTGGAGATGATGTTGATCCTGATGATCATGGCGCTGATTATGAGGAGGAAGGTATGGATGCCTTTCCTGAGCATGCACCTACCATAGTGGTCTCTCCACGTATCCTTAGTGTGCAGCGCGTTGTTGACTCTCAGCGCTGTAACTTGTTCCAAACAAAAGCTCTAGTTGGCCCAAACAAAGCTTGCAAAGTAATCATTGATGGAGGTAGTTGCAGAAATCTTGCAAGCAAGGAGTTGTGTGCCAAGCTGAATTTGACATATTTACCTCATCCCAAGCCATACTACATACAATGGTTGAGTGACAGTGGTGAGATGAAGGTAAACCATATGGTACGTGTGAACTTTGAAATAGGGCCATACAAGGATTCTATTCATTTTGATGTGGTTCCTATGACTGTGTGCCATTTACTATTGGGTCGGCCTTGGCTTTATGATCGCCATGTGCAACATAATGGCCGAGCTAATACATATCATTTGGAGTTCAATGGCAAGAAAATCAATTTGCAGCCTATGACACCATAGCAGATTGTGAATGAATCTCGTCAGAAGATTGAAGTGAACTTGCAAGATGCACCTAGGCGAGAGAGTGTTGAAACTGTGAGTGTTGTAAATGAGCCCCAAAAGAATGATATAACAAAAAGTGAGCGAGTGCCTAATCTAGTAATACTAGCCACCAAAGAGGATATGAGAGAATTTAGTGAGGATCCTACAGCCATGCCACTTGTGCTGATGTATAAGGGCGAGGTTTTGGTTTCTAACGACATGACCCCTATTTCTCTTGGTGTATCTACTGTTTTGCAGGATTTTGGTGATGTGTTTCCAGAAGATGTGCCAGCTGGATTGCCTCCATTGCGTGGCATTGAGCATCAAATAGATTTGATCCCTGGCGCTACATTACCAAACCGGGCACCATACCGAACCAACCCCGAAGAAACTAAGGAGATACAGAAACAAGTACAAGCGTTGCTCGACAAAGGGTACATTTGTGTTTCTCTTAGCCCTTGTGCTGTTCCTGTTATTTTAGTACCTAAGAAAGATGGTACATGGCGCATGTGTGTAGATTGTAGAGCTATTAATAACATCACTATTCGATATCGTCATCCTATTCCACGCTTAGAGGATATGTTAGATGAATTGAGTGGTGCTGCTATTTTCTCTAAAATTGATTTATGAGTGGATACCATCAAATTAGGATGAAAGAAGGGGATGAATGGAAAACTGCTTTCAAAACAAAATTTGGTTTGTATGAATGGTTAGTTATGCCTTTTGGTCTTACTAATGCAACTAGTACATTCATGAGATTAATGAATCATGTTTTGAGAGAATATATTGGTCGTTTTGTGGTTGTTTATTTCGATGATATACTCATATACAGCCGAAATGAATCTGAACACTCTGATCATATTAGACAAGTTTTGCAAGTGTTGCGTGATAATCAATTATATGCTAATCTTGAGAAGTGCACATTTGCAAAAGATAAGGTCATATTTCTGGGATATGTTGTATCTAAGCATAGGGTAGAAGTAGATCAATCTAAAATTGAAGCAATTAAAAATTGGCCTATTCCCATGAATGTGAGTCAAGTGCGTAGTTTCCATGGTTTAGCTGGTTTCTATAGGCGATTTGTGAAGGATTTTAGCACTATTGCTGCACCATTGAATGAATTGACTAAGAAAGGTGTGCTATTTGTATGGGGCGCAGCCCAAGATATTGCATTTGATACATTAAAACGTTTGCTTACTACTGCACCTTTGCTTGCATTACCTGATTTTTCAAAGCAATTTGAAGTTGAATGTGATGCTAGTGGTATAGGAATTGGTGGCGTTTTGATGCAAGAGGTTTGTCCAATAGCATATTTTTCTGAGAAACTTGCTGGTGCTAGACTGAATTATCCTGTTTATGATAAAGAATTGTATGCACTTGTTAGAGTTCTTGAGGTTTGGCAACATTATTTGTGCCCAAAAGAATTTATCATACATTCTGATCATGAAGCATTGAAGTATCTTAAAGCTCAATCAAACTTGCATAGACGCTTAGCTAAATGGATTGAGTTTATTGAATCATTTCCTTACATTATAAAATATAAGAAAGGACAAGAAAATGTGGTTGCTGATGCTTTGTCTAGGAAGAATATGTTATTGACACATCTTGATGTTAAAATTCCTGGATTAGAGAGTATTTCTGCACTTTATGCAACTGATCATGATTGCTGAACAATATCGTTTGTGTGCTTTGAAACATTCTTGTGATAAGTATCATATACATGATGGCTATTTGTTTAGAGCTAACAAACTATGCATTCCAGAATCGTCTTTGCGTTTGTTTTTAGTGCAGGAATCACATGCTGGAGGTTTTATGGGTCACTTTGGGCGTGAGAAGACTTTGCTCATGCTCGCTGATCACTTTTATTGGCCCAAGATGAGGCGTGATGTCTATAGATTTGTGAGTCGTTGCATTACATGCAACAAGTCCAAATCAAAGTTGAAGCCTCATGATTTGTATACACCTCTCTGCACCTACTACACCTTGGGAAGATATTAGCATGGACTTTGTGCTAGGTTTACCCAAAACTCAGAGAGGTCATGATTCTATATTTGTGGTAGTGGATAGATTCTCTAAGATGGCTCGTTTTATTGCCTGCCACAAAAGCGACGATGCGTCGCATATTGCTAAACTGTTTTTCAGGGACATCGTGAGACTACATGGAGTACCCAAGACGATTGTTTCTGACCGTGATGTGAAGTTTATGAGCTACTTTTGGAAGACTTTATGGGGGAAGCTTGGAACAAAGTTGATGTTTAGTACTACTTGTCATCCACAAACAGATGGTCAGACGGAGGTGGTGAATAGAACATTGTCACGGTTATTGAGGACTATGATCAAGAAGAATCTGCGGGAGTGGGAAGAGTGTTTGCCACATGTAGAATTTGCTTACAACAGGGCTATGCATTCTACTACTCAGCTTTGTCCTTTTGAGGTGGTGTATGGATTCAAGCCATTGACGCCACTTGATTTGTTGCCTCTACCATTGCATGAGAGAGTTGATATGGAGGCATCAAAAAGTGCTAAATATGTGAAGAAAATTCATGAGAAGACTCGAGAGGCTATTGATAAGAAAGGCAAGAACATTTGCTGCTGCAAGGAATCAAGCAAGAAAGGAGGTTTTGGTCAAGCCTGGAGACATGGTATGGGTGCATCTGCGCAAGGATAGGTTCCCCAAGCTTCGACAATCCAAATTGAACCCCCGTGGTGCTGGTACTTACAAGGTGTTAGCCAAGATCAATGATAATGCCTACTCGGTTGATATTCCTATTGCTGAGTTTGGTGGAGTTAGCAACAGTTTCAACGTTGCTGATTTGTCACCATATAATGGAGAAGACCTTGGAGCGTCGAGGTCGACGCCTTTTGAAGGGGGGGGATGATGAGGACATCCCTATATTTACACCTACCCCAATTACTACTGAAGATGTTCTAGCCAATGCTAAGAAGGATCAGTCCAATGAGATTAGAATTGGACCCATTACACGGGATCGTGCAAAGCTACTTGAACAACAGGTGAATTCACTCCTAAATGAATCTGATGTTTATGATAATGAGAACTTTATACTGCCTAAATCTATGCACTTGTGTATGATCAGGTTCGTTGAGGAAACAAGCTTGACACGAGGAGGAGAAGGGTTACAAGAGGAGCCTAGCATGATGATCGCCAAGGATGCGCGAGGGAGGAGTGGGAGGAAGGCGCAAGAGGATATCATCAAGAAGGAAGGTTCAGTTCGGACAGACAGAAGCCCTGAAATTAAAACGGACGTGGATTCTTCATACGAACTCCAAATCAAGCAAATAAGTACTTGTTGGAAACATCACTCCGAGAGCTTTCCAACGAGTACTTACACGTCCCTAGGGGGCGGATAATCCGGCCCTGCTCTAGGAATTCTGCTAAGGACTTCAGGCGCAAGGCTCAGTAAGGGGGCGGATAATCCGCCCCAGGGGAGGATAATCCGGGGGGGGCGGATAATCCGCCCCTACTTAGGGCGGAAAGTCCATCCCTGAAAGTTACCAACAGATCTGGACGGATCTGACTGTATCGGACACGTTTTGTTTCGCGATTTTGGCCTCCCTAGCCACCCTTATAAGCCCTGGGACGTCCCCATAGTTTGGGTGAGACCACGTTAAAACTATTTTGGAGTTGTTTCTTATCAAGAACCTCTGGAATTACCCTGTGATCAAATTATCTACTACAATTGAGTGTGATCTGTTGTTCCATTGGGAATTAGTAGATTGCAAACTACCGTTCGTGGTCGACGGTTGCGTGCGCAAGAGCGTGGTGTTGTGAATATCCCACAGGGTTCGAGAGCTGTTGCATTGGCATCAGGGTTCGAGCGGGAGAGTTCATAGCTACAGGCTAGTTATCTATCATCCACCATCATCATCGACAAGTGCTTGCTGAGAAGATCGGGCCACCCCATATCAGGGGATGAGGCAAAACTAGAGATTCCACAATGGGGGTTGTCTTTAGTCTATCATCTATGCCTCAGGGATACATGAGGGGTGGGGGCTCTATTTATAGGCCAGCCACTAAACAAGGGTAGTTTGGGGATAAACTAGACGAATAGGTAAGTAAAGGGGAATACATGGGCTCAATAGGTGTGCCATAGCACATACATGACCGGTAGTAATTTAGGACCCAGTAGTACCGGTCATCATCGTAGTACCGCCTGGGACCTGTAGTACCGCTTGGTCCCGGAGCGTCGCTTGAGCCAAGATGAAGCGGTATTGTGAAACCGATGACCGGTAGTACCGGTTCCGCCGACCGGTAGTACCGTCGAGACCTGGCAGCTGCCGATCTGTCTTCTTCCGCCTCCTCTTCCAAGCCTCCATCTTGTCGGGCTTGATGTTTCGGGCTTCCTCCATTGCATCCGTACTGGTCGGTGTGAACCTATCATGCATATGTGACGGAGTATGAAGTAGCATACCATTCCATAGGATAGGAAGTGGGCTCACATAGAGGAACGGATTCACCTTTGGAGTCCATGACGACTTGGCGTAAGTTGGAGACCTTGATGTAGTAACGACCGTAGGTCGGGCTGCATCAACGTGACACTAAGACCAGCAACTCGACGCGACGATGTAGACACAAATTCAACAATGCAAAAACTGAAAAGATAATGCAAGGCGTAGATTGGTTATGGGATGGATCTAAACTCTAACTGTGTTTTTGACTTTTTCGTGGGTTATAGGTAAAAACAGATCTAATCTACGAAAACAGTAGAATCTCACCGAGCAACCTGAAATCTGATACCACTTGATAGGGCAAAGGTGTCCGATCTTTTGATGAGATGGTGATAATCGATTTGGTGGAGTTCGGGCTTGACGATCCGACTACACGTGCGAGCACGAGCGCCAATGCAATCTCTAGGCCAATCTCCTGGAGGTTACCGATCCTGCGGGAACACGATCACCGACCATGAGGGTCTTAATTCCTACCAAATCGAGAACAAGTAAGAACCAATTTTGCAATCAAGATATTGCGGATTAAGAGGAAAGCTTTATTGAAAAGGTGGGATCTGAATAGGTGCGAAGTACAAGAGGCCTCATGACGCTCGATCCTTGGCAAAGTTACGATGGCTAACTTAATGTCTAAACAAAATCCGAGTCTAGGGTGACGGCTATGGGGAGTATTTAAGGAGGAAAGGTGGGTTTCGCCAGCCATGGAAGTGGTGGCCGAATCCAACCCTAGAAGTCCTTTTCCCCTCAAATACGGACTCTAAAAAGTGGCTATTTAAAATCCTGCGAAAATTACATGGGCCTGGCCCAAAATAAAGGTGTCGCAGCACCATATTAAGCTATGTACGAATTCATGAAGTATTAATCTTGAATATTCCGTCCAAGCCTTCTTTCTTCATTATGGTGGCCTTAAAGTTCTGAAATCTCCATCCGTGGCCTTCTCTTGGATCATCACATGCTTGCTGCCATCTCCATGCATGGCCATGCTCCAATGCTTGTCCCTCTCATCCATGCTTGGTCCATCATTCCTAAGAGTAAGAAATACATCTGATTTAGGCAGCATCATATTCTCATGTATGTGAGGAATACTTCCAAGAAACGAAAGTACCAGATAGTTAAGTTGTTTGGCACGAGATCTTGTGATGGGTCCTTGTATGTGTGTAGCTGTAGGTACAACGGTTGTATCAATAGAAGGTATGTCCACATCACTATATTTGTGGTAGTGGATCGCTTTTCTAAAATGGCACACTTCATTCCGTGCCATAAGACCGATGATGCTTCACATGTAGCAAATTTGTTTTTAGGGAAATAATTCGGCTACACGGTGTATCAAGAACAATTGTCTCCGACCGCGACGTCAAATTCTTGAGCTACTTCTGGAAGACTCTCATGGCCAAGCTCGGCATCAAGCTCCTCTTCTCGTCCGCCTCGCATCCTCAAACCGATGGACAAACCGAGGTCGTCAATCGAAGCCTTGTGATGTAGCCCGACCTACGGTCGTTACCACATCTTGGTCTCCAACTTACGCAAAGTCGTAATGGACTCCAAAGGTGAATCCGTTCCTCTATGCGAGCCCCCTTCCTACCCTATTGAATAGTATGCTACTTCATACTCCGTCACATATGCATGATAGGTTCACATTGACAGGTACGGAGGCAAGGGAGGAAACCCGGAGCATCAAGCCCGACAAGACGGAGGCTTGGAAGAGGAGGCGGAAGAAGACAGATCGCCCAATGCTCTTCGTCATGCGGTACTACCGGCCGCGACTACTGCCGGTAATACCGCCCGTGCATTACCGCTACCTACAGATGACGCCAACAGAAGCCCCAGACCAAGCGGTACTCATGGTCCCGAGCTAAGACTACTCTGGGACCAAGCGTGTGCCCCAAGTCCCAGATTATCTCTCATGTCAAGGCTTACACAAGACTAGTTGGGCCACCGCCATGTATCCCTTTACTTACCTATTCGCCTAGTTTATCCCCAAACTACCCTTATTTATGTGGTTGGCCTATAAATAGAGCCCCCACCCCTCATGTACCCCTTAGGCATAGATGATAGACTAAAGACAACCCCCATTGTGGAATCTCTAGTTTTGCCTCATCCCCTTTACCAAGGGGACTGACTATCGTCACCAACCTCGATTGGACTTTGCATCACGCATCCATCGTTGAACAAGGCCTTGGAGTTCGACGCCTCTCCAAGTTGTCAAGACCCTCCCAAGGTGTTCTTCCCTCCGATGTGGATTTGAGGGAGCACGTTGACCAATCTTTCCTTGCGAGGATTCTATCGGACCGGTGGCCGCCATTCGGGAGCAATCGGCCTTGTATCGTGTGAGTTTTGCGTGTGTTCATCGTGTTCTTCGCGAGGTGTGTGTTCGCTTCCACTACCTTCTCCCTTTCCCCTCGCTTTCCCATCGATTTGACCACGAGATCCGTGAAGATTGGGCACCCAAGAGGTTAACCCCTCCATCATCTGGTATCAGCAGCTTTTGGTTGCCACGGATTTCTCATCGATTTGGTCTTTTCCGCATAAATTCGAAAATTCTACCAAAAATAGCCCCAATTCGTGTTTTGGATCGATCTGGGATTTGAGTGCGTTTTGGTAGGTTTTGATCCGTGGATTACTTGCTAAACTTGTTGATCTACCTTCCTTTGCGTTCCCATAGCCTAATTCCTTGATTTCCCCCGTCGATTTGGTGTTTTTCTTGAAGTTTTTCCGCCCAAATCGCCCCAAAATCGCGAAAACGCGTCAGATCTGGGCGTCTCTGTCTCTAGCGGTACTACCGCTCCAAATATCCGGTACTACTCACACCGTACTACGCCCAAAATCCGATTACCGCCTGGATGTAAAGAAAACAGCAGGTTTCCAGATTTCAGCCTCTCACCGTTTTGAGCATAACTTTTGCATTTGAACTCGGATTTTGGTGTTCTTTAGCTCATTTTGAAGAGGAGAAGGAGCTCTACATCATCATCCACGTGGTTAATGCTATATACTCCATCCAAATTCCGTGAGTAAGGCGGAATCCAACAATAAAGGGTGAAGATCATCGACGAAAGGTATAAACATTCCGCGACTTCTCCCCACTTGCATTCCTTTGTGAACCCCACTATCTTTGCGAGCAACAAACACCTATTGAGACTAGTTCCTCTTATGATTGTTTGGGCTATGCACATTTGATACCTTGTAGAATTCCGAGCAAACATTGTGGGCGCTATCTCATATAGTAATCTTATATAGTTGTTGGCACAAGGAAGAGGCAAGTGAAAAGAAAAAGAAAGAAAGAAAAATAAAAGGAGAAAAAAATAGAAAAAGAGAAAAAAATAGAAAAAGGAAAAGAGAAAAAGAAAGAAATATCCATGTGCCTCATAGAATAGGAAGCGCAAGCTCGATGAACATCATATAGGTGGTACTTATTGTGCATATCTTGTAGCCCACCAATTTTTTGCAATCGAACTAGCGTATCTCCTTGTACTTGTGTGACACGAGCTTATAGTCTTCGCTAGGTAATCATTTGGTTCTTAGCTCACTTTCTCCATCGCACAAGTCCCATTTATCCCACCGTGTGTGTTTCCTTGTATATATTTCCTATCTTGTGGATTGACTTGTTTTGCTTTGTGATCATTGTGGTTCTTTACTTGCCATTACAATATCTTGATTTCGGATTGGTTCTTGACATGCCACTTTCCATACCTATCCACCATAGGCCTTGTGTGTGTGTGTGTGTTTTTTGGTTAGTAGTTGGTTTTGGTGTTCCACGTGAACTTCACTTTGCTTGGTTTATTGCTCTCAAGTGTCGCCACTTACACGATACGATCTTCCAAGGTAAAGTAAGGTTCGTAATTGTATCCCTAACACCCTCTACCACTTCCATATACAACACTTGGTCTTGTGAAGCATGTCTAGGGACTCCGGGACCGAGGATGATTTCTATGAAGAATCCACGATGAGCCACCATGCCTATGTCTCCACAAGCATGGATAACATGATGGAGAACTACACCAACAATGGCTCCACATGCTTGGGTGACATGGTGATGCAGCCCGACCTACGGTCATTACTACATCAAGGTTTCCAACTTACGCCAAGTCGTCATGGACTCCAAAGGTGAATCCGTTCCTCTATGCGAGCCCCCTTCCTGCCCTATTGAATGGTATGCTACTTCATACTCCGTCACATATGCATGATAGGTTCACACCGACCAGTACGGAGGCAAGGCAAGGTACTACCGCTTGGACCTGGCAGCTATTGACCTGTCTTCTTCCGTCTCCTCTTCCAAGCCTCCGTCTTGTCGGGCTTGATGTTCCGGGCTTCCTCCCTTGCCTCCGTACTGGTCGGTGTGAACCTATCATGCATATGTGACGGAGTATGAAGTAGCATACCATTTAATAGGGAAGGGGGCTCGCATAGAGGAACAGATTCACCTTTGGAGTCCATGACGACTTGGCGTAACTTGGAGACCTTGATGTAGTAACGACCGTAGGTCGGGCTGCATCACATGGAGTGCTACAAAAACAACGACTCCCCAAGAATGGGCGACTTAAAGAACGACAACGCGAAGCTCCTCACGTCGCACCGACCAAGACGGAGCCTCCAACTCGAGTGCGCCAAGGTCCATCATCAAATGGACAAGTTCCAAAGCGACCTCCACAACTTCAAGAAGGACATGGACAACGACTTTGACAAAAACATGAGGATGGTCGCCAAGACTAATGATGATTTGCGCTCATTAGAAAAACTTATAAGGAAGAGTGCCAAGGTCAAGGGCCATCGTCGTGAGCGTCATATGGATGACCAAGTGCGCCACCTACATCAACCATCGGCAAGGCACGCCAATGACCTCCGTCGACACCATCACAAGGCACCTTCAACTTCTTGTGCCACCACCAAAATGGCACCAAGAGCAAGCCTTCGTCCACGCCATCAAGCTTCAACGACTACGCTTGCATTTGAAGACCTCATGACCGAGGAAAATGAAGACCTCTACTTCGCCAAGTTGGATAGCATGAGCCTACCTCCACCACTACTACGAGATGGCCACAATACGGTCGAGCATGGGATTTTCCCTTCGACCATGGAGGAGAGCGATGATGCCCACCTTATGGCATCCAACCTTGAAGGCGAGAAGGTCAAGAATGGTGAGCATGGGATTTTCCCTTCACCAAAGGAGGCGCATGGAGTTGAGGAAACCGAGCCTACCCCCATATGCGTGAGTGATGATGTGGTACCAATCCCATGTGAGTATGAGAGCCACTTAGCCCACTTGAGTGAGAACAAGAGTGAGATGAGTGACTCCACCTTATGTGAGGTTGAGTGCTTCCACTTGGAGGGCATGAGCGATACTCCTAGTGAGTTGAGTGTGGTAGTTGATATGTCAAGTGAGGCCATTTCGATTTCTAACAACTTACCCTCTACCTCTAGTGTGTTCTCTTGTGATATGCTAGGTTCCATAGATGAAGACGCGCCAAGCCATGAAGCAATGATGCCTCAATTGGAGAAGATGTACATGGTGCACGAAGATGATGCTACGCGATGGCTACATCAAGAAAATGAAGTCGTTCACAAGGAGGCCACTACTTCCACAACACCCACTTCATATGAGAGGTATGAACAAGGTAGCAATAAGGGTGTTGATGATGCCATGATCCCACTAGTGGACATGATGAATTGTGAGGATATGCATGCTATGGATGATACTTGTGACATTACATATGCTTCATCCACTTTCCCATGTGATGCTTTGCCTTTGCATAATATTGATCATGTGGAATTGTTTGATTGCGAAATCATTGCCATAAACATGCCATGTTATGCATCTTGTGTGTATCCTCCAATTGCTTCGGACTTGCCTTGTCATTCTATTCATTCAATTTCTCCCGTTGCTTGCGATAAGACGAATGCTTGCTATTTCACTTGTTTTGCTTGCAACAATATTGATCTTATGCGTTATAATGAGATGGCCCCCATAGCTTTCTCAATTTTTGGAGATTTTGATGATTTCCATGATAAGCATGTTCCGCACTTGCATACTCACCATGCATCTATTTCATACTTGAATGACATTAATGGTGATGTGCACAAGAAGAGATACGTCATGATGGATGATGTGTATATCTACCATGCACACACGTTCTTCCTTTTACATATGATGTGTGTAGGTGCCCGCATGAGAATGTCAACCTCGGTTGAGCACGAGTTGACAAAAAGAGCTCTAGAGAGCATCCCACAAGTGAGTTCAAGATCGAACCCAGCTCTAATACCTTTTGCATGCTTTGCATCTTTCATGTTGGCAAATTGCTCTTTCCTATGGTTTGATTGCAAGCATGTTAATGGTATTATCTTCCCTTGTGACATTCATGTTTCTTCGCTTTTAGATAATGATGCTTTGTGTGTTGCAACAAAAATGTTGAACATTTTCTCCTTCCGATGTTTTGTGTGCAACCACAATTCCATTAAGAACATGTATTGTCATGAGAGCTTCCAAGAATCTCGTCTTGTTGTTGCAACAAACATAAGGACCACTAGCTCTTTCATTTGGTTTGTTTGCAAACGTGTTGTTTTTGCTTCCGCTTGGGATACTCATATTCCCATGATATTTGCTATCGATGATTTGTGTGTGACATCCAACATGTCGAACAATTTCTCTTGCCAATGGTTGGTTGGCACACATAATGAGGTTGTTTTGGACATTCTCCTTTTGTGTTTTTGCCAAATTCTACAAGCTTTGCATCAAAGATGTTGATAAAATTTCTATTCGATTGCTTTGAGTGCCACAATAAGATGTTATATGGAGTTTTTGAGTTCCCACATTTGGATGATTTTGCAACGACTTCCATGCACTTTGACCTTGCATATGCATCCCGTTTGCTATACTTGAGTTGTGCTAATCGTGTTGTGAACAAGAATGAACATGCCACAAATGACATGCTCCTCTATCACACACAAACATATGTTGCTTGGTCTTTGTTGTATGAAGGTGCAAATGCATACACATCAACCTCTATGGACTATATGTTGACAAGAAGAACCCCAGGATCAAGAAGGTCTCTCGACCGCTTCTACTTTGTGATGAACATGTAGAGTCGAGGACAGCTCTTTTTGAAGGGGGGGGAGCTGATGTAGCCCGACCTACGGTCGTTACCACATCTTGGTCTCCAACTTACGCCAAGTCGTAATGGACTCCAAAGGTGAATCCGTTCCTCTATGCGAGCCCCCTTCCTACCCTATTGAATAGTATGCTACTTCATACTCCGTCACATATGCATGATAGGTTCACATTGACAGGTACGGAGGCAAGGGAGGAAACCCGGAGCATCAAGCCCGACAAGACGGAGGCTTGGAAGAGGAGGCGGAAGAAGACAGATCGCCCAATGCTCTCTATCGCCTGCGGTACTACCGGTCTGGCGACCGGTACTACCGGCCAGTGGTAATACCGCCCGTACTACCGCTACCTAAAGACGACGCCAACAGAAGCCCTAGGACCGCAAGCGGTACTACCGGTCCCGGAGCGGCACTACCGGACCAAGCGGTACTACCGGCCCCAAGTCCCAGATTACCGCTCATGTCGATGCTCACAGCACTAGTTGGGCCACCGCCCATGTATCCCCCTTTACTTACCTATTCGCCTAGTTTATCCCCAAACTACCCTTGTTTATGTGGTTGGCCTATAAATAGAGCCCCCACCCCTCGTGTACCCCTTAGGCATAGATGATAGACTAAAGACAACCCCCATTGTGGAATCTCTAGTTTTGCCTCATCCCCTTTACCAAGGGGACCGACTATCGTCACCAACCTCGATTGGACTTTGCATCACGCATCCATCGTTGAACAAGGACTTGGAGTTCGACGTCTCGTCTCCAAGTTGTCAAGACCCTCGCCAAGGTGTTCTTCCCTCTCCGATGTGGATTTGAGAGAGCACGTTGACCGATCTTTCCTTGAGAGGATTCTATCGGACCGGTGACCGCCATTCGGGAGCAATCGGCCTTGTATCGTGTGAGTTTTGCGTGTGTTCATCGTGTTCTTCGCGAGGTGTGTGTTCGCTTCCGCTACCTTCTCCCTTTCCCCTCGCTTTCCCATCGATTTGACCACGAGATCCGTGAAGATCGGGCACCCAAGAGGTTAACCCCTCCATCACCTTGGCACACTCCTACGTGTGTTGATAAAGAAGAATCTTAAAGACTGGGAGGAATGTATTCCACACGCCGAGTTCGCCTACAACCGCTCCAAGCACTCCACCACCATGAGGAGCCCGTTCATGATCGTCTATGGCTTCGAGCCTCTCACCGCGCTCGATATCCTTCCACTTCCGCTTCATGAACGTGCCAATATGGACGTTGTCAACTGTGCCCAAACAATGAAGAAACTCCATGAAGACACAAGAGCTATGATCGAGCAACAAGTCCTTCGCCAAGCATCACGGCTAAACAAGAACAAGAAAGAGATGATCTTCGAAGAAGGCAACCATGTGTGGATACATTTGAGTAAAGACCGCTTCCCCAAGGACCGCGATTCCAAACTCAAGCCAAGAGGTGATGCACCGTTCAAAGTACTAAAGAGGATCAACAACAACGCCTACATCATCGATATCCCAACATCCAAGTATCTTGTGAGCCCGACATTCAATGTCAAGGACCTCTCACCCTACCATGGCGAAGATGAAGCTGAGAAGGTTGAAGAGTCGAGGACGACTCTTTCCCAAGGGGGGAGCTGATGCAGCTCGTCCTACGGACGCACCTCCATCTACAACACCTAGTCCCCTAAGTGGACCAATGACTCGCGCCCGAGCCAAGCTCCTACAAGCCAAGGTTAACTCGCTCCTTTCCTCATGTGATTTTGGTCTACCTTTGGATGGCTTGCTACTTCATGCAACTACGTTGTGTATCCTCAGCTATGAAGCAACATCACCACACCAAGCCCCCAAGGAAGAAGGACCAGGAGAAGAAGCTGCTGGAGCTCTGCACACCGGAGTCTCCGGTGTAGACCGGAGTCTCCTGTCCCCTACACCGGAGTCTCCAGACCTTCCTCCGGTCCTGCCACAAGAACCAAGCCCGGGACAGCCAGAAGCCCCCTCCGGAGACGGGTCCGGAGACTGAAGCGGAGTCTCCGGTCCAGACCAGAGTCTCCGGACCCAACACCGGAGTCTCCGGTCCAGACCGGAGTCTCCGGACCCAACACCAGAGTCTCCGGCCTGCTCGATGCCAGGCATGTCAAGGCCTTTTGGGCCTGGCCCATGTAACCCCCAGTTTCGCCCCAACTTCTAGTTTTATTCTAAAACTACCCCTGTTTAAGTGGTTGGCCTATATAAAGACCCACCCCTCATATGTAAACCCTAGACTTGGATAATAATAGTTGAGGACACCCCTTTGAGGATCTTTCATCTATTGGTCTCATGCTCCTACCAAGGGGCACCCTATTATCCACAACCTCTTGGATCTTGCCTAGTGTGTTCAAGTTGTACAAGGCCTTGGGATCTCGGTTTCTCATCCCCAAGTAGTCAAGATCTCACCAAGCACCTCGCCCCCGTTGTTGGCCGTGGAGAGAGAGCTTCACCCAACACCGATACTAGGGATTATGTTGGACCGGTTGCCACCGGCGTGAGTTATCGGCGTGTATCGTGTTTTGTGTGCGTGAGTTCATCGGGTTCTTAGTGTGCGTGTGTTCGTGGATTTCATCCCCTCTTCCCCTTCCACCGCTTTCCCCTCGATTCCCGCGGAGATTCGTGAAAGATCGGGCCACCCCAAGGGGTTACCCCATAACATGTTACCTACAAGACATAATGATAATGCACATATAACTGATTATTTTTGTGTCAGTTCATCACTTGTTTATAATAACCTGTTAGGGGTGATCCCTTAGGGAGGCCCGATCTTTCACGAATCCCAAGGAAATTGAGGAGGGAGTGAGGGGGGTGAGGAGGGAGGCGTAACCCACGAACTCACACGCGAAGAACTCGATGAACACACACGCGAAAACATGATACAAGCCTATAGCTCACGCTGGTGGCAACCGGTCCAACACAATCTCTAGGATCGGCGTTGGGCAAGACACTCTCCCACGACCAACAACGGGGGTGAGAGGCTTGATGAGATCTTGACTACTTGGAGATGAACACCGAACTCCAAGGACTTGTACAACTTGAACGCATGAGGCAAAATCTAAGAGGAGGTGGGAAAGAGTCATCCTCGACTCTTCAACCTTCTCAACTTCATCTTCTCCATGGAAGGGTGAAAGGTCCTTGACATTGAACGTCGGGCTCACAAGGTACTTTGATGTTGGGATGTCGATGATGTAGGCGTTGTTGTTGATCCTCTTGAGTACTTTGAACGGTCCATCACCTCTTGGCTTGAGTTTGGAGTCGCGATCCTTGGGGAAGCATTCTTTACTCAAGTGTATCCACACAAGGTCGCCTTCTTCGAAGATCATCTCTTTCTCGTTCTTGTTTATACTTGATGCTTGGCGAAGGACTTGTTGCTCGATCATAGCTCTTGTGTCTTCATGTAGCTTTTTCATTGCTTGGGCATGCTTGTCAACGTCCGTGTTGGTGTGGTCGTGTAGAGGAAGAGGTAATATGTCGAGCGCGGTGAGAGGCTCGAATCCATAGACGATCATGAATGGGTTCATCATGGTGGTGGAGTGCTTTGCGCGATTGTAGGCGAACTCGGCATGTGGGATACATTCCTCACAATCTTTAAGATTCTTCTTTATCAACACGTGGAGAAGTGTGCCAAGGCTTCGGTTGACGACCTCGGTTTGGCCATCGGTTTGAGAATGCGAGGCGGACGAGAATAGGAGCTTGATGCCGAGCTTGGCCATGAGTGTCTTCCAAAAGTAGCTCATGAATTTGACGTCGCTGTCGGACACGATTGTTCGTGGTACACCGTGAAGACGGATTATTTCCCTAAAAAACAAATTTGCGACATGTGAAGCATCATCGGTCTTGTGGCACGGAATGAATGTGCCATTTTGGAAAAACGATCCACTACCACAAATATAGAATCATGACCATGTTTAGATCTAGGTAAACCTAGCACAAAGTCCATGCTAATGTCCGACCAAGGTGTGATAAGGGTGGCCCGATCTTCTCGTTGAGCATGTCGTAGATGATGGTGGATGTAATGGAGATAACTTGTGGGATGCTGTGAATCACCGGATGTTCCCCCGCTGCCAATGCAACAGATCTCAACCCAGATGGTATTCGCAACTTCACACACTTGCGCACGGAGCCACTGACCACGAAGCGGTTTGCAATCTACCAATTCCCAATGGAACAACAGAAAACACGAAAACTTTCAGTAGCAAACTCCAGATCGAATCAAAGTGGAGATATGGTAGATATTCCTGATCGAATCAAAGTGGAACATATAATTTCAGATGAATGCTTGCAGCAGTTCAATGAAACAAGTATTGGTTTAATCTAAACATGGTCTAACCCTAATTGCGACGGCTGCTTGGGTATATATGAGGGCTGGGGCGTCCTCCCTCATAATTGGGCCTAAAAACAGCCATAACTTGGCCCAAACTGAGTCGATTCGACTCAAACTGATACATACCGACCCATAGATGGGTTCGGCCTAATTGGCACGCAGACCAAACATCGTGGAACACCTCAAATATGTATTTCTGGGTGCTCCTCATCCCTCTCTTGATCATACGTGATTTCCTCGTTGTCTCCTAGTGCGCCTAGCTCCCTCTCCTCCCTCGCGCACTTGCTGATATTGGAAATCAGTGCTTGTTCTTCGTGTTGCAAATCTCCTTCTCCACGTGCAACGCTTGTGTTATCAACAAAACTGCTCATACAAAGATGCATAGACTTAGGTAGTATAAAGATCTCATCAATTAAAATATCAGATTCAATTAAGAGTGAATTCACCTGTTGGCCTAGTAGCTTTGCACGTGCCCTTGTGATTGGTCCAATTCTGATTTCATTGGACTTGTCTTGTGCAGCAACATCATCATCATAATTGGGAGATAATGGTAAAGGACTAGAGATATCCTCATCATCCTCCCCCCTTCAAAAGGCGTCGACCTCGACGCTCCAAAGTCTTCTCCATCATATGGCGTCAAATCAGCAACATTGAACGAATTACTGACGCCAAACTCATCAATAAGAAGATCAATCCTGTATGCATTATCATTTATCTTGGCAAGCACTTTATATGGACCAACACCTCTTGGCTGCAACTTGGACTTGCGCTGTTGTGGAAATCTGTCTTTGCGAAAATGCACCCATACCATGTCACCTGGCTGGAACAGCACCTCCTTTCTCTTATTAACACGATCAGCGATGTACTTTCCCTTCTTCTCAATTGCTTCCTTTGTCTTCTCATGTATCTTCTTCACAAAATCTGCCCTCTTGGATGCCTCCATGTTAACTCTCTCTTGAAGTGGAAGGGGCAGCAAATCAAGTGGTATAATTGGTTTAAAACCATAGACCACCTCAAACGGACAAAGCTGCATTGTTGAGTGGACCGCCCTGTTATATGCAAACTCCACATGCGGCAAACAGTCCTCCCACACACGCAGGTTCTTCTTGATCATTGATCGCAGCAACGTTGAAAGTGTGCGATTTACCACCTCCGTTTGACCATCAGTTTGGGGATGACAAGTGGTACTGAATAGTAACTTTGTTCCCAGTTTTCCCCCAAAGTGTCTTCCAGAAATAGCTCATAAACTTCACATCATGGTCAGAAACAATCGTCTTTGGTACTCCATGTAAGCGTACGATGTCCCTGAAAAACAGATTAGCAACATGCGACGCATTGTCTGATAGGGCAAAGGTGTCCGATCTTTCGATGAGATGGTGATAATCGATTTGGTGGAGTTCGGTCTTGACGAACCGACTACATGTGCGAGCACGAGCGCCAATGCAATCGCTAGGCCAATCTCCTGGAGGTTACCGATCCTGCGGGAACACGATCACCGACCATGAGGGTCTTAATTCCTACCTGAAATCGAGAACAAGTAAGAACCAATATTGCAATCAAGATATTGCGGATTAAGAGGAAAGCTTTATTGAAGAGGTGGGATCCTGAATAGGCACGAAGTACAAGAGGCCTCTGCGACGCTCGAGCCTTGGCGAAGTTGCTATGATGGCTAACTTAATGTCTAAACAAAATCCGAGTCTAGGGGGTCGGCTATGGGGAGTATTTAAGGGCAAAAAGGTGGGGTTTCGGCCAGCCATGGAAGTGGTGGCTGAATCCAACCCTAAAAGTCCTTTTCCCCTCAAATACGGACTCTAAAAAGTGGCTAATTAAAATCCTGCGAAAATTACATGGGCCTGGCCAAAAATAAAGGTGTCGCAGCACCATATTAAGCTATGGACGAATTCGTGAAGTATTAATCTTGAATATTTCGTCCAAGCCTTCTTTCTTCATTATGGTGGCCTCAAAGTTCTTAAATCTTCATCCGTGGCCTTCTCTTGGATCATCACATGCTTGCTGCCATGCTCCAATGCTTGTCCCTCTCATCCATGCTTGGTCCATTATTCCTAAGAGTAAGAAATACATCTGATTTAGGCAGTATCATATTCTCATGTATGTGAGGAATAGTTCCAAGAAACGAAAGTACCTGATAGTTAAGTTGTTTGGCACGAGATCTTGTGATGGGTCCTTGTATGTGTGTAGCTGTAGGTACAATGGTTGTATCAATAGAAGGGATTTCCACATCATGCTCCCCTTCTTGAATTGAAGTTGTCCTCGACGCAATCTCATCTTGCTCACCAAAGTAAGGTTTCAAATCTGCAATGTTAAACGTAGGACTAACCGTACCAAAGTCTGCAGGCAAATCAAGTTTATATGCATTATCATTTATTTTCTCTAATACCTTAAAGGGACCAGCAGCACGTGGCATTAACTTAGACTTGCGTAAATCAGGAAAACAATCTTTACGCAAATGTAACCAAACAAGATCTCCAACATCAAACACAACATGCTTTCTCCCTTTATCCCCAGCAAGTTTATACTTAGCATTCATGTGTTTAATGTTATCTTTAGTAGTCTTATGCAAGTTTAATATCATTTCAGCGTGTTGTGTAGCATCCAAATTATTTTGCACCGAAGAAGGTAAAGGCAATAAATCGATAAGTGCATGAGGAACAAAACCATACACGGTCTCAAATGGGCACATCTTTGTGGTAGAATGCAGCGAATGATTATAAGCAAATTCTATATGAGGTAAACACTCTTCCCACAATTTTAAGTTCTTCTTTAAAACAGCCCGCAACATAGTAGACAAAGTTCTATTTACTACTTCAGTTTGTCCATCAGTTTGGGGATGACATGTAGTACTAAACAGTAGTCCCCAACTTAGCCCATAAACATCTCCAAAAGTGGCTAAGAAATTTAGTATCACGATCAGAGACAATAGTATTTGGCACACCATGCAAACAAACAATTTCACGAAAGAACAAATCAGCAATATGCACATCATCATCCGTTTTATGACAAGGAATAAAGTGTGCCATCTTAGAAAACCGATCCACAACAACAAAAATACTATCCACGGGTAAGACAAAGGATATACAATGCCGCAAGTGCTGGGGTTTTGGTCATATTGAGAGACAGTGCACAACACAACGTGTGATGATGGTGCGGGATGATGGTCAATACGATTCAGCGAGTGACTTTGATGATGATATATTAGCCCTTATTTCTTCTTGAGATGGAGACAATTCTGATGCTGATGAAGAGACAGAGGTAATGGGAGCTGAAGCTGCTGATCAATACAAGAGCTTCATTACACAACGTGTGTTGAGTGTGCAATTGAGCAAATCTGAGCAAGATCAACGCCACAACCTGTTCCAAACACGTGGTGTTGTCAAGGAAAGAGCTATACGGATCATCATTGATGGAGGGAGTTGTAATAATCTGGCTAGTGTTGACATGGTAGAGAAGCTTGCGCTTCCAACAAGACAACGCACACATTCATATTACATCCAATGGTTTGAGAGTTCTCGCAAGATCAAGGTAACAAGAACGGTACGCGTGCATTTTACTATTGGTACATATTCTGATTTTGTTGATTGTGATGTTGTACCTATGCAAGCTTGTTCTTTGTTACTTGGTAGACCATGGCAATTTGATAGAGAATCTGTTCATAATGGCAAAACTAATCACTATTCTCTTATGCATGATGGAAAGAAAATTGGTCTAAAACCTATGACTCCCGAACAGATTTTAAAAGATGATCTTGCTAGAGCTAGTAGAGCTAAAACTAAGGAGAAAAATAAAAGTGAGAATCAGATTGTTGCTGCAGATTGTGTACCACCAAAGAACACTAAATATGATTCTACACATGCTACTGAAATTCGTTTGAAGAGTCCATGTATGCTTGCAAATAAAATTGATATTGTTGAACTAGATGTAAACAATACTCAATGTTATGCAATTGTCTGCAAAGAGGTTTTGTTTTCATTTGAGGATATGCCTCCTTCTTTGCCACCCGCTATTGCTAACCTTTTGCAGGAATATGAGGACGTCTTTCCCGCTGAGCTACCACCAGGACTACCTCCTATTAGAGGAATTGAGCACCAAATTGATCTAATTCCTCGTGCTACGTTGCCCAACCGCGCGCCATATAGAACCAATCCAGAGGAGACAAGGGAGATACAACGCCAAATTCAGGAACTACTCAACAGAGATCATATTCGTGAGTCCCTTAGCCCCTGTGATGTTCCTATTATTTTGGTACCTAAGAAAGATGGTTCTTCGCGCATGTGTACTGATTGTAGAGCTATCAATAATACTACTATTCGATATCGTCATCCTATTCCACGTTTAGATGACATGCTTGATGAATTGAGTGGCTCTACCATGTTTTCTAAAGTTGATTTGCGTAGTGGTTACCACCAGATTCGTATGAAATTATGAGATGAATGGAAAACAACATTTAAAACTAAGTTCGGTTTATATGAGTGGTTAGTGATGCCGTTTGGTTTAACTAATGCACCCAGCACTTTCATGAGGTTAATGAACGAAGTTTTACGTGCTTTCATTGGATGTTTTGTGGTAGTCTACTTTGATGATATTCTGATTTATAGCAAATCTTTAGAGGATCATTTGGACAATTTACGTGTTGTTTTCAATGCTTTACGTGATGCACGTTTGTTTGGTAACCTTGAGAAGTGCACCTTTTGCACCAATCGAGTTGCGTTTCTTGGCTATGTTGTTACATCACAGGGTATTGAAGTGGATCCAGCCAAGATTGAAGCTATTGAGAATTGGCCCAAGACGGTCACACAAGTGAGGAGTTTTCTTGGCCTCACTGGTTTTTATAGGCGCTTTTCAAAGACTTTGATCAATTGCCACTACCGAATGAGCTTATCAAGAAGGATGTGCCCTTTGTTTGGGGCGATGCACAACAACAGGCCTTCGTCATATTGAAAGATAAGCTAACACATGCTCCCTTACTCCAACTTACTGATTTTACTAAGACTTTTTCGCTTGAATGTGATGCTAGTGGAATTGGTTTGGGAGGGGTGTTATTACAAGAGGGAAAACATGTTGCATATTTTAGTGAGAAATTGAGTGGGGCTAGTCTGAACTATTTTACTTATGATAAAGACTTATATGTGTTGGTTCGGACATTAGAAACTTGGCAACATTATCTATGGCCTAAAGAATTTGTTATTCATTCTGATCAGAATCTTTGAAGCATATTCGTAGTCAAGCTAAGTTGAATCGTCGTCATGCAAAGTGGGTTGAATTTATTAAGTCTTTTCCTTATGTTATCAAACACAAAAAGGGTAAAGATAATATTATTGATGATGCTTTGTCGCGTCGTTATACTTTGTTATCTCAACTTGACTTCAAAATATTTGGATTAGAAACTATTAAGGAACAATATGTGCATGATGCCGAATTTAAAGATGTGTTGCAGAATTGTAGAGATGGTAGAACATGGAACAAGTTCGTCTAAAATGATGGATTTGTGTTCCGTGCTAACAAACTATGCATTCCGGATAGTTATGTTCGTCTTTTGTTGTTACAGGAGGCGCATGGAGGAGGATTGATGGGACACTTTGGTGTCAAGAAAACGGAGGATGTTCTTGCTGCACACTTCTTTTGGCCACGTATGCATCGAGATGTTGAGTGATTTGTGGCACGCTGCACTACTTGTCAAAAAGCTAAGTCTCTCCTTAATCCACATGGTTTATATATGCCTCTTCCTGTTCCTAGTGTTCCTTGGGAGGATATTTCTATGGACTTTGTTTTGGGATTGACACGAACACAGAAGGGGAGGGATAGTATTTTTGTTGTTATGGATCGGTTTTCTAAGATGGCACACTTTATTCCTTGTCATAAAACGGATGATGATGTGCATATTGCTGATTTGTTCTTTCGTGAAATTGTTCGTTTGCATGGTGTGCCAAATACTATTGTCTCTGATCGTGATACTAAATTTCTTAGCCACTTTTGGAGATGTTTATGGGTTAAGTTGGGGACTAAATTGCTGTTTAGTACTACATATCATCCCCAAACTGAAGTAGTAAATAGAACTTTGTCTACTATGTTGCGAGCTGTTTTAAAGAAGAACTTAAAATTGTGGGAAGAGTGTTTACCTCGTATAGATGTGATATCCCAAAATTTTAATGCTAATCTTTTATGCTTTGTTGTTTTGTTTTAAAAAAAATAGAAAGGACTGTGATGCTATTCATATGTGGGTTTGGGAGAAACCGTAAAAAAAAACAAGATTATTCTGAGAAGTAGAGCAAGGTAGGACTTTGAACTATTGACCTGTCGTTTAAAATTCTATAGTTAAAACCAGTTGTCCACCGTGCTGTTTTTAGAATAATGTGAGCTGTGGTTCTTTTGTTTGCTAAGTACTAGAGGAAAGAAAAGAAAAACACGGGCTGGGCTCAAGGCCCTATCGGACTCAATGTCCGTTCTCAACTGCGCCACTGCATAGAGGCCTTCTAGGACCGCGTCCACCAAATCGATCTCTTCATACCCTAACCCTAACCGTCGCCCCTAGATTGGAGCCGCCATCGCTGGTCGCCGGGCCGCCGCTCGTTGGCCTCCGACGGTCACTGCTTTGTGGTGCGTTGCCGTTACTTAATCTGGATGTTTTGGTTCTTTCGGTACCACCGTACTTGCTGATCTGTAGATGCATAGTACTAACTGGACTGTTGATTCGTCGTATATAAATCCCTTCTTCCTGTACCAATACTTCGCACTAGAGTAGAGGCAACATTCTAGAATCGATTGTTGTCTTGGACCACCGAATCAGTATTCTAATGCCTCTTTTCCTGAACCTTCTTTTTATCTAAGAGACCTAGTTTTCTATTCTAGAAATTTGGTTAGTCTCCGTTGGGATGCAACAGTTTTTAGAAGTGTTGTGCGTGTCAGTCTCGAAATCCTTCATCATAGACTTGTCGATTGAGGAAAATCCAGCATGTACGTGTGTAAGCATTCATTTTGACGATGGCTTCAGACATATATATTTATATATATCTAGATGAGACACTCGAGGCCTGACATTACAATGTCGATAGTGGCTTAGCTTCTTTGATTCAATCCAACATCTCGCATCCCATATTCAGCTAAAACCCGACAAAGTCAATCTAGCCCAGAATCCTTTAATCCCAGGATAAAAAAAAAACACACACACAGACAGTCACGGTTGGACAAGGTATTTTATTCTTTTGTGTAGCTCCAGGTCTGTGTTTATCAGTCGAGTTTAAATCCTTGGGCTTTTAGGCAAGTTGTACTGAATAAATTATTTCTTCTTATAATAGTATGGATACATCATTTGGGTGTATAGTCGTATAGATAGAGAAATGAAGGCCGGATAGCTATCATTATATTTTTTCTGACAGATTCTCATTTTAGCCTGCCAAACCGTGAATATATTGTTATGGACATCGAGAATGCTTTTCTGGGTCGATTGCACATAGGAGCGATGATTTTTTTTTTTGTTTGTATGATATTGGAGTGATGTTGTGTTTTAAGTGTGGCAATTGTTTCAACAACAGGTCCTGATACTTCCGGTTCGGAGTCTTACAATTCACAGTTTGTGCCCCGCGGTTGAGGCAAGTTCATGATGGATAGTAAATTTTGCATATTTATCTATACTCAATCTTACCTAATGATTATGATATGTCGATGAATGACAATGGTAAATATGATGATTATGACATGTGCATATTATGCATATTTTCACACCCATGATGATAATGATGATTATGTGACCTACTTCGGTGGGCACAATGCGACCTTCATTGTTGGGTTGCGACCCACTTTGGAGGCACCCTCCACGAGTTGGAGCGAGTGGATGCCGACGGGTGTCCAATCGAGCGATACCGGTATTCGCGATGAGATGAGATGAGCATATAGGCATGTAGGACATAATATTATGTTCTAATGAATGATGTTTAATGATGTTCTGGTGTTTTGATTTATGTAAAATCACTCTTCGTTTGTGAACTTGTTGAGTCTTTGTACTCACCCTTGTTGCTTTCATATTTTTAGGTAAACCTTGAGGACGTCATGCATGGGGAATATGGGAGTAGAGCCACCACCAACTACACATCACAACTTCACACTTATTGTGCAATTATTCATTTATAAATAATAAGATTTCATTGTATAGTTGGGTTTTGGAGTCTGTTGAACAATACCTTAAAACGGTTTTGGTTATCTTCTTGCGTGTGTTTGATAAATTCTTATTTCCTAGTTGTTTAGAGTTTTGAAATATTATTCGGATGATGAACCTATTATATTCTGGTGATGTATTCCTGCTTTCTAGCTTTCCTATATTATGCCTGTCGTGGATGTCCTTATAGGCAGAGGAGACTCTGCCGAATTTTTCCTAAAAGTTGTTAGTAAATTTTATGTGTATCGTATGTGGTAACATCTCAAGTGCTTGTTGGCTTGGGGTGTTACAGTTGGTATCAGAGCGGGCTTTAGGTTTTTGGTATGAAAAGTAATGTAATAACAACCTTAAAATTTGACACACTGGTGCACAGTAGGTTGGATGGGTCATGCATTGCATTTACGCCTATGTGTTATTATTTGGTGTTGATGATAATTATGTTCTAAGTATATGTTTGCTTTTTGATAATGTTGTTTATAGTTATGCCTCCGAGGAGAGGTCGAGCTCGTGGCCGTGCTCGTGGTCGCAATCCTCGTGGTCATGGAGGCCACAATAACCATTCCGGCGAATCAGATCCAGAGGTTGAACAAAGTCAGCATGGGGAAGATAGCGCAAGCCAAACCGGTAATGATGGTGGACCGGATGGCCAAGGGACGAATCTGAAAAACTGGTTGGAACTGAAGGCTGGCGACTTCCATGGGACTGGGACACCAATGGATGCAGCATCTTGGCTAAGTACCATGGAGAAGTATATAGCAGCTATGGAGTTACCGTCGCACAAGCGAGTTCTCTTTGTGGCCTTCAACCTTAAAGGTCTTGCTGATGATTGATGGTCAGGAGTCCGAGGCGCTTATCCTGGTGAACTCACCTGGGCTGTTTTTGTGCAACAGTTCACTGACAAGTATTATCCAGAAACATTCAAGGAGGAAATGTTAGAAAAACTGAAGACCATTAAGCAAGGCAAGCTATCTATAGATGAGTATGAGGCTGAGTTCAGCAAGATGGTACTGTTTGTTGATCATGTGAAGCATGACGAGGCAGCAAAGGCGAGAGCATTTTTTAGGGGACTTAATTCTAGATACAGAGAGGTGATGAGTGCGAGGCCTGCGAATGATTACTTGTCCATGGTTAAGCAGGCTAGAGGAATGGAGTTGGAAGTTTGACTCACTGCAGCTGAGGAGGGTCGCACAGGTGGTTCTAGTGGCACAGGAGGAGACCAGAAGGGAGGATATCGGGGGGGTTAGTGGGTCTAATACTCAGCGACCTCCTTTCAAAAAGTTCAAGGGAAATCACCGTCCTCAACAAACAACAAAGTTCAAACAATCCAGTTCTCAGTCTTCTTCGGTGCCTCGCTCTTCTTCATCGACTCCATCCTTTCGTCCTGTCCCAGGGCAGGGTATGATATGTTTCAAGTGTGGTGAGGGACACCGTGCTTCTGAGTGCACTTGGACTGGGGAGTGTTACCACTGTGGTCGCCCTGGTC
Organism: Avena longiglumis; assembly: GCA_030063025.1. Classification (NCBI taxonomy): domain Eukaryota; kingdom Viridiplantae; phylum Streptophyta; class Magnoliopsida; order Poales; family Poaceae; genus Avena; species Avena longiglumis. The sequence goes on along the minus strand of CP125978.1, from coordinate 246,409,290 downwards.
ATATTGGGCAGGTATGTCGTGAGAACCCCGCTAGCATTCTCAAGTGGGAGAGGACACCTGCTGGTTCGACTACCACATCATCTCGAGGATCGGTAAACATGTTATCAGCTGCTCCTACTTCCACTCCGCAGTTCCCACTAGCTTGGGCACCACCTCCTGGTTATGTCTGGCAGGCTGTTCCAGTTGCTTCAGCGCAGTTTCATACACCATCAGCTCAGCTCCAGTTACCTCCACCCCCACAGCATAGCGTTGGACACCCCTCTGCTCCACCACAACCCGGGGTCTATGCCATGCCGACTACTACTTCTTTGGGACGACCAGATGTCGTGACAGGTACACTTCCAGTTGATTCTCATGATGCACTAATTCTCTTTGATTCTGGAGCTACTTACTCATTTGTCTCGCTAGAGTTTGCAAATAAGTCAAATTTATTCCGACAAGAGATTGGACGGTCAGTGGTCGTTAGTTCTCCCGGTGGTCTAATTTCTTCTACCATAGTTTTTCCTGGTTGTGTGGTATCTATAGATGATGAAGATTTTGTTGCTAACCTTATGGTTATCCCGCTGAAGCCATTTGATGTTATTCTTGGCATGGATTGGCTACACTTCTATCGCGCCGTGATATCATGTTTTTGGAAGACCGTCTCACTTCAGGCCCCATCCGGAGAGGAGTTGATCTTTCAGGGAACGGCTCCTCCACACTCTCTATTTGTCCTTGCTAGCTTGTTTCCTGGGCAACGACCAGTCAAGACAGGGTTGCTATGGGCTCTTGCTGAAACATCCAGTACTACAAAGTTAATTGATGCTATTCCAGTGGTACGAGACTATCCAGATGTATTCCCTGATGAGTTGCTGGGTATGCCACCAGTGCGGGACGTGGAGTTTCGTATTGATCTTAAACCTGGTACTCAACCTATTGCTATGTATCCTTACCGATTGTCACGACCATTCCAAGAAGAATTGAAGAAGCAGTTGGATGATTTATTATCCAAGGATTTGATCCGACGGAGTGTCTCACCTTGGGCGGCGCCTGTAATGTTTACATCCAAGAGGGATGGTAGTTGGCGGAAGTGTGTAGATTACCGTGGTATTAATGCGGTAACCATCAAGAACAAATATCCATTGCCCCGGATTGAGGATTTGTTTAATCAGCTAAATGGAGCTAAGGTGTCCTCCAAGATTGATCTTCAGTCTGGCTACAATCAAATTCGTGTGCGAGAACAAGATATTGAGAAGACTGCGTTCGCCACCAAGTATGGGCATTACGAATATAAAGTTATGTATTTTGGACTAACCAATGCCCCTGCAATATTTATGGAAACAATGAATAGTATGCTACACAGGTTCCTTGATAACTTTGTGGTAGTGTTCATTGATGATATACTCATATATTCCAAGACAGAAGAAGAGCACGAGCGTCATCTTAGACTTGTGCTTGAGACTCTGAGGAAGAATAAATTCTATGCGAAACTAAAGAAGTGTGAGTTTTGGCTTTTGGAAGTGGCTTTTTTAGGTCATGTTATTAACCAGCGGGGTATACTGGTTGATCCTAGTAAGGTTTCTACAATTATGGATTGGCCGAGACCATCCAATGTCAAGGAAGTAAGGAGTTTTTTGGGCTTGGCGGGTTACTATAGGAAATTTGTGAAGGATTTTTCTATCGTCGCTAAGCCAATGACCAAACTAACCCAAAAGGATGTGAAATTCCAGTGGACTAATGAATGTGAGAATAGATTCTTTACTCTCAAGAATAGTCTGGTGACTGCGCCTATTCTCACTCTTCCCGAGCCAGGGAAACGCTTCATAGTCTACTCTGATGCTTCTCTAGTTGGACTTGGGTGTGTTCTCATGCAAGAAGGAAAAGTTATTGCTTATGCTTCGAGGCAATTGAAAAAGCACGAGCAGAATTATCCTACCCATGATCTAGAGCTTGTAGCTGTGGTGTTCGCACTCAAGATTTGGAGGCATTATCTCTATGGAGAATCTTGTGATATTTTCACCGATCATAAAAGTCTCAAATACCTATTTACACAGAAGGAGTTGAACCTAAGGCAAAGACGGTGGCTAGAGTTGATAAAGGACTATGATCTCACAATTCAATACAATCCAGGAAGGGAAAATGTGGTTGCAGATGCTCTTAGCCGCAAGTATGTACCTCCCACTGTGGATTCTCTTGTTGCTGATTTCGAACGGATGGACATGTCATATTGTTTTGCGGGAGTAGCACAAGAGGAAACACAACTCATCCTTCAGTCAGCTATTCCAGATAGAGTGAGAGAGGCACAACAAAGTGATCGTCTGTTACAACAAGTACGAGAGCGCATTATACAAGGTAGAACCGGAGAGTTTACTATAGATGGGACTGGGGCAGTTCGGTTTCATGGTCGTCTGTGTGTGCCACAAAAGTCTCAGGTGAAGGAGGACATTCTTCGGGAGGCACATCGTACCCCCTACACCGTTCATCCTGGGGAGACAAAGATGTATCAGGACCTGAAACAAACTTATTGGTGGAAAAGAATGAAAGTTGACGTGGCCAAGTATGTGTCCTCTTGCGGGGTTTGTCAGCGAGTAAAGGCTGAGCATAAGCGTCCAGCAGGACTGCTACAATCCTTAGAGGTTCCAGAATGGCCATGGGATGACATTGCCATGGATTTTGTGGTTGGGCTACCTCGGACACGAAGAGGTAAAGATGCAGTATGGGTGGTCGTGGATCGACTTAGCAAGGTTGCTCATTTTATTCCTATCCGCACCACTGACTCTGCAAGTGACTTGGCACCGATATATGTAAGGGAGATATTAAGGTTGCATGGGGCCCCTAAAACAATTACTTCAGATAGGGATGCTAAGTTTGTATCAAAGTTTTGGGAGAGTTTGCAGAGTGCCTTGGGGACGCAACTAAGACTTAGCACTGCGTTTCATCCCCAGACAGATGGTCAGTCAGAGCGTACAATCCAAACACTCGAAGATATGTTGAGATGTTGCGTCCTATCCTGGCAAGGGAGCTGGGAGGATCATTTGTCACTTGTGGAGTTTGCTTATAATAATAGTTATCAAGCTAGCATACGTATGGCACCTTACGAGGCTTTGTATGGAAGAAAATGTAGGTCTCCATTGTGTTGGGATGCCGTGGGAGAGAAAGCAGTGCTAGGGCCAGATTGGGTTCAACAAGCTACAAAGAGGGTAGCTGAGATTAGACAACACATGTTAGCCGCACATAGTAGGCAAAAGAGCTATGCTGATTCCAAGAGGTCGAATGTGGAATTTCAAGTTGGGGAGGAGGTACTCCTAAGGGTTTCACCCACTAAAGGTGTTATAAGATTTAACATCAAAGGAAAGCTTAGTCCACGGTACATTGGACCTTTCTTGATACTGGCACGAGTGGGAAAGCTAGCTTACCGACTTGAGCTGCCCCAGTCGATGAAAGGTGTGCATAATGTGTTCCATGTATCTATGTTGCGGAAGCATTTCCGTGATCCAGAACGTCAGATTACCATGGAACCTATTACGATTGAACAAGATTTAACCTTTGAGGCTCACCCCGTGAGGATATTGGAAGAGTCCGAGAGAGTAATGAGAAATAGGACCCTAAAATATGTGAAGGTTCTTTGATCGCAACAAACTGAGCGTGAGGCGACTTGGGAACTTGAGTCTCGCATGCGCGAGAAGTATCCAGAGTTATTCATGGCTGGTACGTGATGCATGACTATGTTTTCATGATATGTTTATTTGTGCGAGTAGAAGAATGAGAACGAATTCGGGGTCGAATTCTGTTTAAGGGGGGAAGAATGTGATATCCCAAAATTTTAATGCTAATCTTTTATGCTTTGTTGTTTTGTTTAAAAAAAATAGAAAGGACTGTGATGCTATTCATATGTGGGTTTGGGAGAAACCGTAAAAAAAACCAGATTATTCTGAGAAGTAGAGCAAGGTAGGACTTTGAACTATTGACCTGTCGTTTAAAATTCTATAGTTAAAACCAGTTGTCCACCGTGCTGTTTTTAGAATAATGTGAGCTGTGGTTCTTTTGTTTGCTGAGTACTAGAGGAAAGAAAAGAAAAACACGGCTGGGCTCAAGGCCCTATCGGACTCGATGTCCGTTCCCAATCAAGGCCAGATAGAGGCCTTCCAGACCGCGTCCACCAAATCGATCTCTTCATACCCTAACCCTACCTCACGCCCCTAGATTGAGCCGCCATAGTCGCCGGGTCGTCACCTGGGCTCGTTTCACCGTCGCCGGTCACTGCTTTGTGGTGCTGTCACATTTAATCTGGATGTATTGGTTCTTCCGGTACCACCGCATTTGCTGATCTCAGAGATGCATAGTACTAATCGGACGTTGATTCGTCATATATAAATCCTTCTTCCGTACCAATACTCAGACTAGAGTAGAGGCAACATTCTAGAATCGATTGTTGTCTTGGACCACCAAATCAGTATTCTAATGCCTCTTTTCCTGAACCTTATTTTTATCTAAGAAACCTAGTTTGCTATTCTAGAAATTTGGTTAGTCTCCGTTGGGATGCAACAGTTTTTAGAAGTGCGTGTCGATCTCGAAATCCTTCATCATAGACTTGTCGATTGAGGAAAATCCAGCATGTACGTGTGTAAGCATTCATTTTGGCGATGGCTTCAGACATATATATTTATATATATCTATATGAGACACTCGAGGCCTGACATTACAATGTCGATAGTGGCTTAGCTTCTTTGATTCAATCCAACATCTCGCATCCCATATTCAGCTGAAACCCGACAAAGTCAATCTAGCCCAGAATCCTTTAATCCCAGGATAAAAAAACACACACACACAGTCACGGTTGGACAAGGTATTTTATTCTTTTGTGTAGCTCCAGGTCTGCTGTTTATCAGTCGAGTTTAAATCCTTGGGCTTTTAGGAAAGTTGTACTGAATAAATTATTTCTTCTTATAATAGTATGGATACATCATTTGGGTGTATAGTCGTATAGATAGAGAAATGAAGGCCGGATAGCTATCATTATATTTTTTCTGACAGATTCTCATTTTAGCCTGCCAAACCGTGAATATATTGTAATGGACATCGAGAATGCTTTTCTGGGTCGATTGCCAATAGGAGCGATGATATTTTTTTTGTATGCTATTGGAGTGATGGTGTGTTTTAAGTGTGGCAATTGTTTCAACAACAGGTCCTGATACTTCCGGTTCGGAGTCTTACAATTCACAGTTTGTGCCCCGCGGTTGAGGCAAGTTCATGATGGATAGTAAATTTTGCATATTTATCTATACTCAATCTTACCTAATGATTATGATATGTCGATGAATGACAATGGTAAATATGATGATTATGACATGTGCATATTATGCATATTTTCACACCCATGATGATAATGATGATTATGTGACCTACTTCGGTGGGCACAATGCGACCTTCATTGTTGGGTTGCGACCCACTTTGGAGGAACCCTCCACGAGTTGGAGCGAGTGGATGTCGATGGGTGTCCACTCGAGCGATACCGGTATTCGCGATGAGATGAGATGAGCATATAGGCATGTAGGACATAATATTATGTTCTAGTGAATGATGTTTAATGATGTTCTGGTGTTTTGATTTATGTAAAATCACTCTTCGTTTGTGAACTTGTTGAGTCTTTGTACTCACCCTTGTTGCTTTCATGTTTTTAGGTAAACCTTGAGGACATCATGCATGGGGAATATGGGAGTAGAGCCACCACCAACTACACATCACAACTTCACACTTATTGTGCAATGATTCATTTCTAAATAATAAGATTTCATTGTATAGTTGGGTTTTGGAGTCTGTTGAACAATACCTTAAAACGGTTTTGGTTATCTTCTTGCGTGTGGTTGATAAATTCTTATTTCCTAGTTGTTTAGAGTTTTGAAATATTATTCGGATGATGAACCTATTTTATTCTGGTGATGTATTCCTGCTTTCTAGCTTTCCTATATTATGCATGTCGTGGATGTCCTTATAAACAGAGGAGACTCTGCCGAATTTTTCTTAAAAGTTGTTAGTAAATTTTATGTCTATCGTATGTGGTAACATCTCAAGTGCTTGTTGGCTTGGGGTGTTACAATAGAATTTGCTTATAATCATTTGTTGCATTCTACCACAAAGATGTGCCCATTTGAGATCGTGTATGGTTTTGTTCCTCATGCACCTATTGATTTATTGCCTTTACCTTCTTTGGTGCAAAATAATTTGGATGCTACACAACACGCTGAAATGATATTAAACTTGCATAAGACTACTAAAGATAGCATTGAACACATGAATGCTAAGTATAAACTTGCTGGGGATAAAGGGAGAAAGCATGTTGTGTTTGATGTTGGAGATCTTGTTTGGTTACATTTGCGTAAAGATCGTTTTCCTGATTTACGCAAGTCTAAGTTAATGCTGCGTGCTGCTGGTTCCTTTAAGGTGTTAACGAAAATAAATGATAATGCATATAAACTTGAGTTGCCTGCGGACTTTGGTACGGTTAGTCCTACGTTTAACATTGCAGATTTGAAGCCTTACTTTGGTGAGGAAGATGAGATTGCGTCGAGGACGACTTCCATTCAAGAAGGGGAGCATGATGTGGACATCCCTTCTATTGAAACAATCGTTGTACCTACAGCAACACACATACAAGGACCCATCACAAGATATCGTGCCAAACAACTTAACTATTAGGTACTTTTGTTTCTTGGAACTATTCCTCACATACATGAGAATACGATGCTGCCTAAATCAGATGTATTTCTTACTCTTAGGAATGATGGACCAAGCATGGATGAGAGGTACAAGCATTGGAGCATGGCCATGCATGGAGATGGCAGCAAGCATGTGATGATCCAAGCGAAGGCCACGGATGGAGATTTCAGAACTTTGAGGCCACCATAATGAAGAAAGAAGGCTTGGACGAAATATTCAAGATTAATACTTCACGAATTCGTCCATAGCTTAATATGGTGCTGCGACACCTTTATTTTGGGCCAGGCCCATGTAATTTTCGCAAGATTTTAAATAGCCACTTTTTAGAGTCCGTATTTGAGGGGAAAAGGACTTCTAGGGTTGGATTCGGCCACCACTTCCATGGCTGGCCGAAACCCCACCTTTTCCTCCTTAAATACTCCCCATAGCCATCACCATAGACTCGGATTTTGTTTAGACATTAAGTTAGCCATAGTAGCAACTTCGCCAAGGCTCGAGCGTCGCAGAGGCCTCTTGTACTTCGCACCTATACAGGATCCCACCTTTTCAATGAAGCTTTCCTCTTAATCCGCAATATCTCGATTGCAATATTGGTTCTTACTTGTTCTCGATTTCAGGTAGGAATTAAGACCCTCGCTGGTCAGGCTGATCGTGTACCCGCAGGATCGGTAACTTCCAGGAGATTGGCCTAGCGATTGCATTGGCACTCGTGCTCGCACGTGTAGTCGGATCGTCAAGCCCGAACTCCACCAAATCGACTATCACCATGTCATCGAAATGTCACATACCAAGATTCTTCAAATCTTGTAATGTGAAAATAAATGAATAAAATAAAACTTTGTTTGATTTTTAGGGCCAGAAGAAACTTTTTGAATTCCAATAGGAATCTTCAAACCTATTTTGAACAATTAAATCCTAAAGGTATTTAAAATATAAAACAATTAACAAAGGAAAATAAAATATTTTGGAAATACTATTTTGGATCTTTAAATAAAAAGATTTTGTTTTCAAATGAAAAGGTGGATTTATAAATAAAGATTATTTTATAAAGCCAAATTAAACCTTGGCCAAGTATTTAAAATAAAATGTTTGGTTTTGATTAAAAATAGTAAAGTGTTATTTAAATAAATTAATAAGGATTTAATATCCAATTTTGTTTAAATAAAAGGTTTTACCATTTTAAATGAAACATCACAACTTATTAAATTATTTTAAATAAGTTTTCCAAATATTTTATATTCTCAAATAAAACCTACTGAAGTGTTTTAGCCTTATTTTTTATTTCAAATTAAATATTTTAATAAAAGAAAATCCTATTTGATTTAATGACTAAAGTCTATTATATATAATTATTAATGGACCCTAAAATAAAAGGTTATTTTGTTTTAAACAAGTTTCCCAAATATTCTTTATTTCCAAATAAAACCTACTGATTTTGTTTTGAAAATATTTGGATTTAAAATGGTGATTTTGTTAATTAAATCAAACCCTATTTAATTAAATAACTAAAGGTACATTTTATTTAATTAAAGAATGGATCTTAAAAAGAATAAAAATTATTATTTTATTTTGGATTTTGGTTCATGTTACTGAACAGAACTAATTTCAATATTACAAAGTTTGGGTGTTGTTTGAATTTATTTGGTTGATGTTTGTTTGTTTGAAATTTAAAACAGAAAATAAATTCAGAAAAAGAAAAGGGTTCAGATTAAGAAAAAAAAATAGAGTTTTGTCGACCCAACCCAAAGAGCCAATAAGCCCAAAGAAAGCCCAACTCCTCTAGAAAGAAAACGTTGCACTCCATTTTGAACCATGAGCCACCGACATGTGGACCCTCTTCTCCTTCTCACTCACTCACGACCACCACCCCCCTCCTATTCATCGTCTTCAACACGACCTCGCCTCGGTCACATCGCCGATTGATTACACCTCGTCAATTCGCTTCAATGTCGCGTGATCAACGCCCCCTGACCACGCACGCTTAAACGCCAGTGACTCCTCTCGTTCCTCCTGCTTCCCCTATTCCGCCCCAGCCGCTCTAATTTCTCCCAGCTCCTCCGACCGACGAACCTTCTTGTCGATTCCGGCCAAATATCGTCGCCCCTTGCCTCCCTGTACAACCTAGCAGCTTCCCACTCCCAGACGCACCTCCCAGCACTTTTAGTTCACCCAGCGTCCCCGAGCATCGGCACGACAACCTCCAAGACCGCCGTCCGGTTCTTCTCCGACGTCGTCTCCCGGTAAACCAAACTGCCCTCCTCTTCTCTTTCACGCACACGCCACGCACGACCTTGCGCAGCTAACCTTGCCCTCTGCTACCTTCGTGTGATCAGAAGCGTCGACACGACCGAAAGCGAGACCATCGACGCCGACGACTCCGCGAGCGATTACCTCCGCCTCAGGCGCCTTGCTTCCTCGAGAGTACCTTGAGCACCACTCGCCTCGCGAACCCGGTGAGCACACTCTCCGTCTTCCTCGCTTCCTAGAACCACCGTAGCATCATCGCTGCGGCGCCGCGAAGCCACCGCCGCCGATCATTGGCAAGCGTGCTAGCGTCCGTAGGATTCGGATCCGGCTCACGATTAGTTCACTTAGCCGCGAAGAGTTACGCACTCTGGACCACACGATCGATTAGATCCAACGCACCGCAACGCTGATCCGCGCGAAGCGGTATCGTCCAATGAAATCACGCCGCGTGTCACCTATTCGGTTTAAAAACAAATTTGAAAACAGAATTATTTGCAAACTTCAAACCCTTGTAACTTTCAAACCACAAGTCCAAATTTTGCAAATTTTATATCGTTGAAATCAGGAGAACAAGCCCTAGCCAACTGTGGAATTAGTTTAGCAAATAGTATCTGTTAGCTTGTTGGTTTTTGCAGAAACATTTGTGTGCTTATTTAGATTAGAAAAATTGTTTAAAATTGTTTTTAAGGTTAAAACCTTTACAAATTGGTTTTTTGTAAACTCACTGACCCTAGGAACCAACCCTTGGTGTTAAAAATGAATTTGGTAAAATTTAGGTTGGATTATTAGACTTAGCCAATTTCTAGTCAAATGAAATTATTAAGTTTATTATGAAAATGTTTGTGGAAAGAAAACTTTGAGAAAATGGTTTGGACCAAACCTACTGACCCAAAAACACCAAGTTTTGCAATAGCAACTCATTTGGTGAAAAACTTAAAAGGTTTTGTTTTGATAAAAACATTTTTCACCACATAAAATGATGAATGGATTTTAAAATGGTTTTGGATAAAACCCATTTGCAAATGACTTTGCCATTTTGGTAAATGACCAATTTGGACCTTACAAAGTTTAGAAGCCTAATGGAGACCATCCTTACAAATAGAACCATCCTTTGCATGCTTACATGCATGACTTAGATCCCATTGTTTTGTGTGTGTTAAATTGTTTGTTTGACTTTGGTTTGGAATGTGAATTGAATTTGTGTTTGCTTGATTGACTTGTAGTGAAGTGTGAGACTAGCAAGATCAAGGAGTGAACCACCATTCCCTACCAAAAAGGCAAGTGATGCTTCATAATTTTGTCCCATTACTTTCACTATGCATTAGTGATTTTGCTAAGTAAAACTTGCATGGAATTTATGCTAAGTATAGACCTTGCTATAGTAAAACCTAGTAGAAGAATCCTTAGTAGGATTTTCCTAAGTTAAGATTCCTATTACTATCAAGCTTAGCCTAGCTAATAGAAAACATGGGTGGAAAATATATTCACACTATGGAAAAATCTCTAAGTCTGAGGACTTATGTTTTTGTTTAATAAAACAACTAAGTTAATGAATCCCCTGGGTGGAATGGGCTTGCTTGGTGGTTTTTGGTTGAGTGGTTCACAAGGCCATGGACTTAGCTTGTGTATCTCACTTGTGGTATGCCACCTAGGCACAAAGAGATTTGAGATGTCAAATGTTGAGAAGCTTCAAGTGCAGCCACTTGGCAATATGGGTTCTGCCATGATCATATAGGTTGCAAGAACTTAGCCATATGGACAGTGGGTGGTAGTGTTTGATAGGTTGGAGCGCGTCCATTTTGGTCTAAGGGAAAGCTTCTGAAAGATCTTGTCTTGGGAAACCAAGTCTTGTGGGGAAAGTGCACCACCTCTGCAGAGTGTAAAACCTAAGTACTTAGCCATGTCCTCAGTAAAGGACAATTTGAGCATCAAGACATGGAAGCAATCAAGAATCTCATCATTCAAATTTCTAAGTTAAAACTTGTGGACTGAACAAGGGTTGTTTGAAATCTTCAATCTTTGATTGAGAGATGCCTTGTAAAGGATCTTCAATCTTTGATTGAGAAAAATGATTTTATCAAAGCAAAAACTTAGTATTTTCAAATGTTAAGGGAAAAATCTATTTTGAGCAATGCAAGCCTCAACTCCACTTAGCCAAATGCATATAGATGATAGACTCCACTATACTACCATAGTATCACTTGCCAATACAATTCAAATGTATTGACCCTTTGTCAGTAACTTGTCGTGTTTGATTGTTTTAGTGAAGATTGATTGATTAGGATTACAAAGTCTACAACCAACATCTGCCTGTGGCACTTTGAAGATGAAGGACCCATACTTATAGTTATTCCGCTGCAATGTAATGTAATAGCCAAATGAGCTATGTTTGATGTAATAATCTTATGTTATTCCGGGTTATAAAGTTATATTATGACCTTTGTTTCTTGATATTACATCTTAACTGTGGATGCTAGCTATTGATCCAGGGACTAGCATTGTAAACACAGGAGGAATCTACCTTATTAGGTTGAGACCTCTACAGATGGTATCAGAGCATTGTGTTGCCTGTAGGATTTGTAAATCTAGGATTGGACAAAACCCTTAGAAAAATAGGAGTTATATTTTGATCCAAAAACTTATTTACAAAAACACTTGTAAACTCTTTCCTCAACCATTTTGATTTTGATTCTACATCTCTTCTAATTCAACTTGATGGAAAAACCTACCCCCAAGGCCAAGGACTACACCATGTACAAAGGACTTCTTCAACACTTTCAACTCTAATGACTTCAACTTCTTCAACTCTAATGACTTCAACATCTTCAGCATGTTCACCAAGGACTTCAAACTTGGATACTACTAAGGACTACAAGAGAGACAAGGAAATCTTACTCAAGAATTAGAGACTGAGGGAATGCAAAATAGGAAGGAGCCGTCAACAACTTGGAGTATTGCAACCAAGAGTTTTTCTCAAAGAAGCCATGATCCCAAGTAAGAAGAAGCAACCAAGAAAGATGGAAAGATCACAAGTGAACCATATAGATGGACCACCATATTATAGTTAAGTCAAACACACCAACTTATGAGTGAAAAGTGTGCTTCAACTTTGTTGTTTGAGTGAAAAGTAGTTTGTGAATGCTTGCACATTGCTAGAGTGAATTGTGATGTGTGTGATTAGAATTAATCCTTAGAAATATTTTGCGTATTCTAATCCCTACCCAACCCAAACAGATGACTACTCCAAAAGACATCAAGGTTGATGACAACAACAACAACCAAGAAGACAACATGAGAGAACTGATAGCAAACCAAAACCAGTTGAGCCAAATGACAACTCAGCTTGTAGCCAACAACAATGGATTAGACTGATGCAGACCGTCCTCCGACCGCTACTACATCTACTCCCACGAGCTACCCAAGTGGACCCATGACTCGCGCCCGAGCCAAACTCCTTCAAACTAAGGTGAACTCGCTCCTCTCCTTGTGTGACTTCGACACCCCCTTGGATGGCTTGCTACTTCACACGCAAACTCTATGCATCATCAGGTACGAAGAAGCCACCAGTCGCTGCCAGACGCACTACTCCACGCCCAAGCGGTCCCACCGCCTCCCCCTACCGCTCGCCACAGGAAGCACTACTCCACGCCCCAGAAGCAAGCGGTACTACCGGTACTACCGCCGACTCCTACCGCTCGCCACAGGCGCCTCCGACGGAAGCTCCAGGCCCTCAAGCGCTACTACCGGTTACCACCGGTACTACCGGTTGCTAGACCGGTACTACCGGTCCTGCCTGACCCTGATCGCCTAAGTTCGGCCCTGTGCCTTGTAACCCAACCTATCATTTATCTTTTCATTCCGAAACTACCCCTGTTTTGTGGCTGGACTATATATAGCCCCCACCCTCTATTGTAAATGCTTAGACTTGGATAATAATAGATATTAAGGAAACCCTTTGAGGACTTATATCTATTGGTCTCATGCTCCTACCAAGGAGCACCGGATTATCCACCCCCCTCTTGGATCTTTCCTAGTGCGTTCAAGTTGTACAAGGCCTTGGGTTCTCGGTTTCTCGCCCCCAAGTCGTCAAGGTCTCACCAAGCACCTCGTCCCCCGTTGTTAGCGTGGAGAGCGACCTTCGCCCAACACCGATCCTAGGGATTATGTTGGACCGGTTGCCACCGGCGTGAGGAGTAGGCGTGTATCGTGTTTTGGTGTGCGTGTGTTCGTGGTTTTCATCGCCTTTCCCGATTTCATACCCGACCACCTCTTTTCCCCTCGTTTCTCGTGGAATTCGTGAAAGATCGGGCCAACCCCAGGGTTACCCCATAACATATTGGTATCAAGAGCACGGTTGATCACGAATTTTCCCCAATTTTTCTTTTATCCGCCTTAAAAACGAAAATCCTACCAAAAAGAGCCCCAATTTGCCTTCGGATCGATCTCTGGATTTGGTGAGTTTTTCGTGGTTTTGGTCCATAGATCTGTTGCTTTGGGAGTCGATCTATAGCCCCTGTTGTTTCTAGCTCAGCCTTTCGGTCAGTTTTTCAACGAATTTGAGGTCTTTGGCAAGTTCACCTCGTTCCAGGCCTGTGCCAAGCGGTACTGCCGGCTGTGCAAGCGGTACTACCGCTAGTGACCGGTACTACCGGTAGTACAAGCGGTACTACCGCTCACCGGTACTACCGTTCGTAACCAGCGGTACTACCGCTCGCCACTGTCCGTGCTTTCTGCCCTTTGACGCCTCGTTTTCGTTCGCTGACCTTTTCCCATCTCGCTTGTTCGTGTTTCGCGTGTTTGTCGCCATTTTCACAACAGCTTCCGCATCAACGTCATACCGCGCTCAACGACACCGCGACACTCGAACATCATCCCTCACCAACGGTTGCAAGTCGTCAACAATACCAAAGGTATAACTTGCACCACCTTGACAGCCCCATATCTTCCTTTGTGTGTATCTATCCTATGAGAGCAACTCATTTTGTGTTTGTCTAAGCATTGTGCACTTGCCTTCGGAAAAGTGAGAGTGTGAGGCCAAATACAAAGGCTAACATAGTAGCATAGTAAGGAAAAAAAAGAATCAAAAAAAGGAAAAGAAAAAGATAGAATAGAAAGATACATAGTCTCCCCAATACATAGAGAATACCAAGCTTGTAAGCCAAGAAAGAGAGAAGAAAGAGCGCACCGAGGCAAGTGCACAAATCAATTGCTTATCCTCTTTTGGCAAACGAGTTGTGGTCTCTCCTTGTGTTGGCACGACAACCGAGCGTAGTCTTCGTTAGGACCTTTTGTGCTCATTTTCATAGTCGTGCTGACCCTGTTTTTCTCCACGTGTGTGTTTTCCGTGTTTTAGATCGTATCCTTTTGCTTTCGATCTTTGGTTCTTTACCACGTGGGACAATAACCTTTGCTTGGATCGTTTGCTTGGTTTTCAACAACCCTAACCTTCCACCAAAAGCCTTTGAGAGTTTCTTGCCATTTCACTTTGCACGCTTTTCGCTCATTTGTGTGGCAATTGGTTTGACATAATCTCCAAGGTGAGGTAAAAGGCTAACTCTCCACACCCTTTCTCCATATACAACCATTGTTGGCTTTGCATCATGGACAGGCATGGAGAGCCATCCCAACCACCACCACCTCCGGAGGATGATAACCAATTCATGACAAGATGGGACCATTAGAAGATCCGAGGAGAATTCAACTATCGTTGTGAAGCTCTTGAGCGGCGCCAAGATGAACAATTTAGCGAGGCCCGTGTGGAATTCAAGAACATCGACAACCGCTTCGAAGAAGTCCGTGGCCAAATGCATGCCATGCAACACAACCTCGGTCATCAAAATGAATCTCTTGGTCGTGCACTCGCCTCAACGGAAGAGAAGCTCCAACACATCATCGATGGACTCGCAAGGACACGCTCGCGCGAATCAAGCTCATCTCGGCACTCCTCAAGTGAATCAAGTGCACCTCGCCGTCACGCTTCAAGGCACCGGGACGGACCCGTTCTTCAATCCATGAGCTCTTCACAAGCGGTACCATCTCCGCGTCACGCCGCAACGTCAAGCTATGATGGTGACCTCTCCGCAAGACCTCCAAGGCACGAAGCGAACCGGCCACAACCAAGGGCACTGGTGATTCAACAAGAGCAACCTCGCATGAACAACCACGGCCATCGGCGTCGACATGCTCCTTCAACAACAAGTGAAGCTTCCGAAGAGGACGAACAAGATCATCGTCGACGTGAAGCACTCGAAGATCCCCCAAGGCGTCATCATCGACATGAGCGTCCTCGTCGCCAACATGATGGTCATGACGAGCCTCCTCTACACCAAGAAGAAGAAGAGCAGCCCATGGCGCACGTGGCTCGACGTCCTCGCCACAGGGCGCACGACAATGCTCCTCGACATCACCCACGACAAGAACAAGAGCAAGCTCCCCAAGCTCGTCGTGAGGACCATCAACCTCCTCCTCGTCCTCAACCGCGACAACAAAACGAGCAAGCTCCCCAAGCTCGTCGTCAACAACAAATTCCACCACCAAACGCGGCACCTCAACAACCGCAAGAGCAACGCAACAATCACCAAGCAAGACATGAGAGCTCGGATGATGATGATGACCGCCAAAATCATGGCAACCGACGCAACCGGAACCGCAATGGAGAAGAAACTTTCGGCAAGCTCAAATTCACCATGCCAAAGTTCACCGGTTCCAATGAACCCGAAGAATATCTCTCTTGGGAACTCAAGGTCGACAAGATCTTCCGCATGCACAACTATAGCAATGAGAAGATGATGGCCATGGCATCCCTCGAGTTTGATGAGTATGCCAACCTTTGGTGGGAACAAGTCCAACTCATGAAGCAAAAGAAGAGCCTCCAATCGCAACTTGGCAAGATATGAAGGCTCATATGAGATCCCGCTTTGTTCCTTCACACTACAAGCGTGACCTCTTCAACAAGCTTCAAACGCTTAGTCAAGGGACAAAGACCGTGGAAGAGTACTTCAAGCAAATGGAGCTCAACATGATCCGTGCCAACATTGAAGAGCGAGATGAGCAAACAATGGCACGCTTCCTCAATGGCTTGAACCATCCCATCAAGCGCATCACCGAGTTCCAAAAGTACAACAACATGGTTGAGCTTGTGCACATCGCATCCAAGGCCGAGCGCCAAGTGCAAGAGGACATCAAGTACAACAAGCCAAAGACGTACTTCACCTACAAGCAAGCGCCAACCACTACTCCAACAACACCAAGTGGAAGCTCCCCAAGTTCAACCAAGCTTCCTTTCAAGCCAACTATTCCCCAAGGAAAACAGCCCCCAAGTGGCAAACACACAAGGGATGATCAACCATTCAATGGTGAATGCTACAAGTGTGGAGGCAAAGGGCACAAGTCGAATGCATGTGGAAACAAGAAAGTTTTGTTCATCCATGACAACGGCGATGAAGAATACTTGAGTGAAGACGAGTTTGATGCAAGGGTCAAGGAAGCCATGGCAAGGCAACATTTGGAAGAGGACCAAGAACTTCTTGTGTGTGAGCATGACGCAAGTCCATCGCTTGTGGTCACAAGGGTCTTGACTACCCAAGCCAATGAAAATGAAGACCAACGCTCGAACATCTTCCAAACTCATGCTGGCATCAATGGGAAGTCCATCAAAGTTGTCATCGATGGAGGAAGTTGCCACAACCTCGCAAGCACGGAATTGTGTGAGAAACTCAACCTCACCCTTCACCCACATAGACACCCCTACCATATCCAATGGCTAAGTGACCAAGGATCCGTCAAGATCAAGCACACCGTCTCGGTGACGTTCTCCATTGGGCACTACAAGGACAAGGTGGAATGTGACGTGGTTCCAATGACGATTTGTCACATGTTGCTCGGAAGGCCGTGGAAATATGACAAGTGTGCTTTGCATAATGGTCACTCAAACACCTACACTTTCAAATGGCTTGATAAAACTTGTGTGTTGCAACCAATGACTCCTAGCCAAATAATTGCGGACAATGCAAAGGCTTTAGCGAGGGCGCAATACGCAAAAACACCTTGTGAGAAGAGTGGTGAGCGAGAGAACCACACCATAGTGAGTGAGAGCTACAAGCCAAACTCGAGTGGAAAAACTAAGAGTGTTCGTCTTGCCACCAAAAGTGAGATGAGAGAAGTGCGGAACAACCCATCCATCTTGCACTACGTCCTCGTCTGCAAGGGACTACCGCAAGGAACTAACGACTTGTCGGGCTTGATGCTCCGGGCTTCCTCCCTTGCCTCCTCCTCTTCCAAGCCATAGAGGAACGGATTCACCTTTGGCAGCTGCTGAACTGTCTTCTTCCTCCTCCTCTTCCAAGCTTCCGTCTTGTCGGGCTTGATGCTCCGGGCTTCCTCCCTTGCCTTCGTACTGGTCGGTGTGAACCTATCATGAATATGTGACGGAGTATGAAGTAGCATACCATTCAATAGGGTAGGAAGTGAGCTTTCATAGAGGAACGGATTCACCTTTGGAGTCCATGGCGACTTGGCGTAAGTTGGAGACCTTGATGTAGTAACGACCGGGCCCAAACAACCGGTACTACCGCACCATACAGATCCAAAACAGCAGGTTCCAGATTTCAGCCTCTCACCGTTTTGAGCATAACTTTTGCATACGAACTCGGATTTTGGTGTTCTTTAGCTCGTTTCGAAGAGGAGAAGGAGCTTTACATCATCATCTACGTGGTTCATGCTATCTACTCCATCCAAATTCCGTGAGCAAGGCGGAATCCAACAATAAAGGGTGAAGATCGAAATTTAAAGGTATAAACATTCCGCGACTTCTCCCCACTTGCATTCCTTTGTGAACCCACTATCTTTGCGAGCAACAAACACCTATTGAGACTAGTTCCTCTTATGATTGCTTGGGCTATGCACATTTGATACCTTGTAGATTCCGAGAAAACATTGTGAGCGCTATCTCATATAGTTATCTTGTATAGTTGTTGGAACAAGGAAGAGGCAAGTGAAAAAGAAATAAAAGAAAAAGAGTGATACAAAAAGAAAAAAAATAGAAAAAAGAAAAGAAAAAGAAAGAATTATACATATGTGCCTCATAGAATAGGAAGCGCAAGCTCGATGAACATCATATATGTGGTACTTATTGTGCATATCTTGTAGCCCACCAATTTTGTGCAATCGAACTAGCGTCTCTCCTTGTACTTGTGTTACACGAGCTTATAGTCTTCGCTAGGTAATCATTTGGTTCTTAGCTCACTTTCTCCGTCGCACAAGTCCCATTTATCCCACCGTGTGTGTTTCCTTGTACATATTTCCTATCTTGTGGATTAACTTGTTTTGCTTTGTGATCATTGTGGTTCTTTACTTGCCATTACAACATCTTGATTTCGGATTGTTTCTTGACATGCCACTTTCCATTCCTATCCACCATAGGCCTTGTGTGTGTGTGTTTTTTTGTTGGTAGTTGGTTTTGGTGTTCCGCGTGAACTTAACTTTGCTTGGTTTATTGCTCTCAAGTGTGGCCACTTGCACGATACGATCTTCCAAGGTAAAGTAAGGTTTGACGTTGTATCCCTAACTCCCACTACCACTTCCATATACACCGCTTGGTCTTGTGCATCATGTCTAGGGACTCCGGAACCGAGGATGATATCTATGAAGAATCCATGATGAGCCACCATGACTACGACTCCACAAGTATAGAGGACATGACGGAGCACAACACCGAGAATGGCTCCACATGCTTTGAGGACCCGGAGCACTACACCTACGATGACTCCACATGCATGGAAGACATGGAGCTCTACGTCGACAATGGCTCCTCATGCATGGATCCTATGGAGCACTACACCGACAATGGATCCACATGCTTGGGTGATATGGAGTACTACACCAACAACTACTCCCCAAGCATGGACGACTTCGAGTGCGACATCGATGACGCCTCGCCAAGCATGGAGGACACGGAGAACTTCATCGACTTTGATGGCTCCTCCATGAGCCATGAAGAATTCCTCCACCGTGTGGAGATGGAAGCCTACTACGCCAAGCAAGTGGAGGCGCATCATCAAGATTCCATGACCTTCAAGGCCAAGCGTGCCACACCAAAGGGCACCACCTACTTCGATGATTCACCCCCAAGGCGACATGTGCCACCACCTAGATGGCGTCAAGCGCCACCATCTCCAAGGCACCAAGCTCCATCACCTCCAAGGCGTCAAGCTCTACCATCTCCAAGGCGCCAAGCTTTATCACCGCCAAGGCGCCAAGCTCCAACTCCTATCGAAACAAGAGTGGCGTCCAAACATCATATGCATCAAGAGGCGCCAAGAAACATGACTCTTCATCGACAAACATCCTCTCATGAGCATCGCCACCATAAAGAGGATACAAGACATCGTCAAAGGCATCTTCGCCATAAAGACGAAGAATTCATGATGAGCACCAACCATAATGCTCAAGCAAGCTCAAGAAGGCACCACAAGCACAAGAAGAGTGCCAAGGCAAATGATCATCGTCGCGAGTGTCATGTGGACGACCAAGGTCGCCACCTACATCAACCATCGGCACGGCACGCCAATGACCTCCGTCGACACCATCATAGGGCACCTTCAACTACTCGTGCCACCACCATAATGGCACCAAGAGCAAGCCTTCCTCCACGCCATCAAGCTTCAAAGCCGACGCTTGACTTCTACGACCTCGCGAACGAGGAAAATGTAGACGCCTACTTCGCCAAGTTGGATAGCATGAGCCTACCACCACTACTACGAGATGGCCACGAGACGGTCGAGCATGGGATTTTCCCTTCGACCATGGAGGAGAGCGATGATGCCCATCTTATGGCATCCAACCTTGGAGGCGACAAGGTCAAGAATGGTGAGCATGGGATTTTCCCTTCACCAAAGGAGGCGCATGGAGTTGAGGAACCCGAGCCTACCCCTATATGCTTGAGTGATGATGTGGTACCAATCCCATGTGAGAATGAGAGCCACTTAGCCCACTTGAGTGAGAACAAGAGTGACATGAGTGACTCCACCTTATGTGAGATTGAGTGCTTCCACTTGGAGGGCATGAGCGATACTCCTAGTGAGTTGAGAGTGGTAGTTGATAGGTCAAGTGAGACCATTTCGAATTCTAACAACTTACCCTCTACCTCTAGTGTGTTCTCTTGTGTTGTGCTAGGTTCCATGGATGAAGACGCGACAAGCCATGAAGCAATGATGCCTCAATTGGAGAAGATGTACATGGTGCACGAAGATGATGCTATGCCATGGCTACATCAAGAAGACGAAGTCGTCCACAAGGAGGCCACTACTTCCACAACACCCACTTCATATGAGAGGTATGACCAAGGTAATAATAAGGGTGTTGATGATGCCATGATCCCACTAGTGGACATGATGAATTGTGAGGATATGCATGTTATGGATGATACTTGTGACATTACTTATGCTTCATCCATATTCCCATGTGATGCTTTGCCTTTGCATAATATTGATCATGTGGAATTGTTTGATTGCGATATTATTGCCATAAACATGCCATGCTATGCATCTTGTGTGTATCCTCCAATTGCTTCGGACATGCTTTGTCATGTTAGTCATTCAATTTCTCCTGTTGCTTGCAATAAGTTGAATAATTTGTCTATCAATTGTTTTGCTTGCAACAATACTTTTCACATGGATTCCCCATAGCTTTCTCATTTTTTGGAGAGTTTGATGATTGCCATGATAAGCATGTTCCCCACTTGCATACCCACCATGCATCTATGTCGTACTTGATTGACATTAATGGTGATGTGCACAAAAAGAGATACGTCATGATGGATGATGTGTATCTCTACCATGCACACACGTTCTTCCTTTTACATATGATGTGTGTAGGTACCCGCACGAGAATGTCAACCTCGGTTGAGCACGAGTTGACAAAAAGAGCTCTAGAGAGCATCCCACAAGTGAGTTCAAGATCGAACCCAGCTCTGATACCTTTTGCATGCTTTGCATCTTTCATGTTGGCAAATTTCTCTTTCCTATGGTTTGATTGCAAGCATGTTAATGGTCTTATCTTCCCTTGTGACATTCATGTTTCTTCCCCTTTAGATAATGATTCTTTGTGTGTTGCAACGAAAATGTTGAACAATTTCCCTTTCCGATGTTTTGTGTGCAACCACAATTCCTTTAAGAACATGTATTGTCATGAGAGCTTCCAAGAATCTCGTCTTGTTGTTGCAACAAACACAAGGACCACTTGCTCTTTCATTTGGTTTGTTTGCAAATATATTGTTTTTGCTTCCGCTTGTGATACTCATATTCCCATGATATTTGCTATCGATGATTTGTGTGTGACATCCAACATGTCGAACAATTTGTCTTTCCAATGGTTGGTTGGCACACATAATGATGTTGCTTTGGACATTCTTCCTTGCGTGTTTTTGCCGAATTCTCCTATTCTCGCATCAAGGACGTTGATCAAAATTGGAGTTTTTGAGTTCCCACATTTGGATGATGTTCAAACGATTTCCATGCACTTTGACCTTGCATATGCATTCCATTTGCTATACATGCATTGTACTAATAGTGTTGTGAACAAGAATGGACATGCCACATTTGACATGCTCCTCTATCACGCATTTAAAATATTTTGCTTGGTCTTTGTTGTGTGAAGGTACAAGTGCATACACGCCAACCTCTACCAACCACGTGTTGACAAGAAGATCCAAGAGAGTTACCTATGGCTACCCTTCATCGAGCTATCTCTACAAGCTAAGGTGCCTTCCTTCTACTTGAGGCCTCATGCAAGAATCTTCATGAAGTGGCTACGCTTTGAGTGTTGCTTTGATTTTGTTGTGAGCTTTGTAGGCTTCAAGGAAGGTGAAGGAACATTGAAGTGTTGTAAAGTCAATCTTCCCAGGACGACTATATGGTGAACCCAGGATCAAGAAGGTCTCGACCGCGTCTACTTTGTGATGAACATGTAGAGTCGAGGACGACTCTTTTGAAGGGGAGATGATGCAGCGACCTACGGTCGTTACTACATCAAGGTCTCCAACTTACGCCAAGTCGCCATGGACTCCAAAGGTGAATCCGTTCTCTATGAAAGCTCACTTCCTACCCTATTGAATGGTATGCTACTTCATACCATCACATATTCATGATAGGTTCACACCAAAGACGGAGGCAAGGAGGAAGCTTGAGCATCAAGCCCGACAAGACTAAGCTTGGAAGAGGAGGAGGAAGAAGACAGATCGTAAGCCGGGTTCAAGCGGTACTAC
The DNA here is from genome assembly GCA_030063025.1 of Avena longiglumis. Lineage (NCBI taxonomy): Eukaryota > Viridiplantae > Streptophyta > Magnoliopsida > Poales > Poaceae > Avena > Avena longiglumis. The sequence continues at coordinate 246,387,086 of CP125978.1, read as the reverse complement.
GGTCGAGCAGTACTACCGTCACTACCGCCTGCCACGCTTGATCAAGCTCGCGCCATCGCCACTGGATGCCCCAGATGGGCTTGCGGTATCACCGCCATGGTACTACCGGTCCCCAAAGCGGTATTACGGTGATGACCGGTACTACCGGTCCCAAGTCCGATACTACCGGTCATGTCAGTGCCTGCGCGCACTAGTTGGGCCACCTCCCATGTATCCCCCCTTTACTTACCTATTCGCCTAGTTTATCCCCAAACTACCCTTGTTAAGTGGTTGGCCTATAAATAGAGCCCCAACCCTCATGTATCCCTTAGGCATAGATGATAGACTAAAGACAACCCCATTGTGGAATCTCTAGTTTTGCCTCATCCCTTTACCAAGGGGACCGACTATCGTCACCAACCTCGATTGGACTTTGCATCACGCATCCATCGTTGAACAACGCCTTGGGTTCTCGGTTTCTCGCCCCCAAGTTGTCAAGACCCTCCCCAAGGTGTTCTTCCCTCTCCGATGTGGATTTGAGGGAGCACGTTGACCGATCTTTCCTTGCGAGGATTCTATCGGACCGGTACACCGCTCGAGCAATCGACCTTGTATCGTGTGAGTTATGCGTGTGTTCATCGTGTTCTTCGCGAGGTGTGTGTTCGCTTCCTCTACCTTCTCCCTTTCCCCTCGCTTTCCCATCGATTTGACCACGAGATCCGTGAAGATCGGGCACCCAAGAGGTTAACCCCTCCATCATCTTCGGTGAGCCTCTTTTTGAGCTCATCAAACGCCTTTTGTTGTGCTTTTCCCCAAACGAACGTGACATTTTTCTTGGTCAATTCGTTGAGGGGGCAAGCAATTGTAGAAAAATCTTTCACAAAGCGACGGTAAAAGCCGGCCAACCCATGAAAACTACGAAGTTCACTAACATTTGTTGGGATGGGCCAATCTCGTATGTCCTTGACTTTTGAGACATCAACTTCAATGCCATTAGAAGACACAACAAAACCAAGGAAAATCAGCTTGTCTCTTGCAAAAGTGCACTTGGGGAGGTTAGCATAAAGCTTTTCATGACGAAGGATTTGTAAGACCTCCTTAACATGAGTAACATGCTCCTCTAGTGACTTGCTATAGACAAGAATGTCATCAAAGTAAACAACTACACTCTTTCCAATGAGAGATCGCAAAATATGGTTCATGAGGCGCAGGAAGGTAGATGGGGCATTGGAGAAGCCAAAAGGCATAACCAACCATTCATAGAGACCAAGCTTGGTCTTGAAGGCGGTTTTCCACTCATCACCTTCAGCCATGCGAATTTGATGGTAGCCACTACGAAGATCAATTTTCGAAAATATAGTGGCTCCACATAACTCATCAAGCATGTCATCAAGACGCGGTATAGGATGTCGATAACGCACGGTGATAGCATTGATTGGACGGCAGTCCATGCATAACCGCAACGTATCATCCGTTTTCGGGACTAGGATCACGGGAACCGCGCTTGGGCTAGTGCTTACTTGGATCAAACCTTTGGAGACGAGTTGGTTGATTTGACGCTCGATCTCCTTCGTCTCTTCCGGGTTTGTGCGATACGCGGCGCGGTTTGGTAGTGGTGCGCCGGGTATGAGGTCGATGCGGTGCTCGATTCCGCGAAGAGGAGGAAGGCCATGCGGAAGCTCTTCGGGAAATACATCTTGGAATTCCTGCAAAACAGCCATCAAAGAAGGAGGAACATTTGTCAAGTCGTTAGTTCCTTGCGCTAGTCCCTTGCATACGAGGACGTAGTGCAAGATGGATGGGTTGTTCCGCACTTCTCTCATCTCACTTTTGGTGGCAAGAAGAACACTCTTAGTTTTTCCACTCGAGTTTGGCTTGTAGCTCTCACTCACTATGGTGTGGTTCTCTCGCTCACCACTCTTCTCACAAGGTTTTTTGCGTATTGCGCCCTCTCTAAAGCCTTTGCATTGTCCGCAATTATTTGGCTAGGAGTCATTGGTTGCAACACACAAGTTTTATCAAGCCATTTGAAAGTGTAGGTGTTTGAGTGACCATTATGCAAAGCACACTTGTCATATTGCCATGGCCTTCCGAGCAACATGTGACAAACCGTCATTGGAACCACGTCACATTCCACCGTGTCCTTGTAGTGCCCAATGGAGAACGTCACCGAGACGGTGTGCTTGATCTTGACGGATCCTTGGTCACTTAGCCATTGGATATGGTAGGGGTGTCTATGTGGGTGAAGGGTGAGGTTGAGTTTCTCACACAATTCCGTGCTTGCGAGGTTGTGGCAACTTCCTCCATCGATGACAACTTTGATGGACTTCCCATTGATGCCGGCACGAGTTTGGAAGATGTTCGAGCGTTGGTCTTCATTTTCATTGGCTTGGGTAGTCAAGACCCTTGTGACCACAAGCGATGGACTTGCGTCATGCTCACACACAAGAAGTTCTTGGTCCTCTTCCAAATGTTGCCTTGCCATGGCTTCCTTGACCCTTGCATCAAACTCGTCTTCACTCAAGTATTCTTCATCGCCGTTGTCATGGATGAACAAAACTTTCTTGTTTCCACATGCATTCGACTGCCCTTTGCCTCCACACTTGTAGCATTCACCATTGAATGGTTGATCATCCCTTGTGTGTTTGCCACTTGGGGGCTGTTTTCCTTAGGGAATAGTTGGCTTGAAAGGAAGCTTGGTTGAACTTGGGGAGCTTCCACTTGGTGTTGTTGGAGTAGTGGTTGGCGCTTGCTTGTAGGTGAAGTACGTCTTTGGCTTGTTGTACTTGATGTCCTCTTGCACTTGGCGCTCGGCCTTGGATGCGATGTGCACAAGCTCAACCATGTTGTTGTACTTTTGGAACTCGGTGATGCGCTTGATGGGATGGTTCAAGCCATTGAGGAAGCGTGCCATTGTTTGCTCATCTCGCTCTTCAATGTTGGCACGGATCATGTTGAGCTCCATTTGCTTGAAGTACTCTTCCACGGTCTTTGTCCCTTGACTAAGCGTTTGAAGCTTGTTGAAGAGGTCACGCGTGTAGTGTGAAGGAACAAAGCGGGATCTCATATGAGCCTTCATATCTTGCCAAGTTGCGATTGGAGGCTCTTCTTTAGCTTCATGAGAGTTGGACTTGTTCCCACCAAAGGTTGGCATACTCATCAAACTCGAGGGATGCCATGGCCATCATCTTCTCATTGCTATAGTTGTGCATGCGGAAGATCTTGTCGACCTTGAGTTCCCAAGAGAGATATTCTTCGGGTTCATTGGAACAGGTGAACTTTGGCATGGTGAATTTGAGCTTGCCGAAAGTTTCTTCTCCATTGCGGTTCCGGTTGCGTCGGTTGCCATGATTTTGGCGGTCATCATCATCATCCGAGCTCTCATGTCTTACTTGGTGATTGTTGTGTTGCTCTTGCGGTTGTTGAGGTGCCACGTTTGGTGGTGGAATTTGTTGTTGACGACGAGCTTGGGGAGCTTGCTCGTTTTGTTGTCGCAGTGGAGGACGAGGAGGAGGTTGATGGTCCTCACGACGAGCTTGGGGAGCTTTCTCTTGTTCTTGTCGTGGGTGATGTCGAGGAGCATTGTCGTGCGCCCTATGGCGAGGAGGACGTCGAGCCACGTGCGCCATGGGCTGCTCTTCTTCTTCTTGGTGTAGAGAAGGCTCGTCATGACCATCATGTTGGCGACGAGGATGCTCATGTCGATGATGACGCCTTGGGGGATCTTCGAGTGCTTCACGTCGACGATGATCTTGTTCGTCCTCTTCGGAAGCTTCACTTGTTGTTGAAGGAGCATGTCGACGCCGATGGCCGTGGTTGTTCATGCGAGGTTGCTCTTGTTGAATCACCAGTGCCCTTGGTTGTGGACGGTTCGCTTCGTGCCTTGGAGGTCTTGCGGAGAGGTCACCATCATAGCTTGACGTTGCGGCGTGACGCGGAGATGGTACCGCTTGTGAAGAGCTCATGGATTGAAGAACGGGTCCGTCCCGGCCTTGAAGCGTGAGGGCGAGGTGCACTTGATTCACTTGAGGAGTGCCGAGATGAGCTTGATTCGCGCGAGCGTCGAGTCCATCGATGATGTGTTGGAGCTTCTCTTCCGTTGAGGCGAGTGCATGACCAAGAGCTTCATTTTGATGACCGAGGTTGTGTTGCATGGCATGCATTTGGCCACGGACTTCTTCGAAGCGGTTGTCGATGTTCTTGAATTCCACACGGGCCTCGCTAAATTGTTCATCTTGGAGCCGCTCAAGAGCTTCACAACGATAGTTGAATTCTCCTCGGATCTTCCAATGGTCCCATCTTGTCATGAATTGGTTATCATCCTCCGGAGGTGGTGGTGGTTGGGATGGCTCTCCATGCCTGTCCATGATGCAAAGCCAACAATGGTTGTATATGGAGAGAAAGGGTGTGGAGAGTTAGCCTTTTACCTCACCTTGGAGATTATGTCAAACCAATTGCCACACAAATGAGCGAAAAGCGTGCAAAGTGAAATGGTAAGAAACTCTCAAAGGCTTTTGGTGGAAGGTTAGGGTTGTTGAAAACCAAACGACACGATCCAAGCAAAGGTTATTGTCCACGTGGTAAAGAACCAAAGATCGAAAAAAAAGGATACGATCTACAAAACGGAAAACACACGTGGAGAAAAACGGGGTCAGCACGACTATGAAAATGAGCACAAAAGGTCCTAACGAAGACTACGCTCGGTTGTCGTGCCAACACAAGGAGAGACCACAACTCGTTTGCCAAAAGAGGATAAGCAATTGATTTGTGCACTTGCCTCAGTGCGCTCTTTCTTCTCTCTTTCTTGGCTTACAAGCTTGGTATTCTCTATGTATTGGGAGACTATGTAACTTTCTATTCTATCTTTTCTTTTCCTTTTTTTGATTCTTTTCTTCTTTCTTTTTCCCTTGCTATGCTACTATGTTAGCTTTTGTATTTGGCCTCACACTCTCACTTTCCAAGGCAAGTGCACAATGCTTAGACAAACACAAAATGAGTTGCTCTCATAGGATAGATACACAAAGGAAGATATGGGAATGTCAAGGTGGTGCAAGTTATACCTTTGGTATTGTTGACGACTTGCAACCGTTGGTGAGGATGATGTTCGAGTGTCGCGGTGTCATTGAGCGGTATGACGTTGATGCGGTTGTTGTGAAAATGGCGACAAACACGCTAAACACGAACAAGCGAGATGGGAAAAGGTCGAATCTAAAACGAGGCCAAAGGGCGTAGCACGACAGTGACGAGCGGTAGTACCGCTGGTAACGAACGGTAGTACCGGTGAGCGGTAGTACCGCTTGTACTACCGGTAGTACCGGTCACTAGCGGTAGTACCGCTTGCACAGCCGGCAGTACCGCTTGGCACAGGCCTGGAACGAGGTGAACTTGCCAAAGACCTCAAATTCGTTGAAAAACTGACCGAAAGGCTGAGCTAGAAACAACAGGGGCTATAGATCGACTCCCAAAGCAACAGATCTATGGACCAAAACCACGAAAAACTCACCAAATCCAGAGATCGATCCGAAGGCAAATTGGGGCTCTTTTTGGTAGGATTTTCGTTTTTAAGGCGGATAAAAGAAAAATTGGGGAAAATTCGTGATCAACCGTGCTCTTGATACCAATATGTTATGGGGTAACCCTGGGGTTGGCCCGATCTTTCACGAATTCCACGAGAAACGAGGGGAAAAGAGGTGGTCGGGTATGAAATCGGGAAAGGCGATGAAAACCACGAACACACGCACACCAAAACACGATACACGCCTACTCCTCACGCCAGTGGCAATCGGTCCAACATAATCCCTAGGATCGGTGTTGAATAATTTGTCTATCAATTGTTTTGCTTGCAACAATACCCCCCTTCGTTTTGGTGCTTTTCTTGAAGATTTTCCGCCCAAATCACCCCAAAATCGCGAAAACGAGTCAAAACTGGGAGTTTCAGGTCCAAGCGGTACTACCGGGTCCAAAAACCGGTACTACCGCCCTTAACCGGTACTACCGGGCCCAAACAACCGGTACTACCGCCCCATACTGATCCAAAACAGCAAGTTCCAGATTTCAGCCTCTCACCGTTTTGGGCATAACTTTTGCATACGAACTCGGATTTTGGTGTTCTTTAGCTCGTTTCGAAGAGGAGAAGGAGCCCTACATCATCATCCACGTGGTTCATGCTATCTACTCCATACAAATTCCGTGAGCAAGGCGGAATCCAACAATAAAGGGTGAAGATCGTCGACGAAAGGTATAAACATTCCGCGACTTCTCCCCACTTGCATTCCTTTGTGAACCCCACTATCTTTGCGAGCAACAAACACCTATTGAGACTAGTTCCTCTTATGATTGCTTGGGCTATGCACATTTGATACCTTGTAGAATTCCGAGCAAACATTGTGAGCGCTATCTCATATAGTTATCTTGTATAGTTGTTGGCACAAGGAAGAGGCAAGAGAAAAAGAGATAAAAAGAAAAGAGAGAAAAAGAGAAAAAAAAATATAGAAAAAGAAAAATAAAAAGAAAAAGAAAGAAATACACATGTGCCTCATAGAATAGGAAGCGCAAGCTCGATTGTCACATCCCAAGATTTTCCAAATCTTGTAATGTGAAAATAAATGAATAAAATAAAACTTTGTTTAAATTTCAGAGCTAGAAGAAACTTTTTGAATTCAATTGGAACTTCAAACCTATTTGAATTAAATAAAACCTAAAGGGATTAAGATGATAAACTTTTATTAAAAGAAAATAAAAATAATTAAAATACTATTTTGAAACTCTTAAATGAAAAAGATTTGTTTTCAAATGAAATAGAAGTTTTACAAATAAGGACTATTTAATAAAGTCAAATTAAACTTTGACCAAGCCTTAGAAATTAAAAACATTTAGTTTTGAATAAAAATAAACAAAGGTTTATTTGAAATAAAATAATAAGGAATTAATATCAAAAAAATTATTCAAATAAAAGGTTTTACCATTTTAATTAAAACATCAAAATTTATTAAATTGTTTTAAATAGGTTTTCCAAGTATTCTATATTTTCTAATAAAACCTACTAAAGTGTTTGGACTTTATTTTAGATTTCAAAATAAATATCTTAATAAAATAAATAACTAAGGCCCATTTTATTTTACTATTAATGGACCCTATAATAAAATATTATTTTTAAACAAGTATTTCAAGTATCTTATACTTTCAAATAAAACCTACTGATTTTTAAACAAGTATTTCAAGTATTTGGTTTTGAAAATATTTTGGATTAAATGGGGATTTTATTAATTAAACCAAACCCTATTAATAAACCATAGTCCATTTTATTTAATTAATAAATGGAACCTAAAAAGATTTAAAAATATTATTTATTTTGGATTTGGTTTGTGTGGTTAAACAGAACCAAAAATCAAGTGCAAAGAGTGTTGAATGTTTGAATTGTTTGAATGTATGAATATTTGGTTTGAAATTCAAAACAGGAAAATAGAAACAGAAAAAGAAAAGGGTTCAGAAACAGAAAAAAATATCAACACAGGTCGACCCAACCCGTTAAGGCCCAGAACCAGCCCAGCTAATCTATTCCCAGAGAAAACGATTCACACCGCTGAAACAACCCGCAAAGCCCCTAACAAGTGGACCTCCCCTCGTTTCTTTTCCCCACTGATCAGAGGACCCCACACCACACCCTTCTTCCCCACCCGCGAACCACGCCTCTTCCCCCTCGCTACCGTTGCAGGCCTTGATTCCGCGCGATCAATTCGCCTTAACGCCGCGTTAACTCCTCGTCGCGACCACGCCCATTTAACCGCCTGCTCCTCCTCCTCCTCTTTCCCCAGACACCGCCTCCATTCCGCCCCTAGGCTGCCTCCAATTTTCTCTGTACCGCCGCCGCTCCGACGATGTTCCAGTGATGATTCCGACGAAACCCCACCGCCCCTCGCATCACTAAGCACTCTAGCAGCTTCTCCACTCGCAGGCGCATCTGTTAGTGCATCCAACTCGACCGCGGGTACCCTGTAACCTCATCTTCGACAGCGACCACCGTCGCCACCGTCTGCTTTATCTCCGGCGAAGCCCACAGGTAGTAACTGACCACCCCGACCCCTCTCGTTCATGCACACTTCATATCCGTGGCCCCCTGCATCTGATCACGACCTTTTCTTGCCTCCTGGTGAACCACAGAGCCGTCTTCGACCTCGACCGAGCGCGTCCGTCGCCAGAACCAATTCCGGCGAGGAATTCTGCCCAACCCCGTGCGCCCCTCGACGGACCAGTCCCACGTAGAGCATCAGCGCCTCTTCACTAACCCGGTGAGCACACTCCCCCTCTGCTTCGCTTCCTGTATCGCCGGCGCCGCCGTGAAACAGAGTCGCCGCCACCAGCAGCCGTCGCAGCGCCGCCCGACTATGGTAGAGCACGCTAGCACCGTCCGATCTAGATCGCAGCGTCACGATAGATTCACTTAACCGAAGAGGTATCGAGCAATCTGTGCCGCACGACCCAACTTAAATCCAACGGTTCGCAAACGTGATCCTCACTGAACCGGTATCAACCAGTGAGATATCGACGCGTGGCAGGATCTGTTTTAAAACAGGATTTGAAAACCAGATTTAAGTAACAATTTGAAAACCCTATAACTTTCAAACCACACGTCCAAATTTTGCGAATTTTATATCAATAAATTCAGGAGAACAAGCCCTAGCCAACCATGGCCTTAGTTTTGAAAATAGTATCTGTTAGCTTGTTTGAATTTACAGAAACATTTGTGTACTTGTTTAGAGTATAAAAATTGTTTAAAATTAATTTTAGGATTAAATCTTTTGCAAAATGGAATTGTGTGACCTTACTGACCCTAGGAACCAACCCATAGTGTTAAAAATGATTTTTGTGAAATTTAAGTTGAAATATTTAACTTAGCCATTTCCTAGCCAAATAAACTCATTAATTTTATTATGGAAATGCTTTTGCAAGGAAAACTTTGTGAAAATATTTTGGACCAAACCTACTGACCCAAAAACACCAAGTTTTGTCAAGAGCAACTCACTGGATGAAAAACATAAAGTTTTACTTTGATAAAAAATAATAATTTCACCACATGAAATAAGGTTTGGATTTTAAAAAAAAGAAAAAAGGGTTTATGAACTAAAAGCTTTTAGCAAATAACTTTGCCATCTTGGTAAATGACCAATGTGGACCTTACAAAGTTAAAAGCCTAGTGGATACCTCCCTTGTGAATAAAACCATTTTAAGCATGTTCCCATGCATGACTTAGAATCCATTGCTTTGTGTGTGTGAAAATATTGATTGAATATTGGTTTGGAATGTTACTTGATACTATGCTTGTTTGTATGATTGTAGTAGAATTAGCAAAGTGTGAGACTAGCAAGATCAAGGAGTGAACCCTCATTCCCTACCAAAAAGGCAAGTTACACTATCATACAAAGGACCTACTATTTTCATTATACTTAGTGGGTTTTGTAAACATGCATGAAAATGTTTTATACTTATGCTATGCTAATCCTAGTAGGATTCCCTATACACTCCTTAGTAAAAATTGAAGTTGTACATGCTTAGCCATGCTATGTTTTGAAAAGAGATACATGTTGAGATTTTACAAAGGATGAGAAAAGGACTTGTGTTTTACATAATAAAACAAGGACTCAATGAACCACCTAGGTGGTGGACACTTTATGTTTTGGAGAAGGTGGCAACAAAAGGAAACCATGTCTATGGCAATCACTTTGTGTTGGGATCCAAATGAAAACCACCTAGGAAACTTAGAGATTGAACATGTTTCTCCAATTGTGGCTTTCGTGTACAACCACATGCTATTATGGCTCTGGCTTAGTCAACTACATTAGGAAGACCCATACATTGTCTTTAGTTACCGGACATGGGGATCTGGAATGCTTCATGGGGGTCAAGACAAGCTAGCAATGATGTATGGAGGACCTCTTGAAAAGACTTCGTCACATTCTCGGCCCGCCAAGACTCCATCTTGGTGAGCACTAATCCAGTAGGGCCACCGTGGCAACAAGATGGGATTGTGTCATGTGGGTAAAGTGTACTCCTTCTGCAGAAGTTAATAAAATCTAAGTACTTAGCCGTGTCCCCGGTTATGGACAATACTGAGCAACTAAAGTTTGAACTATGGGAGATCTCGACATTCCAACTTCTAATATAAAAACTTGATGCACTTGGGGGTACCAAGGAATTCAAAGAGATTTGATAAAGCTTGTTGCACATGGGGTTACCAAGGTGCACAAGAGCATGATGTACTTGGGGTTACCAAGGAACTCATGCGGATTTGATAAAACTTGTTGCACTTGGGGTTACCAAGTAGCTCAAGGGATTTTGACAAGGACTTGAACACTTGAGTTTCTACCAAGGAGTTCAAGGAACTTGGAAAAAGAGATTTAACAAAGGATTTTAAACCATTTTTTAAAAGATAGGATAAAATATTGCTTCATGCAAATAAGCCTTAAACTCTACTTAGCCTGATATGCATATAATGATAGGATCCACTCTTTTTATACATAAAAGTGAAGCTTGCCAATACAATTCAAAATGTATTGACCCTTGTGGCTGTAACTTGTAATGTTGCAGGTTGATTGTTTTAAAGTGAAGATTGTTTGATTGACTAGGATTACAAAGTCTACAACCAACATCTGCCTGTGGCACTTTGAAGATGAAGGACCCATATTTATAGTTATTCCGCTGCAATATAATGTAATAGCCAAATGAGCTATGTATGATGTAATAAAATTTTGTTATTCCTGGTTATAAATTTATATTATGACCTTTGTATCTTGATATTACATCTTTACTGTGGATGCTAGCTATTGATCCAGGGACTAGCATTGTAAAACACAGGAGGACTCTACCTTATCAGGTTGGGACCCCTACATCGATGAACATCATATAGGTGGTACTTATTGTGCATATCTTGTAGCCCACCAATTTTGTGCAATCGAACTAGCGTCTCTCCTTGTACTTGTGTGACACGAGCTTATAGTCTTCGCTAGGTAATCATTTGGTTCTTAGCTCACTTTCTCCGTCGCACAAGTCCCATTTATCCCACCGTGTGTGTTTCCTTGTACATATTTCCTATCTTGTGGATTAACTTGTTTTGCTTTGTGATCATTGTGGTTCTTTACTTGCCATTACAACATCTTGATTTCGGATTGTTTCTTGACATGCCACTTTCCATTCCTATCCACCATAGGCCTTGTGTGTGTGTGTTTTTGTTGGTAGTTGGTTTTGGTGTTCCGCGTGAACTTAACTTTGCTTGGTTTATTGCTCTCAAGTGTGGCCACTTGCACGATATGATCTTCCAAGGTAAAGTAAGGTTTGACGTTGTATCCCTAACACCCTCTACCACTTCCATATACAACACTTGGTCTTGTGAAGCATGTTTAGGGACTCCAGGACCGAGAATGATTTACATGAAGAATCCATGATGAGCCACCATGCATATGTCTCCACAAGCATGGACAACATGATGGAGCACTACACCGACAATGGCTCCACATGCTTGGGTGATATGGAGTACTACAACAACAATGACTCCCCAAGCATGGACGACTTCAAGAACGACAACACGAAGCTCCTCACGTCGCACCGACCAAGACGGAGCCTCCAACTCGAGTGCGCCAAGGTCCATCATCAAATGGACAAGTTCCAAAGCGACCTCCACAACTTCAAGAAGGACATGGACACCGACTTCGACAAAAACATGAGGATGGTCGCCAAGACTAATGATGCTTTGCGCTCATTAGAAAAACTTACAAGGAAGAGTGCCAAGGTCAAGGGCCATCGCCGTGAGCGTCATATGGATGACCAAGTGAGCCACCTACATCAACCAACGGCAAGGCACACCAATGACCTCCGTCGACACCATCACAAGGCACCTTCCACTTCTTGTGCCACCACCAAAATGGCACCAAGAGCAAGCCTTCGTCCACGCCATCAAGCTTCAACGACTACGCTTGCATTTGAAGACCTCATGAACGAGGAAAATGAAGACCTCTACTTCGCCAAGTTGGATAGCATGAGCCTACCTCCACCACTACTACGAGATGACCACAAGACGGTCGAGCATGGGATTTTCCCTTCGACCATGGAGGAGAGCAATGATGCCCATCTTATGGCATCCAACCTTGGAGGCGACAAGGTCAAGAATGGTGAGCATGGGATTTTCCCTTCACCAAAGGAGGCGCATGGAGTTGAGGAAACCGAGTCTACCCCCATATGCTTGAGTGATGATGTGGTACCAATCCCATGTGAGTATGAGAGCCACTTAGCCCACTTGAGTGAGAACAAGAGTGAGATGAGTGACTCCACCTTATGTGAGATTCAGTGCTTCCACTTGGAGGGCATGAGCGATACTCCTAGTGAGTTGAGAGTGGTAGTTGATAGGTCAAGTGAGACCATTTCGAATTCTAACAACTTACCCTCTACATCTAGTGTGTTCTCTTGTGTTGTGCTAGGTTCCATGGAGGAAGACGCCCGAAGCTATGAAGCAATGATGCCTCGAATGGAGAAGATGTACATGGTAGATGCTACGCCATGGATACATTAAGATGAAGTCGTCCACAAGGAGGCCACTACTTCCACAACACCCACTTCATATGAGAGGTATGAACAAGGTAACAATAAGGGTGTTGATGATGCCATGATCCCACTAGTGGACATGATGAATTGTGAGGATATGCATGCTATGGATGATACTTGTGACATTACATATGCTTCATCCACTTTCCCATGTGATGATTTGCCTTTGCATAATATTGATCATGTGGAATTGTTTGATTGCGATATCATTGCCATAAACATGCCATGCTATGCATCTTGTGTGTATCCTCCAATTGCTTTGGACTTGCCTTGTCATGCTAGTCATTCAATTTCTCCCGTTGCTTGCAATAAGATGAATGCTTTCTATTTCACTTGTTTTGCTTGCAAAAATATTGATCATATGCGTTATAATGAGATGGCCCCCATAGCTTTCTCAATTTTTGGAGATTTTGATGATTGCCATGATAAGCATGTTCCCCACTTTCATACTCACCATGCATCTATTTCATACTTGAATGACATTAATGGTGATGTGCACAAGAAGAGATACGTCATGATGGATGATGTGTATCTCTACCATGCACACACGTTCTTCCTTTTGTGTATGATGTGTGTAGGTACCCGCACAAGAATGTCAACCTCGGTTGAGCACGAGTTGACAAAAAGAGCTCTAGAGAGCATCCCACAAGTGAGTTCAAGATCGAACCCAGCTCTGATACCTTTTGCATGCTTTGCATCTTTCATGTTGGCAAATTTCTCTTTCCTATGGTTTGATTGCAAGCATGTTAATGGTATTATCTTCCCTTGTGACATTCATGTTTCTTCGCCTTTAGATAATGATGCTTTGTGTGTTGCAACGAAAATGTTGAACAATTTCCCTTTCCGATGTTTTGTGTGCAACCACAATTCCTTTAAGAACATGTATTGTCATGAGAGCTTCCAAGAATCTCGTCTTGTTGTTGCAACAAACATAAGGACCACTTGCTCTTTCATTTGGTTTGTTTGCAAACATAATACTTTTGTTTTGGATATGCTTCCTTTTGTGTTTTTGCCAAATTCTCCTAGCTTTGCATCAAAGATGTTGATAAAATTTCTATTCGATTGCTTTGAGTGCCACAATAAGATGTTATATGGAGTTTTTGAGTTTCCACATTTGGATGATGTTCAAACGATTTCCATGCACATTGACCATGCATATGCATTCCGTTTGCTATACTTGAGTTGTGCTAATCGTGTTGTGAACAAGAATGGACATGCCACAAATGACATGCTCCTCTATCACACACAAACATATGTTGCTTGGTCTTTGTTGTATGAAGGTACAAATGCATACACGTCAACCTCTATGGACTATATGTTGACAAGAAGAACCAAGAGAGTTACCTATGGCTACCCTTCATCGAGCTATCTCTACAAGCTCAGTGACTTCCTTCTACTTGAGGACTCATGCTATAATCTTCATGAATTGGCTACGCTTGAGTGTTGCTTTGCTTTTGTTGTGAGCTTTGTAGGCTTCAAGGAAGGTGAAGGAACAATGAAGTGTTGTCAAGTAAATCTTCCCGAGGACGACTATAAGGTGAACCCGGGATCAAGAAGGTCTCTAAGCTTCTACTTTGTAATGAGCATGTAGAGTCGAGGACGACTCTTTTTGAAGGGGGGGGGGGATATGATGCAGCCCGACCTACGGTCGTTACTACATCAAGGTCTCCAACTTACGCCAAGTCGCCATGGACTCCAAAGGTGAATCCGTTCCTCTATGAAAGCTCACTTCCTACCCTATTGAATGGTATGCTACTTCATCTCCGTCACATATTCATGATAGGTTCACACCCAGACGGAGGCAAGGGAGGAAGCCTTGAGCATCAAGCCCGACAAGACGGAAGCTTGAAGAGGAGGAGGAAGAAGACGATCAATGCTGTGTTCAGCGGTACTACCGGTCATGAACGGTACTACGGTCACGATTAAAGCCCCGCTACCGCAGATCAAGCTTCTGCGCCATCGCCATCGGATGCCCTTAAGACGCTTGCGGTTACCGCAAGCGGTACTACCGGTCCCCAAAGCGGTACTACCGGTGATGACCGGTTCTACCGGTCCCAAGTCCGGTACTACCGGTCATGTCAGTGCCGATGATGCAGCCCGACCTACGGTCGTTACTACATCAAGGTCTCCAACTTACGCCAAGTCGCCATGGACTCCAAAGGTGAATCCGTTCCTCTATGAAAGCTCATTTCCTACCCTATTGAATGGTATGTTACTTCATACTCCGTCACATATTCATGATAGGTTCACACCGACCAGTACGGAGGCAAGGGAGGAAGCCCGGAGCATCAAGCCCGACAAGACGGAAGCTTGGAAGAGGAGGAGGAAGAAGACAGATCAGCAGCTGCCAGGTTCAAGCGGTACTACGGTCGGCCGGAAACTGTACTCGGGTCACAGTACTATCACCGCCTCCCGATCAAGCCTGCGCCATCGCTTAATCGGATGCCCCTGTATGCGGGCTTACAGATATCATCATAAGCGGTACTACCGTCCCCAAAGCGGTACCGGTGATGACCGGTACTACCGGTCCCAAGTCCGTACTACGGTCATGTCGCTGCTGCACACACTAGTTGGGCCACACCCCATGTATCCCCCTTTACTTACCTATTCGCCTAGTTTATCCCCAAACTACCCTTGTTAAGTGGTTGGCCTATAAATAGAGCCCCACCCCTCATGTATCCCTTAGGCATAGATGATAGACTAAAGACACCCCATTGTGGAATCTCTAGTTTTGCCTCATCCCTTTACCAAGGGGACCGACTATCGCCACCAACCTCGATTGGACTTTGCATCACGCATCCATCGTTGAACAAGGCCTTGGGTTCTCGGTTTCGCCCCAAGTCGTCAAGACCCTCCTCAAGGTGTTCTTCCTCTCCGATGTGGATTTGAGGGAGCACGTTGACCGATCTTTCCTTGCGAGGATTCTATCGGACGGTGCCGCTCGTTGAGCAATCGGCCTTGTATCGTGTGAGTTTTGCGTGTGTTCATCGTGTTCTTCGAGGTGTGTGTTCGCTCGCTACCTTCTCCTTTTCCCTCGCTTTCCCATCGATTTGACCACGAGATCCGTGAAGATCGGGCACCCAAGAGGTTAACCCTCCATCATCCGTATCGCAGCTTTTGGTTGCCACGGATTTCTCATCGATTTGGTCTTTTCCCCATAAATTCGAAAATTCCACCAAAAATAGCCCCAATTCGTGTTTTGGATCGATCTGTGATTTGAGTGCGTTTTGGTAGGTTTTGATCCGTGGATTACTTGCTAAACTTGTTGATCTACCTTCCTTTGCGTTCCCATGGCCTAATTCCTTGATTTCCCCCTTCGATTTGGTGCTTTTCTTGAAGATTTTCCGCCCAAATCACCCCAAAATCGCGAAAACGCGTCAAATCTGGGCGTCCCAGGTCCAAGCGGTACTACCGGGTCCAAAATCCGGTACTACCGCACTTAACCGGTACTACCGGGCCCAAACAACCGGTACTACCGCCCCATACAGATCCAAAACAGCAGGTTCCAGATTTCAGCCTCTCACCGTTTTGAGCATAACTTTTGCATACGAACTCGGATTTTGGTGTTCTTTAGCTCGTTTCGAAGAGGAGAAGGAGCTTTACATCATCATCCACGTGGTTCATGCTATCTACTCCATCCAAATTCCGTGAGCAAGGCGGAATCCAACAATAAAGGGTGAAGATCGTCGACGAAAGGTATAAACATTCCGCGACTTCTCCCCACTTGCATTCCTTTGTGAACCCCACTATCTTTGCGAGCAACAAACACCTATTGAGACTAGTTCCTCTTATGATTGCTTGGGCTATGCACATTTGATACCTTGTAGATTCCGAGAAAACATTGTGAGCGCTATCTCATATAGTTATCTTGTATAGTTGTTGGAACAAGGAAGAGGCAAGTGAAAAAGAAATAAAAGAAAAAGAGAGATAAAAAAAGAAAAAAAATAGAAAAAAGAAAAGAAAAAGAAAGAATTATACATATGTGCCTCATAGAATAGGAAGCGCAAGCTCGATGAACATCATATAGGTGGTACTTATTGTGCATATCTTGTAGCCCACCAATTTTGTGCAATCGAACTAGCGTCTCTCCTTGTACTTGTGTGACACGATCTTATAGTCTTCGCTAGGTAATCATTTGGTTCTTAGCTCACTTTCTCCGTCGCACAAGTCCCATTTATCCCACCGTGTGTGTTTCCTTGTACATATTTCCTATCTTGTGGATTAACTTGTTTTGCTTTGTGATCATTGTGGTTCTTTACTTGCCATTACAACATCTTGATTTCGGATTGTTTCTTGACATGCCACTTTCCATTCCTATCCACCATAGGCCTTGTGTGTGTGTTTTTTGTTGGTAGTTGGTTTTGGTGTTCCGCGTGAACTTAACTTTGCTTGGTTTATTGCTCTCAAGTGTGGCCACTTGCACGATACGATCTTCCAAGGTAAAGTAAGGTTTGACGTTGTATCCCTAACTCCCACTACCACTTCCATATACACCGCTTGGTCTTGTGCATCATGTCTAGGGACTCCGGAACCGAGGATGATATCTATGAAGAATCCATGATGAGCCACCATGACTACGACTACACAAGTATAGAGGACATGACGGAGCACAACACCGAGAATGGCTCCACATGCTTTGAGGACCCGGAGCACTACACCTACGATGACTCCACATGCATGGAAGACATGGAGCTCTACATCGACAATGGCTCCTCATGCATGGAGCCTATGGAGCACTACACCGACAATGGGTCCACATGCTTGGGTGATATGGAGTACTACACCAACAACTACTCCCCAAGCATGGACGACTTCGAGTGCGACATCGATGACGCCTCGCCAAGCATGGAGGACACGGAGAACTTCATCGACTTTGATGGCTCCTCCATGAGCCATGAAGAATTCCTCCACCGTGTGGAGATGGAAGCCTACTACGCCAAGCAAGAGGAGGCGCATCATCAAGATTCCATGACCTTCAAGGCTGCGTGCCACACCAAAGGGCACCACCTACTTCGATGATTCACCCCCAAGGCGACATGTGCCACCACCTAGATGGCGTCAAGCGCCACCATCTCCAAGGCACCAAGCTCCATCACCTCCAAGGCGTCAAGCTCTACCATCTCCAAGGCGCCAAGCTTCATCACCGCCAAGGCGCCAAGCTCCAACTCCTATCGAAACAAGAGTGGCGTCCAAACATCATATGCATCAAGAGGCGCCAAGAAACATGACTCTTCATCGACAAACATCCTCTCATGAGCATCGCCACCATAAAGAGGATACAAGACATCGTCAAAGGCATCTTCGCCATAAAGACGAAGAATTCATGATGAGCACCAACCATAATGCTCAAGCAAGCTCAAGAAGGCACCACAAGCACAAGAAGAGTGCCAAGGCAAATGATCATCGTCGTGAGTGTCATGTGGACGACCAAGTGCGCCACCTACATCAACCATCGGCAAGGCACGCCAATGACCTCCGTCGACACCATCATAGGGCACCTTCAACTACTCGTGCCACCACCATAATGGCACCAAGAGCAAGCCTTCCTCCACGCCATCAAGCTTCAAAGCCGACGCTTGACTTCTACGACCTCGCGAACGAGGAAAATGTAGACGCCTACTTCGCCAAGTTGGATAGCATGAGCCTACCTCCACCACTACTACGAGATGGCCACGAGACTACGAGCATGGGATTTTCCCTTCGACCATGGAGGAGAGCGATGATGCCCATCTTATGGCATCCAACCTTGGAGGCGACAAAGTCAAGAATGGTGAGCATGGGATTTTCCCTTCACCAAAGGAGGCGCATGGAGTTGAGGAACCGAGCCTACCCTATATGCTTGAGTGATGATGTGGTACCAATCCCATGTGAGTATGAGAGCCACTTAGCCCACTTGAGTGAGAACAAGAGTGACATGAGTGACTCCACCTTATGTGAGATTGAGTGCTTCCACTTGGAGGGCATGAGCGATACTCCTAGTGAGTTGAGAGTGGTAGTTGATAGGTCAAGTGAGACCATTTCGAATTCTAACAACTTACCCTCTACCTCTAGTGTGTTCTCTTGTGTTGTGCTAGGTTCCATGGATGAAGACGCGCCAAGCCATGAAGCAATGATGCCTCAATTGGAGAAGATGTACATGGTGCACGAAGATGATGCTATGCCATGGCTACATCAAGAAGATGAAGTCGTCCCCAAGGAGGCCACTACTTCCACAACACCCACTTCATATGAGAGGTATGACCAAGGTAATAATAAGGGTGTTGATGATGCCATGATCCCACTAGTGGACATGATGAATTGTGAGGATATGCATGTTATGGATGATACTTGTGACATTACTTATGCTTCATCCATATTCCCATGTGATGCTTTGCCTTTGCATAATATTGATCATGTGGAATTGTTTGATTGCGATATTATTGCCATAAACATGCCATGCTATGCATCTTGTGTGTATCCTCCAATTGCTTCGGACATGCTTTGTCATGTTAGTCATTCAATTTCTCCTGTTGCTTGCAATAAGTTGAATAATTTGTCTATCAATTGTTTTGCTTGCAACAATACTTTTCACATGGATTATAACGAGATAGCCCCCATAGCTTTCTCAATTTTTGGAGAGTTTGATGATTGCCATGATAAGCATGTTCCCCACTTGCATACCCACCATGCATCTATGTCGTACTTGATTGACATTAATGGTGATGTGCACAAAAAGAGATACGTCATGATGGATGATGTGTATCTCTACCATGCACACACGTTCTTCCTTTTACATACGATGTGTGTAGGTACCCGCACGAGAATGTCAACCTCGGTTGAGCACGAGTTGACAAAAAGAGCTCTAGAGAGCATCCCACAAGTGAGTTCAAGATCGAACCCAGCTCTGATACCTTTTGCATGCTTTGCATCTTTCATGTTGACAAATTGTCCTTTCCTATGGTTTGCTTGCAAGCATGTTAATGGTATTATCTTCCCTTGTGACATTCGTGTTTCTTCGCTTTTAGATAATGATGCTTTGTGTGTTGCAACAAAAATGTTGAACAATTTACCTTCTCGATGTTTTGTGTGCAACCACAATTCCTTTAAGAACATGTATTGTCATGAGAGCTTCCAAGAATCTCGTCTTGTTGTTGCAACAAACATAAGGACCACTTGCTCTTTCATTTGGTTTGTTTGCAAATATATTGTTTTTGCTTCCGCTTGGGATACTCATATTCCCATGATATTTGCTATCGATGATTTGTGTGTGACATCCAACATGTCGAACAATTTCTCTTTCCAATGGTTGGTTGGCACACATAATGATGTTGCTTTGGACATTCTTCCTTGCGTGTTTTTGCAATTCTCCTATTCTCGCATCAAGGACGTTGATCAAAATTGAGTTTTGAGTTCCACATTTGGATGATGTTCAAACGATTTCCATGCACTTTGACCTTGCATATGCATTCCATTTGCTATACATGCATTGTACTAATAGTGTTGTGAACAAGAATGGACATGCCACATTTGACATGCTCCTCTATCACGCACGAAAATATTTTGCTTGGTCTTTGTTGTGTGAAGGTACAAGTGCATACACGTCAACCTCTACCAACCACGTGTTGACAAGAAGATCCGAAGAGAGTTACCTATGGCTACCCTTCATCGAGCTATCTCTACAAGCTAAGGTGACTTCCTTCTACTTGAGGACTCATGCAATAATCTTCATGAATTTGCTATGCTTTGAGTGTTGCTTTCCTTTTGTTGTGAGCTTTGTAGGCTTCAAGGAAGGTGAAGGAACATTGAAGTGTTGTCAAGTCAATCTTCCCGAGGACGACTATATGGTGAACCCCAGGATCAAGAAGGTCTCTCGACCGCGTCTACTTTGTGATGAACATGTAGAGTCGAGGACGACTCTTTTTGAAGGGGGGGAGATGATGCAGCCCGACCTACGGACGTTACTACATCAAGGTCTCCAACTTACGCCAAGTCGCCATGGACTCCAAAGGTGAATCCGTTCCTCTATGAAAGCTCACTTCCTACCCTATTGAATGGTATGCTACTTCATACTCCGTCACATATTCATGATAGGTTCACACCGACCAGTACGGAGGCAAGGGAGGAAGTCGAGCATCAAGCCCGACAAGACGGAAGCTTGGAAGAGGAGGAGGAAGACAGATCAAGAATCGCTGTGTTTAAGCGGTACTTAGCGGAACTGTACTACCGGTCACGGTACTACCTCCCCTGCTACCGCCTGATCAAGCCCGCGCCATCGGATGCCCCTGCAGACGGGCTTGCGGATTACCGCAAGCGGTACTACTGGTCCCCAAAGCGGTACTACCGGTGATGACCGGTACTACCGGTCCCAAGTCCCAGACTACTGGTCATGTCGTGCTCACACAGACTAGTTGGGCCACGCCCATGTATCCCCTTTACTTACCTATTTGCATAGTTTATCCCCAAACTACCCTTGTTAAGTGGTTGGCCTATAAATAGAGCCCCCACCCTCATGTATCCCTTAGGCATAGATGATAGACTAAAGACAACCCCATTGTGGAATCTCTAGTTTTGCCTCATCCCTTTACCAAGGGGACCGACTATCGTCACCAACCTCGATTGGACTTTGCATCACGCATCCATCGTTGAACAAGGCCTTGGGTTCTCGGTTTCCGCCCCAAGTCGCCAAGACCCTCCCCAAGGTGTTTTTCCCTCTCCGATGTGGATTTGAGGGAGCACGTTGACCGATCTTTCCTTGCGAGGATTCTATCGAACTGGTGGCCGCCGTCCGGAGCAATCGGCCTTGTATCGTGTGAGTTTTGCGTGTGTTCATCGTGTTCTTCGCGAGGTGTGTGTTCGCTTCCGCTACCTTCTCCTTTTCCCCTCGCTTTCCCATCGATTTGACCACGAGATCCGTGAAGATCGGGCACCCAAGAGGTTAACCCCTCCATCATCTGGTATCAGCAGCTTTTGGTTGCCACGGATTTCTCATCGATTTGGTCTTTTCCCCATAAATTCGAAAATTCCACCAAAAATAGCCCCAATTCGTGTTTTGGATCGATCTGGGATTTGAGTGCGTTTTGGTAGGTTTTGATCCGTGGATTACTTGCTAAACTTGTTGATCTACCTTCCTTTACGTTCCCATGGCCTAATTCCTTGATTTCCCCCTTCGATTTGGTGCTTTTCTTGAAGATTTTTCGCCCAAATCACCCCAAAATCGCGAAAACGCGTCAAATCTAGGCGTCCCAGGTCAAAGCGGTACTACCGGGTCCAAAATCTGGTACTACCGCCCTTAACCGGTACTACCGGGCCCAAACAACAACCGGTACCGCCCATACAGATCCAAAACAGCAAGTTCCAGATTTCGGCCTCTCACCGTTTTGAGCATAACTTTTGCATACGAACTCGGATTTTGGTGTTCTTTAGATCGTTTCGAAGAGGAGAAGGAGCTTTAAATCATCATCCACGTGGTTCATGCTATCTACTCCATCCAAATTCCGTGAGCAAGGCGGAATCCAACACTAAAGGGTGAAGATCGTCGAAAGGTATAAACATTCCGCGACTTCTCCCCACTTGCATTCCTTTGTGAACCCCACTATCTTTGCGAGCAACAAACACCTATTGAGACTAGTTCCTCTTATGATTGCTTGGGCTATGCACATTTGATACCTTGTAGATTCCGAGAAAACATTGTGAGCGCTATCTCATATAGTTATCTTGTATAGTTGTTGGAACAAGGAAGAGGCAAGTGAAAAAGAAATAAAAGAAAAAGAGTGATAAAAAAGAAAAAAAATAGAAAAAAGAAAAGAAAAAGAAAGAATTATACATATGTGCCTCATAGAATAGGAAGCGCAAGCTCGATGAACATCATATAGGTGGTACTTATTGTGCATATCTTGTAGCCCACCAATTTTGTGCAATCGAACTAGCGTCTCTCCTTGTACTTGTGTGACACGAGCTTATAGTCTTCGCTAGGTAATCATTTGGTTCTTAGCTCACTTTCTCCGTCGCACAAGTCCCATTTATCCCACCGTGTATGTTTCCTTGTACATATTTCCTATCTTGTGGATTAACTTGTTTTGCTTTGTGATCATTGTGGTTTTTTACTTGCCATTACAACATCTTGATTTCGGATTGTTTCTTGACATGCCACTTTCCATTCCTATCCACCATAGGCCTTGTGTGTGTGTTTTCTTTTGTTGGTAGTTGGTTTTGGTGTTCCGCGTGAACTTAACTTTGCTTGGTTTATTGCTCTCAAGTGTGGCCACTTGCACGATACGATCTTCCAAGGTAAAGTAAGGTTTGACGTTGTATCCCTAACTCCCACTACCACTTCCATATACACCGCTTGGTCTTGTGCATCATGTCTAGGGACTCCGGAACCGAGGATGATATCTATGAAGAATCCATGATGAGCCACCATGAAAACGACTCCACAAGTATATAGGACATGACGCAGCACAACACCGAGAATGGCTCCACATGCTTTGAGGACCCGGAGCACTACACCTACGATGACTCCACATGCATGGAAGACATGGAGCTCTACGTCGACAATGGCTCCTCATGCATGGAGCCTATGGAGCACTACACCGACAATGGCTCCACATGCTTGGGTGATATGGAGTACTACACCAACAACTACTCCCCAAGCATGGACGACTTCGAGTGCGACATCGATGACGCCTCGCCAAGCATGGAGGACACGGAGAACTTCATCGACTTTGATGGCTCCTCCATGAGACATGAAGAATTCCTCCACCGTGTGGAGATGGAAGCCTACTACGCCAAGCAAGAGGAGACGCATCATCAAGATTCCATGACCTTCAAGGCCAAGCGTGCCACACCAAAGGGCACCACCTACTTCGATGATTCACCCCCAAGGCGACATGTGCCACCACCTAGATGGCGTCAAGCGCCACCATCTCGAAGGCACCAAGCTCCATCACCTCCAAGGCGTCAAGCTCTACCATCTCCAAGGCGCCAAGCTTCATCACCGCCAAGGCGCCAAGCTCCAACTCCTATCGAAACAAGAGTGGCGTCCAAACATCATATGCATCAAGAGGCGCCAAGAAACATGACTCTTCATCGACAAACATCCTCTCATGAGCATCGCCACCATAAAGAGGATACAAGACATCGTCAAAGGCATCTTCGCCATAAAGACGAAGAATTCATGATGAGCACCAACCATAATGCTCAAGCAAGCTCAAGAAGGCACCACAAGCACAAGAAGAGTGCCAAGGCAAATGATCATCGTCGCGAGTGTCATGTGGACGACCAAGTGCGCCACCTACATCAACCATCGGCACGGCACGCCAATGACCTCCGTCGACACCATCATAGGGCACCTTCAACTACTCGTGCCACCACCATAATGGCACCAAGAGCAAGCCTTCCTCCACGCCATCAAGCTTCAAAGCCGACGCTTGACTTCTACGACCTCGCGAACGAGGAAAATGTAGACGCCTACTTCGCCAAGTTGGATAGCATGAGCCTACCTCCACCACTACTACGAGATGGCCACGAGACGGTCGAGCATGGGATTTTCCCTTCGACCATGGAGGAGAGCGATGATGCCCATCTTATGGCATCCAACCTTGGAGGCGACAAGGTCAAGAATGGTGAGCATGGGATTTTCCCTTCACCAAAGGAGGCGCATGGAGTTGAGGAACCCGAGCCTACCCCTATATGCTTGAGTGATGATGTGGTACCAATCCCATGTGAGTATGAGAGCCACTTAGCCCACTTGAGTGAGAACAAGAGTGACATGAGTGACTCCACCTTATGTGAGATTGAGTGCTTCCACTTGGAGGGCATGAGCGATACTCCTAGTGAGTTGAGAGTGGTAGTTGATAGGTCAAGTGAGACCATTTCGAATTCTAACAACTTACCCTCTACCTCTAGTGTGTTCTCTTGTGTTGTGCTAGGTTCGATGGATGAAGACGCGACAAGCCATGAAGCAATGATGCCTCAATTGGAGAAGATGTACATGGTGCACGAAGATGATGCTATGCCATGGCTACATCAAGAAGACGAAGTCGTCCACAAGGAGGCCACTACTTCCACAACACCCACTTCATATGAGAGGTATGACCAAGGTAATAATAAGGGTGTTGATGATGCCATGATCCCACTAGTGGACATGATGAATTGTGAGGATATGCATGTTATGGATGATACTTGTGACATTACTTATGCTTCATCCATATTCCCATGTGATGCTTTGCCTTTGCATAATATTGATCATGTGGAATTGTTTGATTGCGATATTATTGCCATAAACATGCCATGCTATGCATCTTGTGTGTATCCTCCAATTGCTTCGGACATGCTTTGTCATGTTAGTCATTCAATTTCTCCTGTTGCTTGCAATAAGTTGAATAATTTGTCTATCAATTGTTTTGCTTGCAACAATACTTTTCACATGGATTATAACGAGATAGCCCCCATAGCTTTCTCAATTTTTGGAGAGTTTGATGATTGCCATGATAAGCATGTTCCCCACTTGCATACCCACCATGCATCTATGTCGTACTTGATTGACATTAATGGTGATGTGCACAAAAAGAGATACGTCATGATGGATGATGTGTATCTCTACCATGCACACACGTTCTTCCTTTTACATATGATGTGTGTAGGTACCCGCACGAGAATGTCAACCTCGGTTGAGCACGAGTTGACAAAAAGAGCTCTAGAGAGCATCCCACAAGTGAGTTCAAGATCGAACCCAGCTCTGATACCTTTTGCATGCTTTGCATCTTTCATGTTGACAAATTGTCCTTTCCTATGGTTTGCTTGCAAGCATGTTAATGGTATTATCTTCCCTTGTGACATTCATGTTTCTTCGCTTTTAGATAATGATGCTTTGTGTGTTGCAACAAAAATGTTGAACAATTTACCTTCTCGATGTTTTGTGTGCAACCACAATTCCTTTAAGAACATGTATTGTCATGAGAGCTTCCAAGAATCTCGTCTTGTTGTTGCAACAAACATAAGGACCACTTGCTCTTTCATTTGGTTTGTTTGCAAATATATTGTTTTTGCTTCCGCTTGGGATACTCATATTCCCATGATATTTGCTATCGATGATTTGTGTGTGACATCCAACATGTCGAACAATTTCTCTTTCCAATGGTTGGTTGGCACACATAATGATGTTGCTTTGGACATTCTTCCTTGCGTGTTTTTGCCGAATTCTCCTATTCTCGCATCAAGGACGTTGATCAAAATTGGAGTTTTTGAGTTCCCACATTTGGATGATGTTCAAACGATTTCCATGCACTTTGACCTTGCATATGCATTCCATTTGCTATACATGCATTGTACTAATAGTGTTGTGAACAAGAATGGACATGCCACATTTGACATGCTCCTCTATCACGCACGAAAATATTTTGCTTGGTCTTTGTTGTGTGAAGGTACAAGTGCATACACGTCAACCTCTACCAACCACGTGTTGACAAGAAGATCCGAAGAGAGTTACCTATGGCTACCCTTCATCGAGCTATCTCTACAAGCTAAGGTGACTTCCTTCTACTTGAGGACTCATGCAATAATCTTCATGAATTGGCTACGCTTTGAGTGTTGCTTTGCTTTTGTTGTGAGCTTTGTAGGCTTCAAGGAAGGTGAAGGAACATTGAAGTGTTGTCAAGTCAATCTTCCCGAGGACGACTATATGGTGAACCCCAGGATCAAGAAGGTCTCTCGACCGCGTCTACTTTGTGATGAACATGTAGAGTCGAGGACGACTCTTTTTGAAGGGGGGGGAGATGATGCAGCCTACCACGGTTACTACATCAAGGTCTCCAACTTACGCCAAGTCGCCATGGACTCCAAAGGTGAATCCGTTCTCTGAAAGCTCACTTCCTACCCTATTGAATGGTATGCTACTTCATACTCCGTCACATATTCATGATAGGTTCACACCGACCAAGACGGAGGCAAGGAGGAAGCCGAGCATCAAGCCCGACAAGACGGAAGCTTGGAAGAGGAGGAAGAAGATGCAGAAATGCCGTGTTCAAGCGGTACTACCGGTCGGCGGAACCGGCATTACCGGTCACGATCACTGCCTCGCTACCGCCCGGATCATGCGCCATCGCCATCGGATGCCCCTAAGACGGGCTTGCAGTATTACTCAAGCGGTCCACAAAGCGGTATTATCGGTGATGACCGGACTACTGGTCCCAAGTCCCAGATTACTGTCGGTCATGTCAAGCACTAGTTGGGCCATGACCCATGTATCCCCTTTACTTACCTATTCGCCTAGTTTATCCCCAAACTACCCTTGTTAAGTGGTTGGCCTATAAATAGAGCCCCCACCCTCATGTATCCCTTAGGCATAGATGATAGACTAAAGACAACCCCATTGTGGAATCTCTAGTTTTGCCTCATCCCTTTACCAAGGGGACCGACTATCGTCACCAACCTCGATTGGACTTTTCATCACGCATCCATCGTTGAACAAGGCCTTCGGTTCTCGTTTCTCGCCCCAAGTCGCCAAGACCCTCCTCAAGGTGTTCTTCCTCTCCGATGTGGATTTGAGGGAGCACGTTGACCGATCTTTCCTTGCGAGGATTCTATCGGACCGGTGGCCGCTCGGGAGCAATCGGCCTTGTATCGTGAGTTTTGCGTGTGTTCATCGTGTTCTTCGCGAGGTGTGTTCGCTCGCTACCTTCTCCTTTCCCTCGCTTTCCCATCGATTTGACCACGAGATCCGTGAAGATCGGGCACCCAAGAGGTTAACCCTCCATCATCCGGTATCAGCAGCTTTTGGTTGCCACGGATTTCTCATCGATTTGGTCTTTTCCCCATAAATTCGAAAATTCCACCAAAAATAGCCCCAATTCGTGTTTTGGATCGATCTGGGATTTGAGTGCGTTTTGGTAGGTTTTGATCCGTGGATTACTTGCTAAACTTGTTGATCTACCTTCCTTTACGTTCCCATGGCCTAATTCCTTGATTTCCCCCTTCGATTTGGTGCTTTTCTTGAAGATTTTCCGCCCAAATCACCCCAAAATCGCGAAAACGCGTCAAATCTAGGCGTCCCAGGTCCAAGCGGTACTACCGGGTCCAAAATCTGGTACTACCGCCCTTAACCGGTACTACCGGGCCCAAACAACCGGTACTACCGCCCCATACTGATCCAAAACAGCAAGTTCCAGATTTCGGCCTCTCACCGTTTTGAGCATAACTTTTGCATACGAACTCGGATTTTGGTGTTCTTTAGCTCGTTTCGAAGAGGAGAAGGAGCTTTACATCATCATCCACGTGGTTCATTCTATCTACTCCATCCAAATTTCGTGAGCAAGGCGGAATCCAACAATAAAGGGTGAAGATCGTCGACGAAAGGTATAAACATTCCGCGACTTCTCCCCACTTGCATTCCTTTGTGAACCCCACTATCTTTGCGAGCAACAAACACCTATTGAGACTAGTTCCTCTTATGATTGCTTGGGCTATGCACATTTGATACCTTGTAGATTCCGAGAAAACATTGTGAGCGCTATCTCATATAGTTATCTTGTATAGTTGTTGGAACAAGGAAGAGGCAAGTGAAAAAGAAATAAAAGAAAAAGTGTGATACAAAAAGAAAAAAAATAGAAAAAAGAAAAGAAAAAGAAAGAATTATACATATGTGCCTCATAGAATAGGAAGCGCAAGCTCGATGAACATCATATAGGTGGTACTTATTGTGCATATCTTGTAGCCCACCAATTTTGTGCAATCGAACTAGCGTCTCTCCTTGTACTTGTGTGACACGAGCTTATAGTCTTCGCTAGGTAATCATTTGGTTCTTAGCTCACTTTCTCCGTCGCACAAGTCCCATTTATCCCACCGTGTGTGTTTCCTTGTACATATTTCCTATCTTGTGGATTAACTTGTTTTGCTTTGTGATCATTGTGGTTTTTTACTTGCCATTACAACATCTTGATTTCGGATTGTTTCTTGACATGCCACTTTCCATTCCTATCCACCATAGGCCTTGTGTGTGTGTTTTCTTTTGTTGGTAGTTGGTTTTGGTGTTCCGCGTGAACTTAACTTTGCTTGGTTTTATTGCTCTCAAGTGTGGCCACTTGCACGATACGATCTTCCAAGGTAAAGTAAGGTTTGACGTTGTATCCCTAACTCCCACTACCACTTCCATATACACCGCTTGGTCTTGTGCATCATGTCTAGGGACTCCGGAACCGAGGATGATATCTATGAAGAATCCATGATGAGCCACCATGACTACGACTCCACAAGTATAGAGGACATGACGGAGCACAACACCGAGAATGGCTCCACATGCTTTGAGGACCCGGAGCACTACACCTACGATGACTCCACATGCATGGAAGACATGGAGCTCTACGTCGACAATGGATCCTCATGCATGGAGCCTATGGAGCACTACACCGACAATGGCTCCACATGCTTGGGTGATATGGAGTACTACACCAACAACTACTCCCCAAGCATGGACGACTTCGAGTGCGACATCGATGACGCCTCGCCAAGCATGGAGGACACGGAGAACTTCATCGACTTTGATGGCTCTTCCATGAGCCATGAAGAATTCCTCCACCGTGTGGAGATGGAAGCCTACTACGCCAAGAAAGAGGAGGCACATCATCAAGATTCCATGACCTTCAAGGCCAAGCGTGCCACACGAAAGGGCACCACCTACTTCGATGATCCACCTCCAAGGCGACATGTGCCACCACCTAGATGGCGTCAAGCGCCACCATCTCCAAGGCACCAAGCTCCATCACCTCCAAGGCGCTGCTCTACCATCTCCAAGGCGCCAAGCTTCATCACCGCCAAGGCCAAGCTCCAACTCCTATCGAAACAAGAGTGGCGCCCAAACATCATATGCATCAAGAGGCGCCAAGAAACATGACTCTTCATCGACAAACATCCTCTCATGAGCATCGCCACCATAAAGAGGATACAAGACATCGTTAAAGGCATCTTCGCCATAAAGACGAAGAATTCATGATGAGCACCAACCATAATGCTCAAGCAAGCTCAAGAAGGCACCACAAGCACAAGAAGAGTGCCAAGGCAAATGATCATCGTCATGAGTGTCATGTGGACGACCAAGTCGCCACCTACATCAACCATCGACGGCACGCCAATGACCTCCGTCGACACCATCATAGGGCACCTTCAACTACTCGTGCCACCACCATAATGGCACCAAGAGCAAGCCTTCCTCCACGCCATCAAGCTTCAAAGCCGACGCTGATTTCACGACCTCGCGAACGAGGAAAATGTAGACGCCTACCGCCAAGTTGGATAGCATGAGCCTACCTCCACCACTACTACGAGATGGCCAGACGGCCGAGCATGGGATTTTCCTTCACCATGGAGGAGAGCGATGATGCCCATCTTATGGCATCCAACCTTGGAGGCGACAAGGTCAAGAATGGTGAGCATGGGATTTTCCCTTCACCAAAGGAGGCGCATGGAGTTGAGGAACCCGAGCCTACCCCTATATGCTTGAGTGATGATGTGGTACCAATCCCATGTGAGTATGAGAGCCACTTAGCCCACTTGAGTGAGAACAAGAGTGACATGAGTGACTCCACCTTATGTGAGATTGAGTGCTTCCACTTGGAGGGCATGAGCGATACTCCTAGTGAGTTGAGAGTGGTAGTTGAT
This sequence comes from Avena longiglumis, assembly GCA_030063025.1. Lineage (NCBI taxonomy): Eukaryota > Viridiplantae > Streptophyta > Magnoliopsida > Poales > Poaceae > Avena > Avena longiglumis. Next base: position 246,356,888 of record CP125978.1, on the reverse strand, counting down.
AGGTCAAGTGAGACCATTTCGAATTCTAACAACTTACCCTCTACCTCTAGTGTGTTCTCTTGTGTTGTGCTAGGTTCCATGGATGAAGACGCGCCAAGCCATGAAGCAATGATGCCTCAATTGGAGAAGATGTACATGGTGCACGAAGATGATGCTATGCCATGGCTACATCAAGAAGACGAAGTCGTCCACAAGGAGGCCACTACTTCCACAACACCCACTTCATATGAGAGGTATGACCAAGGTAATAATAAGGGTGTTGATGATGCCATGATCCCACTAGTGGACATGATGAATTGTGAGGATATGCATGTTATGGATGATACTTGTGACATTACTTATGCTTCATCCATATTCCCATGTGATGCTTTGCCTTTGCATAATATTGATCATGTGGAATTGTTTGATTGCGATATTATTGCCATAAACATGCCATGCTATGCATCTTGTGTGTATCCTCCAATTTCTTCGGACATGCTTTGTCATGTTAGTCATTCAATTTCTCCTGTTGCTTGCAATAAGTTGAATAATTTGTCTATCAATTGTTTTGCTTGCAACAATACTTTTCACATGGATTCCCCATAGCTTTCTCATTTTTTGGAGAGTTTGATGATTGCCATGATAAGCATGTTCCCCACTTGCATACCCACCATGCATCTATGTCGTACTTGATTGACATTAATGGTGATGTGCACAAAAAGAGATACGTCATGATGGATGATGTGTATCTCTACCATGCACACACGTTCTTCCTTTTACATATGATGTGTGTAGGTACCCGCACGAGAATGTCAACCTTGGTTGAGCACGAGTTGACAAAAAGAGCTCTAGCGAGCATCCCACAAGTGAGTTCAAGATCGAACCCAGCTCTGATACCTTTTGCATGCTTTGCATCTTTTATGTTGACAAATTGTACTTTCCTATGGTTTGCTTGCAAGCATGTTAATGGTATTATCTTCCCTTGTGACATTCGTGTTTCTTCTCTTTTAGATAATGATGCCTTGTGTGTTGCAACAAAAATGTTGAACAATTTACCTTCTCGATGTTTTGTGTGCAACCACAATTCCTTTAAGAACATGTATTGTCATGAGAGCTTCCAAGAATCTCGTCTTGTTGTTGCAACAAACATAAGGACCACTTGCTCTTTCATTTGGTTTGTTTGCAAATATATTGTTTTTGCTTCCGCTTGGGATACTCATATTCCCATGATATTTGCTATCGATGATTTGTGTGTGACATCCAACATGTCGAACAATTTCTCTTTCCAATGGTTGGTTGGCACACATAATGATGTTGCTTTGGACATTCTTCCTTGCGTGTTTTTGCCGAATTCTCCTATTCTCGCATCAAGGACGTTGATCAAAATTGGAGTTTTTGAGTTCCCACATTTGGATGATGTTCAAACGATTTCCATGCACTTTGACCTTGCATATGCATTCCATTTGCTATACATGCATTGTACTAATGAACAACAAAATACGAGGAAAAAACCAAACAACAACACGAACAACTAATGTATTTGTGGGGAGAAAATACGAGGGTGACCTTAAAATTCGTAAAATATTTTGTTGCCTAAAAATGTGCTTGAACTTTGTTGTTTGAGTGAAAAGTTGTTTGTGAATGCTTGCACATTGCTAGAGTGAATTGTGATGTGTGTGATTAGAATTAATCCTTAGAAATATTTTGCGTATTCTAATCCCTACCCAACCCAAACAGATGACTACTCCAAAAGACATCAAGGTTGATGACAACAACAACAACCAAGAAGACAACATGAGAGAACTGATAGCAAACCAAAACCTGTTGAGCCAAATGACAACTCAGCTTTTAGCCAACAACAATGGATTAGACCATGCCATACAAAGGATTTTGAAACTTCAATCCCAAATGTTGCAAGGATTGGTTACTCAAATGATCAACATGGGAGAAAAACTTTTCCCAAAGAGCTATGACAACAAGGATGACAAAGATACTAATCTAGAAGGAACCCAAGCTAGCAATATTTTTAGAGACAAGGATCATGCATCCAAGGAGCATGAAGATCAATGCCCCAAGAAGAGAGAAAGATCTCCCATCTATGAAGAGCATGAACTAGAAGAACTCTTAGCTTTGGAGAGACCCAGAAAGAAGAAGAAAGACATAAGCCAGTTGCAATGTTACAATTGCAAAGAGATGGGACACTATGCCAATGAATGCCCAGAAAAGGAGAAGAGCCAAGAAGACAAACAAAGGCTAGTGAAACCCAAGATGAGGAAGGATATTAGCCAAGTGATGTGCAAACACTGCAAGGAGTTAGGACATTATGCATCATACTGTCCAGAGAAGCCACCTCAAGACCTCAAACTTATAACATGTTTCAAATGCAAGGAACTAGGCCACTATGCAAACAATTGTCCAGTAAAGATGAAGGACAAGTTAAACAAGTCTATGAAGGATCTCAACCTTGGCCCATGAATCAAGCATGGAAACAAAGGACTCAATGCAAATGTTTGCTTAGAGAAGTTTTCCCAGGATCCCAAGAAGGACAATATGTAATTTTTGTTTGAAAATTTTTAAAGGGTGGTAGTACCCTAGTTGTTTGAACCTGCTTGTAACCCTAGCCTCCCCAAATCTCGGGACGAGATTTATTTTAAGGGTGGTAGCCTGTCACATCCCAAGATTCTTCAAATCTTGTAATGTGAAAATAAATGAATAAAATAAAACTTTGTTTGATTTTTAGGGCCAGAAGAAACTTTTTGAATTCCAATAGGAATCTTCAAACCTATTTTGAACAATTAAATCCTAAAGGGATTTAAAAACATAAAACAATTAACAAAGGAAAATAAAATATTTTGGAAATACTATTTTGGATCTTTAAATAAAAAGATTTTGTTTTCAAATGAAAAGGTGGATTTATAAATAAAGATTATTTTATAAAGCCAAATTAAACCTTGGCCAAGTATTTAAAATAAAATGTTTGGTTTTGATTAAAAATAGTAAAGTTTTATTTAAATAAATTAATAAGGATTTAATATCCAATTTTGTTTAAATAAAAGGTTTTACCATTTTAAATGAAACATCAAAACTTATTAAATTATTTTAAATAAGTTTTCCAAATATTTTATATTCTCAAATAAAACCTACTGAAGTGTTTTAGCCTTATTTTTTTATTTCAAATTAAATATTTTAATAAAAGAAAATCCTATTTGATTTAATGACTAAAGTCTATTATATATAATTATTAATGGACCCTAAAATAAAAGGTTATTTTGTTTTAAACAAGTTTCCCAAATATTCTTTATTTCCAAATAAAACCTACTGATTTTGTTTTGAAAATATTTGGATTTAAAATGGTGATTTTGTTAATTAAATCAAACCCTATTTAATTAAATAACTAAAGGTACATTTTATTTAATTAAAGAATGGATCTTAAAAAGAATAAAAATTATTATTTTATTTTGGATTTTGGTTCATGTTACTGAACAGAACTAATTTCAACATTACAAAGTTTGGGTGTTGTTTGAATTTATTTGGTTGATGTTTGTTTGTTTGAAATTTAAAGGAAAATAAATTCAGAAAAAGAAAAGGGTTCATTAGAAAAAAAATAGAGTTTTGTCGACCCAACCCAAAGACCCAATAAGCCCAAAGAAAGCAGCCAACTCCCTCTAGAAAGAAAGCGTTTAGACTCCATTTTGAACCCATGAGCAACCGACATGTGGACCCTCTTCTCCTCTCACTCACTCACGACCAATGACCCCACCCTCCTATTCATCGTCTTCAACACGACCTCGTCGCCCTGGCTGTTACTGCCGATTGATTGCACCTCGTCAATTCGCTTCAATGCTGCGTGATCAACTCCCCCTGACCATGCACGCTTAAACGCCAGTGACTCCTCTCTCGTTCCCCTCTGTTTCCTCCCCCAATTCCGCCCCCAGGCCGCTCTAATTTCTCCCCGAGCTCCTCTGACTCCGACGAACCTTCTTGTCAATTCCGGCCAAATATCGCCGCCCCTTCCCTCCATGTACAACCTAGCAGCTTCCCCACTCCCAGACGCACCTCCCAGCACTTTTAGTTCACCCGCGGGCGTCCCTGAGCATAGGCAACGATAACCTCCATCACCGCCGCCGTCTGGTTCTTCTCCGACGTCGTCTCCCCGGTAAACCAAACCGCCCCTCCTCTTCTCTTTCACGCACGCGTCACCGCACTGACCTTGCGCAGCTAACCTTGCCCTCTGTCTACCTTCGTGTGATCTGTAGCATCGACACCGACCGCGAGCAGGACCATCTGACGCCGACGACGACTCCGGCGAGCGACCTCGCCTCCGCCTTGCTTCCTCGAGTACCTTGAGCACCACCTGCCCTCGCGAACCCGGTGAGCACACTCTCGCCTTCCTCGCTTCCTAGAACCACCGTAGCATCCTTGCCTGGCCGCAAGCCACCGCCACGATCCTTGGCAAGCGTGCTAGCGGCCGTGAGATTCGATCCGGCTCACGATTAGTTCACTTAGCCACGAAGAGTTACGCACTCTGACCACGATCGATTAGATCCAACGCACCGCAACGCTGATCCGCGCGAAGCGGTATCGTCCAATGAAATCACGCCGCGTGTCACCTATTCGGTTTAAAAACAAATTTGAAAACGGAATTATTTGCAAACTTCAAACCCTTGTAACTTTCAAACCACACGTCCAAATTTTGCAAATTTTATATCGTTGAAATCAGGAGAGCAAGCCCTAGCCAACTGTGGAATTAGTTTAGCAAATAGTATCTGTTAGCTTGTTGGTTTTTGCAGAAACATTTGTGTGCTTATTTAGATTAGAAAAATTGTTTAAAATTGTTTATAAGGTTAAAACCTTTACAAATTGGTTTTTTGTAAACTCACTGACCCTAGGAACCAACCCTTGGTGTTAAAAATGAATTTGGTAAAATTTAGGTTGGATTATTAGACTTAGCCAATTTCTAGTCAAATGAAATTATTAAGTATATTATGAAAATGTTTATGGAAAGAAAACTTTGAGAAAATGGTTTGGACCAAACCTACTGACCCAAAAACACCAAGTTTTGCAATAGCAACTCATTTGGTGAAAAACTTAAAAGGTTTTGTTTTGATAAAAACATTTTTCACCACATAAAATGATGAATGGATTTTAAAATGGTTTTGGATAAAACCCATTTGCAAATGACTTTGCCATTTTGGTAAATGACCAATTTGGACCTTACAAAGTTTAGAAGCCTAATGGAGACCATCCTTACAAATAGAACCATCCTTTGCATGCTTACATGCATGACTTAGATCCCATTGTTTTGTGTGTGTTAAATTGTTTGTTTGACTTTGGTTTGGAATGTGAATTGAATTTGTGTTTGCTTGATTGACTTGTAGTGAAGTGTGAGACTAGCAAGATCAAGGAGTGAACCACCATTCCCTACCAAAAAGGCAAGTGATGCTTCATAATTTTGTCCCATTACTTTCACTATGCATTAGTGATTTTGCTAAGTAAAACTTGCATGGAATTTATGCTAAGTATAGACCTTGCTATAGTAAAACCTAGTAGAAGAATCCTTAGTAGGATTTTCCTAAGTTAAGATTCCTATTACTATCAAGCTTAGCCTAGCTAATAGAAAACATGGGTGGAAAATATATTCACACTATGGAAAAATCTCTAAGTCTGAGGACTTATGTTTTTGTTTAATAAAACAACTAAGTTAATGAATCCCCTGGGTGGAATGGGCTTGCTTGGTGGTTTTTGGTTGAGTGGTTCACAAGGCCATGGACTTGGCTTGTGTATCTCACTTGTGGTATGCCACCCAGGCACAAAGAGATTTGAGATGTCAAATGTTGAGAAGCTTCAAGTGCAGCCACTTGGCAATATGGGCTCTGCCATGATCATATAGGTTGCAAGAACTTAGCCATATGGACATTGGGTGGTAGTGTTTGATAGGTTGGAGCGCGTCCATTTTGGTCTAAGGGAAAGCTTCTGAAAGATCTTGTCTTGGGAAACCAAGTCTTGTGGGGAAAGTGCACCACCTCTGCAGAGTGTAAAACCTAAGTACTTAGCCATGTCCCTGGTAAAGGACAATTTGAGCATCAAGACATGGAAGCAATCAAGAATCTCATCATTCAAATTTCTAAGTTAAAACTTGTGGACTGAACAAGGTTTGTTTGAAATCTTCAATCTTTGATTGAGAGATGCCTTGTAAAGGATCTTCAATCTTTGATTGAGAAAAATGATTTTATCAAAGCAAAAACTTAGTATTTTCAAATGTTAAGGGAAAAATCTATTTTGAGCAATGCAAGCCTCAACTCCACTTAGCCAAATGCATATAGATGATAGACTCCACTATACTACCATAGTATCACTTGCCAATACAATTCAAATGTATTGACCCTTTGTGGCTGTAACTTGTCAGGTTTGATTGTTTTTAGTGAAGATTGATTGATTAGGATTACAAAGTCTACAACCAACATCTGCCTGTGGCACTTTGAAGATGAAGGATCCATACTTATAGTTATTCCGCTGCAATGTAATGTAATAGCCAAATGAGCTATGTTTGATGTAATAATCTTATGTTATTCCGGGTTATAAAGTTATATTATGACCTTTGTTTCTTGATATTACATCTTAACTGTGGATGCTAGCTATTGATCCAGGGACTAGCATTGTAAACACAGGAGGAATCTACCTTATTAGGTTGAGACCTCTACACGAAAGATCGGACACCTTTGACCTATCAAATGCAGCGAACGATTATAAGCAAACTCTATATGAGGTAAACACTCTTCCCACAATTTTAAGTTCTTCTTTAAAACAGCCCGCAACATAGTAGACAAAGTTCTATTTACTACTTCAGTTTTTCCATCAGTTTGGGGATGACATGTAGTACTAAACAGCAATTTAGTCCCCAACTTAGCCCATAAACATCTCCAAAAGTGGCTAAGAAATTTAGTATCACGATCAGAAACAATAGTATTTGGCACACCATGCAAACGAACAATTTCACGAAAGAACAAATCAGCAATATGCGCAGCAGCATCCGTTTTATGACAAGGAATAAAGTGTGCCATCTTAGAAAACCGATCCACAACAACAAAAATACTATCCCTCCCCTTCTGTGTTCGTGGCAATCCCAAAACAAAGTCCATAGAAATATCCTCCCAAGGAACACTAGGAACAGGAAGAGGCATATATAAACCATGTGGATTAAGGCGAGACTTAGCTTTTTGACAAGTAGTGCAGCGTGCCACAAATCTCTCAACATCTCGACGCATACGTGGCCAAAAGAAGTGTGCAGGAAGAACATCCTCCGTCTTCTTGAAACCAAAGTGTCCCATCAATCCTCCTCCATGCGCCTCCTGTAACAACAAAAGACGAACAGAACTATCTGGAATGCATAGTTTGTTAGCACGAAACACAAATCCATCATTTTAGACGAACTTGTTCCATGTTCTACCATCTCTACAATTCTGCAACACATCTTTAAATTCAGCATCATGCACATATTGTTCCTTAATAGTTTCCAATCCAAATATTTTGAAGTCAAGTTGAGATAACAAAGCATAACGGCGCGACAAAGCATCAACAATAATATTATCTTTACCCTTTTTATGTTTGATAACTTAAGGAAAAGACTCAATGAATTCAATCCACTTTGCATGACGACGATTCAACTTAGCTTGACTACGAATATGCTTCAAAGATTCATGATCAGAATGTATGACAAATTCTTTAGGCCATAGATAATTTTGCCAAGTTTCTAATGTCCGAACTAACGCATATAATTCTTTATCATAAGTAGAATAGTTCAGACTAGCCCCACTCAATTTCTCACTAAAATATGCAACAGGTTTTCCCTCTTGTAATAACACACCTCCTAAACCAATCCCACTAGCATCACATTCAAGCTCAAAAGTCTTATTAAAATCAGGAAGTTGGAGTAAGGGAGCATGTGTTAGCTTATCTTTCAGTATGACGAAGGCCTGTTGTTGTGCATCGCCCCAAACAAAGGGCACATCCTTCTTGGTAAGTTCATTCAGCGGCGCGGCAATTGATCCAAAGTCTTTGACAAAGCTCCTATAAAAACCAGCGAGGCCAAGAAAACTCTTCACTTGTGTGACCGTCTTGGGCTGCGGCCAATTCTCAATAGCTTCAATCTTGGCTGGATCCACTTCAATACCCTGTGATGTAACAACATAGCCAAGAAAGGCAACTCGATTGGTGCAAAAGGTGCACTTCTCAAGGTTACCAAACAAACGTGCATCATGTAAAGCATTGGAAACAGCACATAAATGGTCCAAATGATCCTCTAAAGATTTGCTATAAATCAGAATATCATCAAAGTAGACTACCATAAAACGGCCAATGAAAGAAGGGCAAAGAAAATGTTGTAGCGGACGCCTTGTCCCGCAAAAACACAAACCTTCTTATGCGACTCGAAGTAAATGTCTTGGGTCTTGATGACATCAAATCTTTGTATGCGTCCGACCCTTTCTTTGGACCAATTTTTGCAAAATGTTCAATAGACAAAGGGATTGATGATTTGTATTTGCATAAGGGTTTTCTTTTCAAACAAAACAAGCTTTGCATTCCGAAGTCATCTCTCCAAATTTTGCTTCTTCAAGAGTCCCATGGTGGAGGCCTTATGGGTCACTTTGGCCGTGACAAGACATATGACATGCTATCCACTCACTACTTTTGGCCAAAGATGAAGCGCGACGTGGAGCGCCACGTCCAACGATGCACTACATGTATCCAAGCTAAGTCTAAGCCTAACCCCTTTGGTCTTTATATGCCATTGCCTATTCCTCATGCACCTTGGTCGGACAATAGCATGGACTTTGTGTTAGGATTGCCTAGATCTAATGATGGAGGAGTTAACCTCTTGGGTGGCCCGATCTTCACGGATCTCATGGTCAAATCGATGGGAAAGCGAGGGGAAAGGGAGAAGGTAGCGGAAGCGAACACACACCTCGCGAAGAACACGAACACATGCAAAACTCACACGATACAAGGCCGATTGCTCCCGAATGGCGGCCACCGGTCCGATAGAATCCTCGCAAGGAAAGATCGGTCAACGTGCTCCCTCAAATCCACATCGGAGAGGGAAGAACACCTTGGGGAGGGTCTTGACAACTTGGAGACGAGACATCGAACTCCAAGGCCTTGTTCAACGATGGATGCGTGATGCAAAGTCCAATCGAGGTTGGTGACGATAGTCGGTCCCCTTGGTAAAGGGGATGAGGCAAAACTAGAGATTCCACACAAGGGGGTTGTCTTTAGTCTATCATCTATGCCTAAGGGATACATGAGGGGTGGGGGCTCTATTTATACGCCAACCACATAAACAAGGGTAGTTTAGGGATAAAACTTGGGTTTGGACGAGCTAGAGGGGTACATGGGCCGAAGGCCCAACAGGTGCGCGCATGCACACATGACCGGTAGTACCGGACTTGGGTCCGGTAGTACCGGGTCCAGATCCGGTAGTACCGCTTGCAGTGCTGGGACTTCTGTTGGCGTCGTCTGTGTGGGGCGGTAGTAGTGGGCGGTAGTACCGCTGGCCGGTAGTACCGGTCGCCAGATCCGGTAGTACCGCTGGAGACCGAGAGCATTTGGCGATCTGTCTTCTTCCGCCTACTCTTCCAATCCTCCGTCTTGTCGGGCTTGATGCTCCGGGCTTCCTCCCTTGCCTCCGTACTTGTCAATGTAAACCTATCATGCATATGTGACGGAGTATGAAGTAGCATACCATTCAATAGGGTAGGAAGGGGGCTCGCATAGAGGAACGGATTCACCTTTGGAGTCCATGACGACTTGGCGTAAGTTGGAGACCAAGATGTGGTAACGACCGTAGGTCGGGCTACATCAACTCCCCCTTCAAAAAGAGTCGTCCTCGACTCAACATGCTCATCACAAAGTAGAAGCGGTCGAGAGACCTTCTTGATCCTGGGGTTCACCATATAGTCGTCCTCGGGAAGATTGACTTGACAACACTTCAATGTTCCTTCACCTTCCTTGAAGCCTACAAAGCTCACAACAAAAGCAAAGCAACACTCAAAGCGTAGCCAATTCATGAAGATTATAGCATGAGTCCTCAAGTAGAAGGAAGTCACCTTAGCTTGTAGAGATAGCTCGATGAAGGGTGGCCGTAGGTAACTCTCTTCGGTTCTTCTTGTCAACACATGGTTGGTAGAGGTTGACGTGAATGCACTTGTACCTTCATACAACAAAGACCAAGCAACATATGTTTGTGTGTGATAGAGGAGCATGTCATTTGTGGCATGTCCATTCTTGTTCACAACACGATTAGCACAACTCAAGTATAGCAAACGGGATGCATATGCAAGGTCAATGTGCATGGAACTCGTTTGAACATCATCCAAATGTGGAAACTCAAAAACTCCATATAACATAGTAGTGGGGCACTCAAAGCAATCGAATAGAAATTTTATCAACATATTTGATGCAAAGTTAGGAGAATTTGGCAAAAACACAAAAGGAAGAATATCCAAAACCAAAGCATTATGTGTGCAAACCAACCATTGGAAAGATAATTTGCTCAATATGTTGGATGCCATACACATATCATCGATAGCAAATATCATGGGAATATGAGTATCCCAAGTGCAAGCAAAAGCGACATGTTTGCAAACAAACGAAATGAAAGAGCAAGTGGTCTTTATGTTTGTTGCAACAACAAGACGAGATTCTTGGAAGCTCTCATGACAATACATGCTCTTAATGGAATTGTGGTTGCACACAAAACATCGGAAAGAGAAAATGTTCAACATTTTTGTTGCAACACACAAAGCATCATTATCCAAAAGCGAAGAAACATGAATGTCACAAGGGGAGATAATACCATTAACATGCTTGCAAGCAAACCATAGGAAAGAACAATTTGTCAACATGAAAGATGCAAAGCATGCAAAAGGTATCAGAGATGGGTTCGATCTTGAACTCACTTGTGGGATGCTCTCAAGAGCTCTTTTTGTCAACTCGTGCTCAACCAAGGTTGACATGATAATGCGGGTACCTGCACACATCATACACAAAAGGGAGAATGTGTGTGCATGGTAGAGATACACATCATCCATCATGACGTATCTATTCTTGTGCACATCACCATTAATGTCAATCAAGTATGAAAGTGATGCATGGTGAGTATGCAAGTGGGGAACATGCTTATCATGGCAATCATCAAAATCTCCAAAAATTGAGAAAGCTATGGGGGCCATCTCATTATAACGCATATGATCAATATTGTTGCAAGCAAAAAAAGTGAAATAGCAAGTATTCACCTTATCGCAAGCAACGGGAGAAATTGAATGACTAGCATGACAAGGCAAGTCCAAAGCAATTGGAGGATACACACAAGATGCATAGCATGGCATGTTTATGGCAATGGTATCACAATTAAACAATTCCACATGATCAATATTATGCCAAGGCAAAGCATCACATGAGAAAGTGGATGAAGCATATGTAATGTCACAAGTATCATCCATAGCATGCATATCCTCACAACTCATCATGTCCACTAGTGGGATCATGGCATCATCAACACCCTTATTGTTACCTTGTTCATACCTCTCATATGAAGTGGTTGTTGTGGAAGTAGTGGCCTCCTTGTGGACGACTTCGTCTTCTTGATGTAGCCATGGCATAACATCATCTTCGTGCACCATGTACATCTTCTCCAATTGAGGCATCATTGCTTCATGGCTTGGCGCGTCTTCATTCATGGAACCTAGCATAACACAAGAGAACACACTAGAGGTAGAGGGTAAGTTGTTAGAAATCGAAATGGTCTCACTTGACCTATCAACTACCACTCTCAACTCACTAGGAGTATCGCTCATGCCCTCCAAGTGGAAGCACTCAATCTCACATAAGGTGGAGTCACTCATCTCACTCTTGTTCTCACTCAAGTGGGCTAAGTGGCTCTCATACTCACATGGGATTGGGACCACATCATCACTCAAGAATATGGGTGTAGGCTCGGTTTCCTCAACTCCATGCGCCTCCTTTGGTGAAGGGAAAATCCCAAGCTCATCATTCTTGACCTTGTCGCCTCCAAGGTTGGATGCCATAAGATGGGCATCATTGCTCGCCTCCATGGTCGAAGGGAAAATCCCATGCTCGACCGTCTTGTGGCCATCTCGTAGTAGTGGTGGAGGTAGGCTCATTGATGTGGACATCCCTACTATTGATACAACCGTTGTACCTACAACAACACACATACAAGGACCCATCACAAGGTCTCGTGCCAAACAACTTAACTATCAGGTACTTTCGTTTCTTGGAGCTATTCCTCACATACATGAGAATATGATGCTGCCTGAATCAGATATATTTCTTACTCTTAGGAATGAAGGACCAAGCATGGATGAGAGGGACAAGCATTGGAGCATGGCCATGCATGGAGATGGCAGCAAGCATGTGATGATCCAAGAGAAGGCCACGGATGAAGATTTCAGAACTTTGAGGCCACCAAAATGAAGAAAGTAGGCTTGGACGAAATATTCAAGACCAATACTTTACGAATTCGTCCTTAGCTTAATATGGTGCTGCGACACCTTTATTTTGGGCCAGGCCCATGTAATTTTCGCAGGATTTTAATTAGCCACTTTTTAGAGTCCGTATTTGAGGGGAAAAGGACTTTTAGGGTTGGATTCGGCCACCACTTCCATGGCTGGCTGAAACCCCACCTTTTCGCCCTTAAATACTCCCCATAGCCGACCCCCTAGACTCGGATTGTGTTTAGACATTAAGTTAGCCATACTCGCAACTTCGCCAAGGCTCGAGCGACGCAGAGGCCTCTTGTACTTCGCACCTATTCAGGATCCCACCTTTTCAATAAAGCTTTCCTCTTAATCCGCAATATCTTGATTGCAATATTGGTTCTTACTTGTTCTCGATTTCAGGTAGGAATTAAGACCCTCGCTGGTCAGGCTGATCGTGTTCCCGCAGGATCGGTAACCTCCAGGAGATTGTCCTAGCGATTGCATTGGCGCTCGTGCTCGCACGTGTAGTCGGATCGTCAAGCCCGAACTCCACCAAATCGATTAACGCCATCTCATCGAAAGATCGGACACCTTTGCCCTATCAAGTGGTATCAGATTTCAGGTTGCTCGGTAAGATTTTACTTTTTTTCATAGATTAGATCTGTTTTTACCTATAAAAACACGAAAAAGCCAAAAACACAGTTAGAGTTTAGATCCATCCCATAACCAATCTATGCCTCGCATTATCTTTTTAGTTTTTGCATTGTTGAATTTGTGTCTACATCGTCGCGTCGCATTGCTGGTCTTAGTGTCTCGTCCCTTAGAGTTTCGAGTTCTGATCATACTAGTCACCGCCACACTCGCCGATCACCGCCACCATATTCCGCCGCCATATACCCAGCCACCATAAACCATAATACTCCGCCACCGCCTTCCTACCGCGACACAGATCCGATCAGTTTTCCTGTCATGGTACGAGTCCGAGTAGAGTTATTGTTTCCTAGTTATTTCTTTTTACTCTCCTTCTTTGTTGTTTCCGTGTTAAGCTAAAGTCCGTGTCGAGCTCCGAGTCCGGTCGTAAGTCCAGAAGGAGAGCAAAAAAAAAATTCGACCCCGGGGATACTAGTTTTCAACCCCGGGGATCACTTTTCTCCATGGCCGTTATAGCGATATTTTTTTGGCGCCGGCGCGTTTTCCGGTGCAAAATAAAAAATTTTGAAATTTTTTTGGGGCTAACCTATTTTTAGACCCCGTAGATCAGTTCTAGACACTCGCCATCATAGTGATTTTCTGCATCTCGGTTCGCTTTTCAGGGTGCCATATCATCATACAGTGCTTGTTGTGTCGCGTCGTGACATCGTTGGTGATCTAGGCTCGCGTCTAGTACTTGCCTAGCCTAGGACCAAGATGATCACGTCGTTGAGCATTCTTTCAACTTTTGCATTGCTGTTTTGATAATTGCTAACCCCTTGCTAAGCCTTCCCGAGCTCCACAGATATTCTCCACGCGGTGTCTCGACTCCTGGTAATCGCTTGGTTCAATCTTGGACCCACTAATCCTCGCGGTTGCATCGCCTTTTCCTGCTATTTGGTAAGAACTTGTAAGAGCTTCAGATATTGCTTGACGGATTGCGTGACTTCCACCATATTTCCGCATTATATACCATGCTTTTTAAGGACTAACCATGACAGATACTTCATGACCCCTGCCACAATGACGAACGAAGAACTACATGCCCACTTCTCCGCGCTCTTGGTCAGTCGCGCTGAAGACGTGGATACGCGCCTCGGCGAGTTTGACACCAAGCTCACAAACGCGGTGGACAAGATCGATGGACTCGAGAAATCCTTCAACGCCAAGCTTGGTAGACCATGGCAATTTGATAGAGAATCTGTTCATAATGGCAAAACTAATCACTATTCTCTTATGCATGATGGAAAGAAAATTGGTCTAAAACCTATGACTCCCGAACAGATTTTAAAAGATGATCTTGCTAGAGCTAGTAGAGCTAAACTGAGGAGAAAAATAAAAGTGAGAATCAGATTGTTGCTGCAGATTTTATACCACCAAAGAACACTAAATCTGATTCTACACATGCTACTGAAATTCGTTTGAAGAGTCCATGTATGCTTGGAAATAAAATTGATATTGCTGAACTAGATGTAAACAATACTCAATGTTATGCAATTGTCTGCAAAGAGGTTTTGTTTTCATTTGAGGATATGCCTCCTTCTTTGCCACCCTCTATTGCTAACCTTTTGCAGGAATATGAGGACGTCTTTCCCGCTGAGCTGCCACCAGGACTACCTCCTATTCGAGGAATTGAGCACCAAATTGATCTAATTCCTGGTGCCACGTTGCCCAACCGCGCGCATATAGAACCAATCCAGAGGAGACAAAGGAGATACAACGCCAAATTCAGGAACTACTCGACAAAGATCATATTCGTGAGTCCCTTAGCCCCTGTGTTGTTCCTATTATTTTGGTACCTAAGAAAGATGGTTCTTCGCGCATGTGTACTGATTGTAGAGCTATCAATAATATTACTATTCGATATCATCATCCTATTCCACGTTTAGATGACATGCTTGATGAATTGAGTGGCTCTACCATGTTTTCTAAAGTTGATTTGCGTAGTGGTTACCACTAGATTCGTATGAAATTAGGAGATGAATGGAAAACAACATTTAAAACTAAGTTCGGTTTATATGAGTGGTTAGTAATGCCGTTTGGTTTAACTAATGCACCTAGCACTTTCATGAGATTAATGAACGAAGTTTTACGTTCTTTCATTGGACGTTTTGTGGTAGTCTACTTTGATGATATTCGATTTATAGCAAATCTTTAGAGGATCATTTGGACCATTTACGTCTGTTTTCAATGCTTTCGTGATGCACGCTTGTTTGGTAACCTTGAGAAGTGCACCTTTGCACCAATCGAGTTGCGTTTCTTGGCTATGTTGTTACATCACGGGGTATTGAAGTGGATCCACCAAGATTGAAGCTATTGAGAATTGGCCGCAGCCCAAGACTCACACAAGTGAGGAGTTTTCTTGGCCTCATTGGTTTTTATAGGCTCTTTGTCAAAGACTTTGGATCAATTGCCATCGAATGAGCTTACCAAGAAGGATGTGCCCTTTGTTTGGGGCGATGCACAACAACAGGCCTTCGTCATATTGAAAGATAAGCTAACACATGCTCCCTTACTCCAACTTCCTGATTTTACTAAGACTTTTGAGCTTGAATGTGATGCTAGTGGAATTGGTTTGGGAGGGGTGTTATTACAAGAGGGAAAACCTGTTGCATATTTTAGTGAGAAATTGAGTGGGGCTAGTCTGAACTATTCTACTTATGATAAAGAATTATATGCCTTGGTTCGGACATTAGAAACTTGGCAACATTATCTATGGCCTAAAGAATTTGTTATACATTCTGATCTTGAATCTTTGAAGCATATTCGTAGTCAATCTAAGTTGAATCGTCGGCATGCAAAGTGGGTTGAATTTATTGAGTCTTTTCCTTATGTTATCAAACACAAAAAGGGTAAAGATAATATTATTGATGATGCTTTGTCGCGCCGTTATACTTTGTTATCTCAACTTGACTTCAAAATATTTGGATTAGAAACTATTAAGGAACAATATGTGCATGATGCTGAATTTAAAGATGTGTTGCAGAATTGTAGAGATGGTAGAACATGGAACAAGTTCGTCTTCAATGATGGATTTGTGTTCCGTGCTAACAAACTATGCATTCCGGATAGTTCTGTTCGTCTTTTGTTGTTACAGGAGGCGCATGGAGGAGGATTGATGGGACACTTTGGTGTCAAGAAGACGGAGGATGTTCTTGCTGCACACTTCTTTTGGCCACGTATGCATCGAGATGTTGAGAGATTTGTGGCACGCTGCACTACTTGTCAAAAAGCTAAGTCTCGCCTCAATCCACATGGTTTATATATGCCTCTTCCTGTTCCTAGTGTTCCTTGGGAGGATATTTCTATGGACTTTGTTTTGGGATTGCCACGAACACAGAAGGGGAGGGATAGTATTTTTGTTCTTGTGGATCGGTTTTCTAAGATGGCACACTTTATTCCTTGTCATAAAACGGATGATGTTGCGCATATTGCTGATTTGTTCTTTCGTGAAATTATTCGTTTGCATGGTGTGCCAAATACTATTGTCTCTGATCGTGATACTAAATTTCTTAGCCACTTTTGGAGATGTTTATGGGCTAAGTTGGGGACTAAATTGCTCTTTAGTACTACATGTCATCCGCAAACTGATGGTCAAACTAAAGTAGTAAATAGAACTTTGTCTACTATGTTGTGGGCTGTTTTAAAGAAGAACTTAAAATTGTGGGAAGAGTGTTTACCTCATATAGAATTTGCTTATAATCGTTCGCTGCATTCTACCACAAAGATGTGCCCATTTGAGATTGTGTATGGTTTTGTTCCTCGTGCACCTATTGATTTATTGCCTTTACCTTCTTCGGTGCAACATAATTTGGATGCTACACAACGCGCTGAAATGATATTAAACTTGCATAAGACTACTAAAGATAACATTGAACACATGAATGCTAAGTATAAACTTGCTGGGGATAAAGGGAGAAAGCATGTTGTGTTTGATGTTGGCGATCTTGTTTGGTTACATTTGCGTAAAGATCGTTTTCCTGATTTACGCAAGTCTAAGTTAATGCCACGTGCTGCTGGTCCCTTTAAGGTGTTAGAGAAAATAAATGATAATGCATATAAACTTGAGTTGCCTGTAGATTTTGGTACGGTTAGTCCTACGTTTAATATTGCAGATTTGAAGCCTTACTTTGGTGAGGAAGATGAGATTGCGTCGAGGACGACTTCAATTCAATAAGGGGAGCATGATGTGGACATCCCTACTATTGATGCAACCGTTGTACCTACAACAACACACATACAAGGACCCATCACAAGATCTCGTGCCAAACAACTTAACTATCAGGTACTTTCGTTTCTTGGAACTATTCCTCACATACATGAGAATATGATGATGCCTAAATCAGATATATTTCTTACTCTTAGGAATGATGGACCAAGCATGGATGAGAGGGACAAGCATTGGAGCATGGCCATGCATGGAGATGGCAGCAAGCATGTGATGATCCAAGAGAAGGCCACGGATGAAGATTTCAGAACTTTGAGGCCACCATAATGAAGAAAGAAGGCTTGGACGAAATATTCAAGACCAATACTTTACGAATTCGTCCATAGCTTAATATCGTGCTGCGACACCTTTATTTTGGGCCAGACCCATGTAATTTTCGTAGGATTTTAATTAGCCACTTTTTAGAGTCCGTATTTGAGGGGAAAGGGACTTTTAGGGTTGGATTCGGCCACCACTTCCATGGCTGGCCGAAACCCCACCTTTTCGCCCTTAAATACTCCCTATAGCCGACCCCCTAGACTCGGATTTTGTTTAGACATTAAGTTAGCCATAGTCGCAACTTCGCCAAGGCTCGAGAGTCGCAGAGGCCTCTTGTACTTCGCACCTATTCAGGATCCCACCTTTTCAATAAAGCTTTCCTCTTAATCCGCAATATCTCGATTGCAATATTGGTTCTTACTTGTTCTCAATTTCAGGTAGGAATTAAGACCCTCGCTGGTCAGGCTGATCGTGTTCCCGCAGGATCGGTAACCTCTAGGAGATTGGCCTAACGATTGCATTGGCGCTCGTGCTCGCACGTGTAGTCGGATCGTCAAGCCCGAACTCCACCAAATCGATTATCGCCATCTCATCGAAAGATCGGACACCTTTGCCCTATCACTCATGCTATCCAACTTGGCGAAGTAGAGGTTTACATTTTCCTCGTTCGCGAGGTCGTGGAAGTCAAGCGTAGGTGTTGAAGCTTGATGGTGTGGAGGAAGGCTTGCTCTTGGTGCCATTTTGGTGGTGGCACTAGTAGTAGAAGGTGCCCTATGAAGGTGTCGACGGAGGTCATTGGCGTGCCTTGCCGATGGTTGATGTAGGTGGTGCACTTGGTCGTCCACATGACACTCGCGACGATGATCACTTTCCTTGGCACTCTTCTTGTGCTTGTGGTGCCTTCTTGAGCTTGCTTGAGCATTATGGTTGGTGCTCATCACGAATTCTTCATCTTTGTGGCGAACATGCCTTAGACGATGTCTTGTATCCTCTTTATTGTGGCGATGCTCATGAGAGGATGTTTGTCGATGAAGAGTCTTGTTTCTTGGCGCCTCTTGATGCATATGATGTTTGGACGCCACTCTTGTTTGGATAGGAGTTGGAGCTTGGCGCCTTGGAGGTGATGTAGCTTGGCGCCTTGGAGATGGTGGAGCTTGACGCCTTGGAGGTGATGGAGCTTGGCGCCTTGGAGATGGTGGCGCTTGACGCCATCTAGGTGGTGGCACTTGTTGCCTTGGGGGTGGATCATCGAAGTAGGTAGTGCCCTTTGGTGTGGCACGCTTGGCCTTGAAGGTCATGGATTCTTGATGATGCGCCTCCTCTTGCTTGGCGTAGTAGGCTTCCATCTCCACGCGGTGGAGGAATTCTTCATGGCTCGTGGAGGAGCCATCAAATTCGATGAAGTTCTCCGTGTCCTCCATGCTCGGCGAGGCGTCGTCGATGTCGCACTCGAAGTCATCCATGCTTGGGGAGTAATTGTTGGTGTAGTACTCCATATCACCCAAGCATGTGGAGCCATTGTCACTGTAGTGCTCCATAGGC
This sequence comes from Avena longiglumis, assembly GCA_030063025.1. Taxonomy (NCBI): domain Eukaryota; kingdom Viridiplantae; phylum Streptophyta; class Magnoliopsida; order Poales; family Poaceae; genus Avena; species Avena longiglumis. The sequence continues at coordinate 246,337,694 of CP125978.1, read as the reverse complement.
TCCATGCATGAGGAGCCATTGTCGACATAGAGCTCCATGTCTTCCATGCATGTGGAGTCGTCGTAGGTGTAGTGCTACATGTCCTCAAAGCATGCGGAGCCATTGACGTTGTTGTGCTCCGTCATGTCCTCTATACTTGTGGAGTCGTAGTCATGGTGGCTCATCATGGATTCTTCATAGATATCATCCTCGGTTCCGGAGTCCCTAGACATGATGCACAAGACCAAGCGGTGTATATGGAAGTGGTAGTGGGAGTTAGGGATACAACGTCAAACCTTACTTTACCTTGGAAGATCGTATCGTGCAAGTGGCCACACTTGAGAGCAATAAACCAAGCAAAGCGAAGTTCACGCGGAACACCAAAACCAACTACTAACCAAAAAACACACACACACACAAGGCCTATGGTGGATAGGTATGGAAAGTGGCATGTCAAGAACCAATCCGAAATCAAGATGTTGTATTGGCAAGTAAAGAACCACAATGATCACAAAGCAAACAATCAATCCACAAGATAGGAAATATGTACAAGGAAACACACACGGTGGGATAAATGGGACTTGTGCGACAGAGAAAGTGAGCTAAGAACCAAATGATTACCTAGAGAAGACTATAAGCTCGTGTCACACAAGTACAAGGAGAGACGCTAGTTCGATTGCACAAAATTGGTGGGCTACAAGATATGCACAATAAGTACCACCTATATGATGTTCATCGAGCTTGCACTTCCTATTCTATGAGGCGCATGTATATTTCTTTTTTTTTCTATTTTCCTTTTTCTATATTTTTTCTCTTTTTCTTTTTCGTTCTTTCTTTTTCTTTTTCACTTGCCTCTTCCTTGTGCCAACAACTATACAAGATAACTATATGAGATAGCGCCCACAATGTTTGCTCGGAATTCTACAAGGTATCAAATGTGCATAGCCCAAGAAATCATAAGAGGAACTAGTCTCAATAGGTGTTTATTGCTCGCAAATATAGTGAGGTTCACAAAGGAATGCAAGTGGGGAGAAGTCGTGAAATGTTTATACCTTTCGTCGACGATCTTCACCCTTTATTGTTGGATTCCGCCTTGCTCACGGAATTTGGATGGAGTAGTGATGCAGCCCGTCCTACGGACGCACCTCCATCTAGAACACCTAGTCCCCCAAGTGGAGCAATGACTCGCGCCCATGCCAAGCTCCTACAAGCCAAGGTTAACTCGCTCCTTTCCTCATGTGATTTTGGCCTACCTTTGGATGGCTTGATACTTCATGCATCTACGTTATGTATCCTCAGTTATGAAGCAGCACCACCACACCAAGCCACCAAGGAAGCAGGACCAGGAGAAGAAGCCACTGGAGCGCTGCACACCGGAGTCTCCGGTCTCCTACACCGGAGTCTCCGGACCTTCCTCCGGTCCAGGCCGGAGACCCAGGCCTGGGACAGCCCCCCTCCGAGACAGGTCGGAGATTGGCCGAGTCTCGGCCCGCACCGAGTCTCCGGACCCCAGATCGGAGTCTCCGGACCGACCGTCGCCAAGCATGTTAAGGCCTTTTGGGCCTGGCCCATGTAACCCCCAATTTCGCCCCAAACTTCCAGTTTTATTCTAGAACTACCCCTGTTTATGTGGTTGGCCTATAAATAGCCCCACCCCTCATATGTAAACCCTAGACTTGGATAATGATAGATTAAGACACCCCTTTGAGGATCTTCAATCTATTGGTCTCATGCTCCTACCAAGGAGCACCTATTGTCCACCCTCCTCTTGGATCTTGCCTAGTGCGTTCAAGTTGTACAAGGCCTTGGGTTCTCGGTTTCTCCCCCCCAAGACGTCAAGGTCTCACCAAGCACCTCTTCCCCCGTTGTTGGCGTGGAGAGAGAGCTTCGCCCAACACCGATCCTAGAGATTATGTTGGACCGGTTGCCACCGGCGTGAGTTACCGGCGTGTATCGTGTTTTGTGTGCGTGAGTTCATCGGGATCTTTGCGTGCGTGTGTTCGTGGATTCCGTCCCCTCTTCCTCTCCCACCGCTTTCCCTCGATCCCGCGGAGATTCGTGAAAGATCGGGCCACCCCAAGGGGTTACCCCCTAACATCTTGGTATCATCTCCGCGTCACGCCATGAGCTCTTCGCAAGCGGTACCATCTCCGCGTCACGCCGCAACGTCAAGCTATGATGGTGACCTCTCCGCAAGAACTCCACGACGTGAAGCGAACCGGCCACAACCACGAGCACTTGTGATGATTCAACAAGAGCAACCTCACATGGACCACCAAGGCCATCGCCGTCGACATGTCCCTTCAACAACAAGTGAAGCATCCGAAGAAGACGAACAAGATCACCGTCGACGCGAAGCACTCGAAGATCCTCCAAGACGTCATCGTCGACATGATCGTCCACGTCGGCAACATGATGGTCAAGACGAGCCTCCTCCACATCAAGGATAAAGAGAGCAGCCCATTGCGCATGCGGCTCGACGTCCTCCTCGCCACATGGCGCAAGATAATGCTCCTCGGCATCAACCATGAAAAGAACAAGAGCAAGCTCCCCAAGCTCGCCGTGAGGACCAACAACCTCCTCCTCGTCCTCAACCGCACCAACAACTAGAGCAAGCTCCCCAAGCTCGTCGTCCAAACCAAGTTCCACCACCAAACGCGGCACCTCAACAACCGCAAGAGCAACGCCACCATCAACAAGAAAGACATGAGAGCTCGGATGATGAAGATGGCCGCCAAAATCATGGCAACCGTCGCAACCGGAACCGCAATGAGGAAGAAACTTTCGGCAAGCTCAAGTTCATCATGCCCAAGTTCACCGGTTCCAATGATCCCGAAGAATACCACTCATGGGAACTCAAGGTTGACAAGATCTTCCGCATGCACAACTTTAGCAATGAGAAGATGATGGCCATGGCATCCCTCGAGTTCGATGAATATGCCAACCTTTGGTGGGAACAAGTCCAACTCGCTCGTGAATCAAAAGAAGAGCCCCCAATCTCAACTTGGCAAGATATGAAGGCTCATATGAGATCCCGCTTTGTTCCTTCACACTACACGCGTGACCTCTTCAAGAAGCTTCAAATGCTTAGTCAAGGAACAAAGACCGTGGAAGAGTACTTCAAGCAAATGGAGCTCAACATGATCCGTGCCAACATTGAAGAGCGTGATGATCAAACAATGGCACGTTTCCTCAATGGCTTGAACCATCCTATCAAGCGCATCACCGAGTTCCAAAGGTACAACAACATGGTTGAGCTTGTGCACATTGCATCAAACGCCGAACGTCAAGTGCAAGAGGACATCAAGTTCAACAAGCCAAAGACATACTTCACATACAATCAAGATCCAACCACTACTCCGACAACACCAAGTGGAAGCTCCTCAAATACCACCAAGCTTCCCTTCAAGCCAACACTCCCTCAAGGAAAACCGCCCCCAAGTGGCAAGTACACAAGAGATGAACAACCATTCAATGGTGAGTGCTACAAGTGTGGAGGCAAAGGACACAAGTCGGCCGCATGTGGGAACAAGAAAGTTTTGTTCATCCATGACAACGGCGATGAAGAATACTTGAGTGAAGATGAGTTTGATGCAAGGGTCAAGGAAGCCATGGCAAGGCAACATTTGGAAGAGGACCGAGAGCTACTCATGTGTGAGCATGACGCAAGTCCATCGCTTGTGGTCACAAGGGTCTTAACTACTCAAGCCAATGAGAATGAAGACCAACGATTAAACATCTTCCAAACTCGTGCTGGTATCAATGGGAGGTCCATCAAAGTTGTCATCAATGGAGGGAGTTGCCACAATCTCGCAAGCACGGAATTGTGTGAGAAGCTCAACCTCACCCTCCATCCGCATAAACACCCCTACCACATACAATGGCTAAGTGACCAAGAATCCGTCAAGATCAAACACACCGTCTCGGTAACGTTCTCAATTGGACCATACAAGGACACGGTGGAATGTGACGTGGTCCCAATGACGGTTTGCCATAAGCTTTTAGGAAGGCCGTGGCAATCTGACAAGCGTGCTTTGCATAATGGCCACTCAAACACTTATACCTTCAAATGGCTTGACAAAACTTGTGTGTTGCAACCAATGACTCCTAGCCAGATAATTGCGGACAATGCAAAGGCTTTAGCGAGGGCGCAATACACAAAACCATCTTGTGAGAAGAGTGGTGAGCGAGAGAACCACACTATAGTGAGTGAGTGCCACAAGCCAAACTCGAGTGGAAAAACTAAGAGTGTTCTTCTTGCCACCAAAAGTGAGATGAGAGAAGTGCGGAACAACCCATCCATTTTGCACTATGTCCTTGTATGCAAGGGACTAGCGCAAGGAACTAATGACTTGACAAATGTTCCTCCTTCTTTGATGGCTGTTTTGCAGGAATTCCAAGATGTATTTCCCAAAGAACTTCCTCATGGACTACCTCCTCTTCGTGGAATCGAGCACCGCATCGACCTCATACCCGGCGCCCCACTCCCAAACCGCGTCGCGTATCGCACGAACCCGGAAGAGACGAAGGAGATAGAACGACAAATCAACCAACTCGTCTCCAAAGGTTTGATCCAAGTAAGCACTAGCCCAAGCGCGGTCCCCGTGATTCTAGTTCCAAAAACGGATGATACGTTGCGGTTATGCATGGACTGCCGTCCTATCAATGCTATCACTGTGTGTTATCGACAGCCTATACCGCGTCTTGATGACATGCTTGATGAGTTATGTGGAGCCACTATATTTTCGAAAATTGATCTTCGTAGTGGTTACCATCAAATTCGCATGGCCGAAGGTGATGAGTGGAAAAAAGCCTTCAAGACCAAGCTTGGTCTCTATGAATGGTTGGTTATGCCTTTTGGCTTATCTAATGTCCCATCTACCTTCATGCGTCTCATGAACCATATTTTGAGATCTCTCATTGGGAAGAGTGTAGTAGTTTACTTTGATGACATCCTTGTCTATAGCAAGTCACTAGAGGAGCATGTTACTCATGTTAAGGAGGTCCTTCAAATCCTCCGTCATGAAAAGCTTTATGCTAATCTCCCAAAGTGCACTTTTGCAAAAGACAAGCTGATTTTCCTTGGTTTTGTTGTGTCTTCCAATGGCATTGAAGTTGATGTCTCAAAAGTCAAGGACATACGAGATTGGCCCATCCCTACAAATGTTAGTGAACTTCGTAGTTTTCATGGGTTGGCTGGCTTTTACCGTCGCTTTGTGAAAGACTTTTCTACCATTGCTTGCCCCCTCAACGAATTGACCAAGAAAATTGTCACGTTCGTTTGGGGAAAAGCACAACAAAAGGCTTTTGATGAGCTCAAAAAGAGGCTCACCGAAGCACCACTCCTTGCATTACCGGATTTCACAAAATCTTTTGAGATTGAATGTGACGCTAGTGGAATTGGCATTGGAGGCGTCCTTATGCAAAATGGGCGTCCCATTGCATACCATAGTGAGAAACTCGATGGCGCACGCCTCAACTATCCTATTTATGACAAAGAACTTTTTGCCTTGGTTCGAGTTCTTCAAGTGTGGCAACACTATCTTTGGCCCAAAGAATTTATCATCCATTCCGACCATGAGTCGTTGAAGTATCTTAAGGGCCAAGCCAACTTGAGTAAAAGGCATGCAAAATGGGTTGAGTTCATGGAGTCTTTTCCTTATATTGTCAAATACAAGAAGGGCAAAGAAAATGTGGTAGCGGACGCCTTGTCTCGCAAAAACACAAGCCTTCTTACACGACTCGAAGTAAATGTCTTGGGTCTTGATGACATCAAATCTTTGTACGCGTCCGACCCTTTCTTTGGACCAATTTTTGCAACATGTTCAAAAGACAAAGGGATTGATGATTTCTATTTGCATAAGGGTTTTCTTTTCAAACAAAACAAGCTTTGCATTCCGAAATTGTCTCTCCAACTTTTGCTTCTTCAAGAGTCCCATGGTGGAGGCCTGATGGGTCACTTTGGCCGTGACAAGACTTATGACATGCTCTCCACTCACTACTTTTTGGCCAAAGATGAAGCGCGACGTGGAGCGCCACGTCCAACGATGCACTACATGTATCCAAGCTAAGTCTAAGTCCAACCCCTTTGGTCTTTATATGCCATTGCCTATTCCTCATGCACCTTGGTCGGACATTAGCATGGACTTTGTATTAGGCTTGCCTAGATCTAAACATGGTCATGATTCTATATTTGTAGTAGTGGATCGATTTTCAAAAATGCCACATTTCATTCCATGCCATAAGACCGATGATGCTTCACATGTAGGAAATTTGTTTTTCAGGGAAATAATTCGGCTACACGGTGTACCAAGAACAATCGTCTCCGACCGCGATGTAAAATTCATGAGCTACTTCTGGAAGACTCTCATGGCCAAGCTCGGCATCAAGCTCCTCTTCTCGTCCGCCTCGCATCCTCAAACGATGGACAAACCGAGGTCGTCAATCGAAGTCTTGGCACCCTCCTCCGGGTGTTGATAAAGAAGAACCTTAAAGACTGTGAGGAATGTATTCCACATGCTGAGTTCGCCTACAACCGCGCCAAGCACTCCACCACCATGAGGAGCCCGTTCATGATCGTCTATGGCTTCGAGCCCCTCACCGCGCTTGATATCCTTCCACTACCTCTTCATGAACGTGCCAATATGGACGTGGTCAAGCGTGCCCAAACAATGAAGAAACTCCATGAAGACACAAGATCTACGATCGAGAAACAAGTCCTTCGCCAAGCATCAAGGCTAAACAAGAACAAGAAAGAGATGATCTTCGAAGAAGGCGACCTTGTGTGGATACACTTGAGTAAAGACCGCTTCCCCAAGGACCGCGACTCCAAACTCAAGCCAAGAGGTGATAGACCGTTCAAAGTGCTAAAGAGGATCAACAACAACGCCCACATCATAGATATCCCAACATCCAAGTATCTTGTGAGCCCGACATTCAATGTCAAGGACCTATCACCCTACCATGGTGAAGATGAACTTGAGAAGGTTGAAGAGTCGAGGACGACTCTTTCCCAAAGGGGGGGAGCAGCCTGCCCTACCGACGCTCCTACATCTACAACACCTAGTCCCCCAAGTGGACCAATGACTCGCGCCCGTGCCAAGCTCCTACAAGCCAAGGTTAACTCGCTCCATTCCTCATGTGATTTTTGCCTACCTTTGGATGGCTTGATACTTCATGCATCTGCGTTATCTATCCTCAGATATGAAGCAGCACCACCACAACAAGCCACCAAGGAAGCAGGACCAGGAGAAGATGTCATGGGCCAGACACCCGAGTCTCCGGTCTCCTACACCCGAGTCTCCGACCTCCAGCAGGCGGAGACCCGAGGCTGGGACAGCCCCTCCGGAGACGGGTCCGAGATTGGCCGAGTCTCCGGCCCGGGCCGAGTCTCCGGACCCCAGACCGGAGTCTCCGGACCGACCGTCGCCAGGCATGTTAAGGCCTTTTGGGCCTGGCCCATGTAACCCCCAATTTCGCCCCAAACTTCCAGTTTTATTCCAGAACTACCCCTGTTTATGTGGTTGGCCTATAAATATCCCCACCCCTCATATGTAAACCCTAGACTTGGATAATGATAGATTAAGACACCCCTTTGAGGATCTTCAATCTATTGGTCTCATGCTCCTACCAAGGAGCACCTATTGTCCACCCTCCTCTTGGTGCCTAGTGCGTTCAAGTTGTACAAGGCCTTGGGTTCTCGGTTTCTCGCCCCCAAGTCGTCAAGGTCTCACCAAGCACCTCGTCCCCCGTTGTTGGCGTGGAGAGAGTGCTTCGCCCAACACCGATCCTAGAGATTATGTTGGACCGGTTGCCACCGGCGTGAGTTACCGACGTGTATCGTGTTTTGTGTGCGTGAGTTCATCGGGATCTTTGCGTGCGTGTGTTCGTGGATTCCGTCCCCTCTTCCTCTCCCACCGCTTTCCTCTCGATCCCGCGGAGATTCGTGAAAGATCGGGCCACCCCAAGGGGTTACCCCCTAACAAGTAGATAGCATGAACAACATGGATGATGATGTAGTGCTCCTTCTCCTCTTCGAAACGAGCTAAAGAACACCAAAATCCGAGTTCGAATGCAAAAGTTATGCTCAAAACGGTGAGAGACTGAAATCTGGGAATCTGTTTTTTCTTTCTGTACTGGGCGGTAGTACCGGATTTTGGGAGCGGTAGTACCGGATATTTAGAGCGATAGTACCGCTGGAGAAAGAGACGCCCAGATCTGACGCGATTTTGGGGCGATTTGGGCGGAAAATCTTCAAGAAAAACACCAAATCGACGGGGGAAATCAAGGAATTAGGCTATGGGAACGCAAAGGAAGGTAGATCAACAAGTTTAGCAAGTAATCCATGGATCAAAACCTACCAAAACGCACTCAAATCACAGATCGATCCAAAACACGAATTGTGGCTTTTGGTGGAATTTTCGAATTTATGGGGAAAAGACCAAATCGATGAGAAATCCGTGGCAACCAAAAGCTGCTGATACCAGATGATGGAGGAGTTAACCTCTTGGGTGGCCCGATCTTCACGGATCTCATGGTCAAATCTATGGGAAAGCGAGGGGAAAGGGAGAAGGTAGCAGAAGAGAACACACACCTCGCGAAGAACACGATGAACACACGCAAAACTCACACGATACAAGGCCGATTGCTCCTGAACGGCGGCCACCGGTCCGATAGAATCCTCGCAAGGAAAGATCGGTCAACGTGCTCCCTCAAATCCACATCGGAGAGGGAAGAACACCTTGGGGAGGGTCTTGACAACTTGGAGACGAGACATCGAACTCCAAGGCCTTGTTCAACGATGGATGCGTGATGCAAAGTCCAATCGAGGTTGGTGACGATAGTCGGTCCCCTTGGTAAAGGGGATGAGGCAAAACTAGAGATTCCACACAAGGGGGTTGTCTTTAGTCTATCATCTATGCCTAAGGGATACATGAGGGGTGGGGGCTCTATTTATAGGCCAACCACATAAACAGGGGTAGTTTAGGGATAAAACTAGGGTTTGGACGAGCTAGAGGGGTACATGGGCCGAAGGCCCAACAGGTGCGCGCAGGCACACATGACCGGTAGTACCGGACTTGGGTCCGGTAGTACCGCTGACCGGTAGTACCGGGTCCAGATCCGGTAGTACCGCTTGCAGTCCTGGGACTTCTGTTGGCGTCGTCTGTATGGGGCGGTAGTAGTGGGCGGTAGTACCGCTGGCCGGTAGTACCGGTCGCCAGATCCGGTAGTACCGGAGAGAGCATTTGGCGATCATCTTCTTCCTCCTCTTCAAGCCTCCGTCTTGTAGGGCTTGATGCTCAAGCTTCCTCCCTTGCCTCCGTACTTGTCAATGTGAACCTATCATGCATATGTGACGGAGTATGAAGTAGCATACCATTCAATAGGGTAGGAAGGGGGCTCGCATAGAGGAACGGATTCACCTTTGGAGTCCATGACGACTTGGCGTAAGTTGGAGACCAAGATGTGGTAACGACCGTAGGTCGGGATACATCATCTAAACATGGACATGATTCTATATTTGTGGTAGTGGATCGCTTTTCCAAAATGGCACACTTCATTCCGTGCCATAAGACCGATGATGCTTCACATGTAGCAAATTTGTTTTTTAGGGAAATAATTCGGCTACACGGTGTACCAAGAACAATCGTCTCACATGACGTCAAATTCATGAGCTACTTCTGGAAGACACTCATGGCCAAGCTCGGCATCAAGCTCCTCTTCTCGTCCGCCTCACATCCTCAAACCGATGGACAAACCAAGGTCGTCAATCGAAGCCTTGGCACACTCCTCCGTGTGTTGATAAAGAAGAACCTTAAAGACTGGGAGGAATGCATTCAGCACGCCGAGTTCGCCTACAACCGCGCCAAACACTCCACCACCATGAGAAGCCCGTTCATGATCGTCTATGGTTTTGAGCCTCTCACCGCGCTCGATATCCTCCCACTTCCGCTACATGACCGTACCAATATGGATGTTGACAAGCGTGCCCAAACAATGAAGAAACTCCATGAAGACACAAGAGCTATGATCGAGCAACAAGTCCTTCGCCAAGCATCAAGGCTAAACAAGACCAAGAAAGAGATGATCTTCGAAGAAGGCGACCTTGTGTGGATACACTTGAGTAAAGACCGCTTTCCCAAGGACCACGACTCCAAACTCAAGCGAAGAGGTGATGGGCCGTTCAAAGTGCTAAAGAGGATCAACAACAACGCCTACATCATCGATATCCCAACATCCAAGTATCTTGTGAGCTCGACGTTCAATGTCAAGGACCTCTCACCCTACCATGGAGAAGATAAAGTTGAGAAGGTTGAAGAGTTGACGATGACTCTTCCCCAAGGGGGGGAGCTGATGCAGCCCGTCCTACGGACGCACCTCCATCTACAACACCTAGCCCTTCCAGTGGACCAATGACTCGCGCCCGAGCCAAGCTCCTACAAGCCAAGGTTAACTCGCCCCTTTCCTTGTGTGATTTCGATACGCCCCTGGATGGCTTGATACTTCATACGCATACACTGTGCATCATCAGGTACGAAGAGAAGGACCCATGGAACGGAGAAACTGGAGTGGAAGCAACCAATCGCTGCCAGACTCGGTAAGCTACTCTGGACCCTACTGGTACTACCGTTCAAGCGGTACAACCGCCCACCGGACGCTCCAAGAGGAACCCAACCAAGGGCCGATGATCGTGGTACTACGGGCCAGATCGAACTGCAGACTACCGCCCCTCCTACCGCTCGCTTCTGGCGACTCCAACGAAGCTCCGGGACCGCCAAAGTACTACCGCCTAAGCGGTACTCATGACCACTCGACTGGCCGGTACTACCGGTTTCTGGCCACTACTGGGTCTTGGCCAGGCTGATCGCGTCGATTCAAGGCCGCCCAACTGCACCTTTCTATATTTTCCCATTTCGTTCCTAAACTACCCCTGTTTATGTGGCTGGCCTATATATAGTCCCCACCCTCTATTGTAAACCCTAGACTTGGATAATAATAGATTGAGGACACCCCTTTGAGGATCTTTCATCTATTGGTCTCATGCTCCTACCAAGGGGCACCCTATTATCCACAACCTCTTGGATCTTGCCTAGTGCGTTCAAGTTGTACAAGGCCTTGGGTTCTCGGTTTCTCGTCCCCAAGTAGTCAAGATCTCACCAAGCACCTCGCCCCCGTTGTTGGCCGTGGAGAGAGAGCTTCGCCCAACACCGATCCTAGGGATTATGTTGGAACGGTTGCCACCGGCGTGAGTTATCAGCGTGTATCGTGTTTTGTGTGCGTGAGTTCATCGGGTTCTTCATGGGCGTGTGTTCGTGGATTTCATCCCCTTCCCCCCTCTACCGCTTTCCCCTCGATTCCCGCGGAGATTCGTGAAAGATCGGGACACCCCAAGGGGTTACCCCATAACAGTTTAGGGATAAAACTAGGGTCTGGACGAGCTAGAGGGGTACATGGGCCGAAGGCCCAGCTGGCGGGGCACAGGCCCATCGAGTAGGCCGAAGACTCCGGTGTAGGGTCCGGAGACTTCGGTGTAGGCGGGAGACTCCGGTGTCGTCTCCGGAGTGGCGATCGAAGTCTTTGAGGTCGGTCCGGAGGTCGGTCCGGAGACTTCGGTGCGCAGGATCGGAGACTCCGGTGTAGGCGGGAGACTCTGGTGGTTCAGCCGTGGCTTCTTCCGTCTCCTCTTCCAAGCCTCCGTCTTGTCGGGCTTGATTTTCCGGGCTTCCTCCCTTGCCTCCGTACTTGTCGGTGTGAACCTATTATGCATATGTGACGGAGTATGAAGTAGCATACCATTCAATAGGGTAGGAAGTGGGCTCGCATAGAGGAACGGATTCACCTTTGGAGTCCATGACAACTTGGCGTAAGTTGGAGACCATGATGTGGGAACGACCGTAGGTCGGGCTACATCAGGAAAGGAGCGACTTAACCTTAGCTTGTAGGAGCTTGGCTCGGGCGCGAGTCATTGGTCCACTTGGGGGACTAGGTGTTGTAGATGGAGGTGCGTCCGTAGGACGGGCTACATCAGCTCCCCCTCCCTTGGGAAAGAGTCGTCCCCGACTCTTCATGGTTTACATCTTGATTCTCTCCATGGTATAGCGATAGGTCCTTGACGTTGAACGTATTGCTCATTAGGTACTTGGAGGTTGGTATATCAATGACGTATGCATTGTTGTTGATTCTTTTGAGGACCTTGAAGGGGCCATCTCCCCTTGGTTTGAGCTTGGAGTCACGATCATTGGGAAAGCGGTCTTTTCTCAAGTGTATCCACACAAGGTGGCCTTCTTCGAAGATTTTCTCCTTCTTGTTCTTGTTCAGCCTTGATGCTTGGCGAAGTACTTGTTGCTCGACCGTAGCTCTTGTGTCTTCATGGAGTTTCTTCATTGTTTGGGCACGCTTGTCAACGTCCATGTTGGTGCGGTCGTTAAGAGAAAGAGGTAGTATGTCAAGCGCGGTGAGAGGCTCGAAACCATAGACGATCATGAACGGGCTTGATGTAGCCCGACCTACGGTCGTTACCACATCTTGGTCTCCAACTTACGCCAAGTCGTCATGGACTCCAAAGGTGAATCCGTTCCTCTATGCGAGCCCCCTTCCTACCCTATGCAATGGAATGCTACTTCATACTCCGTCACATATGCATGATAGGTTCACACCGACCAGTACGGAGGCAAGGGAGGAAGCCCGGAACATCAAGCCCGACAAGACGGAGGCTTGGAAGAGGAGACGGAAGAAGACATGTCGGCAGCTGCCAGGTCCAAGCGGTACTACCAGTCGGTGGAACCGGTACTACCGGTCAGCGGTACTACCGCCCCAGATACCGCTCACTACTGACGGCTCCAACTGACGCTCCAGGACCGCAAGCGGTACTACCGGTCCTAGAGCGGTACTACCGGTGATGACCGATACTACCGGTCCTAAGTCCGGTACTACCGGTCATGTCAGTGCATGCACGCACCTGTTGGGCCACAGCCCATGTATCCCCCCTTTACTTACCTATTCGCCTAGTTTATCCCCAAACTACCCTTGTTTAGTGGCTGGCCTTTAAATAGAGCCCCCACCCCTCATGTATCCCTTAGGCATAGATGATAGGCTAAAGACAACCCCCTTGTGTGGAATCTCTAGTTTTGCCTCATCCCCTTATCCAAGGGGACCGACTATCGTCACCAACCTTGATTGGACTTTGCATCACGCATCCATCGTTGAACAAGGCCTTGGAGTTCATTGTCTCGTCTCCAAGTTGTCAAGACCCTCCCCAAGGTGTTCTTCCCTCTCCGATGTGGATTTGAGGGAGCATGTTGATCGATCTTTCCTTGCGAGGATTCTATCGGACCGGTGGCCGCCGTTCGGGAGAAATCGGCCTTGTATCGTGTGAGTTTTGCGTGTGTTCATCGTGTTCTTCGCGAGGTGTGTGTTCGCTTCCGCTACCTTCTCCCTTTCCCCTCGCTTTCCCATCGATTTGACCACGAGATCCGTGAAGATCGGGCACCCAAGAGGTTAACCCCTCCATCATCTGGTATCAGCAGCTTTTGGTTGCCACGGATTTCTCATCGATTTGGTCTTTTCCCCATAAATTCGAAAATTCCACGAAAAATAGCCCCAATTCGTGTTTTGGATTGATCTGTCATTGGAGTGCGTTTTGGTAGGTTTTGATCCGTGGATTACTTGCAAAACTTGTTGATCTACCTTCCTTTGCGTTCCCATAGCCTAATTCCTTGATTTCCCCCTTCGATTTGGTGTTTTTCTTGAAGATTTTCCGCCCAAATCACCCCAAAATCGCGAAAACGCGTCAAATCTGGGCGTCCAAGGACCAAGCGATACTACCGGTCCCAGAATCTGGTACTACCGCTCACAACCGGTACTACCTCTCATCCAAGCGGTACTACCCTCCAGTACTGAACAGAAAAAACAGATTCCCAGATTTCAGCCCCTCACCGTTTTGAGCATAACTTTTGCATTCGAACTCGGATTTTGGTGTTCTTTAGCTCGTTTCGAAGAGGAGAAGGATCTCTACATCATCATACACGTTGTTCATGCCATCTACTCCATCCAAATTCCGTGAGCAAGGAGGAATCCAACAATAAAGGGTGAAGATCGTCGACGAAAGGTATAAACATTCTGTGACTTCTCCCCACTTGCATTCCTTTGTGAACCCCACTATCTTTGCGAGCAACAAACACCTATTGAGACTAGTTCCTCTTATGATTGCTTGGGCTATGCACATTTGATACCTTGTAGAATTCCGAGCAAACATTGTGAGCGCTATCTCATATAGTTATCTTGTATAGTTGTTGGCACAAGGAAGAGGCAAGTGAAAAAGAAATAAAAAGAAAAAGAGTGATACAAAAAGAAAAAAAATAGAAAAAAGGAAAAAAATATATACATGTGCCTCATAGAATAGGAAGCGCAAGCTCGATGAACATCATATAGGTGGTACTTAATGTGCATATCTTGTAGCCCACCGATTTTGTGCAATCGAACTAGCGTCTCTCCTTGTACTTGTGTGACACGAGCTTATAGTCTTCGCTAGGTAATCATTTGGTTCTTAGCTCACTTTCTCCGTCGCACAAGTCCCATTTATCCCACCGTGTGTGTTTCCTTGTACATATTTCCTATCTTGTGGATTAACTTGTTTTGCTTTGTGATCATTTTGGTTCTTTACTTGTCATTACAACATCTTGATTTCGGATTGGTTCTTGACATGCCACTTTCCATACCTATCCACCATAGGCCTTGTGTGTGTTTGTTTTTTTGTTGGTAATTGGTTTTGGTGTTCCACGTGAACTTCACTTTGCTTGGTTTATTGCTCTCAAGTGTGGCCACTTGCACGATACGGTCTTCCAAGGTAAAGTAAGGTTTGACGTTGTATCCCTAACACCCTCTACCACTTCCATATACACCGCTTGATCTTGTGAAGCATGTCTAGGGACTCCGGGACCGAGGATGATTTCCATGAAGAATCCATGATGAGCCACGATGCATATGTCTCCACAAGCATGGATAACATGATGGAGCACTACACCAACAATGGCTCCACATGCTTGGGTGATATGGAGTACTACAACAACAATGACTCCCCAAGCATGGACGACTTCAAGAACGACAACGCGAAGCTCCTCACGTCACACCGACCAAGACGGAGCCTCCAACTCGAGTGCACCAAGGTCCATCATCAAATGGACAAGTTCCAAAGCGACCTCCACAACTTCAAGAAGGACATGGACAATGACTTCGACAAAAACATGAGGATGGTCGCCAAGACTAATGATGCTTTGCACTCATTAGAAAAACTTACAAGGAAGAGTGCCAAGGTCAAGGGCCATCGTCGTGAGCGTCATATGGATGACCAAGTGCGCCACCTACATCAACCATCGGCAAGGCACGCCAATGACCTCCGTCGACACCATCACAAGGCACCTTCAACTTCTTGTGCCACCACCAAAATGGCACCAAGAGCAAGCCTTCGTCCACGCCATCAAGCTTCAACGACTACGCTTGCATTTGAAGACCTCATGAACAAGGAAAATGAAGACCTCTACTTCACCAAGTTGGATAGCATGAGCCTACCTCCACCACTACTACGAGATGGCCACAAGACGGTCGAGCATGGGATTTCCCCTTCGACCATGGAGGAGAGCGATGATGGCCACCTTATGGCATCCAACCTTGAAGGCGACAAGGTCAAGAATGGTGAGCATGGGATTTTCCCTTCACCAAAGGAGGCGCATGGAGTTGAGGAAACCGATCCTACCCCCATATGCTTGAGTGATGATGTGGTACCAATCCCATGTGAGTATGAGAGCCACTTAGCCCACTTGAGTGAGAACAAGAGTGAGATGAGTGACTCCACCTTATGTGAGATTGAGTGCTTCCACTTGGAGGGCATGAGCGATACTCCTAGTGAGTTGAGAGTGGTAGTTGATAGGTCAAGTGAGACCATTTCGAATTCTAACAACTTACCCTCTACCTCTAGTGTGTTCTCTTGTGTTGTGCTAGGTTCCATGGAGGAAGACGCCTGAAGCTATGAAGCAATGATGCCTCGAATGGAGAAGATGTACATGGTAGATGCTACGCCATGGATACATCAAGAAGATGAAGTCGTCCACAAGGAGGCCACTACTTCCACAACACCCACTTCATATGAGAGGTATGAACAAGGTAACAATAAGGGTGTTGATGATGCCATGATCCCACTAGTGGACATGATGAATTGTGAGGATATGCATGCTATGGATGATACTTGTGACATTACATATGCTTCATCCACTTTCCCATGTGATGATTTTCCTTTGCATAATATTGATCATGTGGAATTGTTTGATTGCGATATCATTGCCATAAACATGCCATGCTATGCATCTTGTGTGTATCCTCCAATTGCTTTGGACTTGCCTTGTCATGCTAGTCATTCAATTTCTCCCGTTGCTTGCGATAAGATGAATGCTTGCTATTTCACTTGTTTTGCTTGCAACAATATTGATCATATGCGTTATAATGAGATGACCCCATAGCTTTCTCAATTTTGGAGATTTTGATGATTGCCATGATAAGCATGTTCCCACTTGCATACTCACCATGCATCTATTTCATACTTGAATGACATTAATGGTGATGTGCACAAGAAGAGATACGTCATGATGGATGATGTGTATCTCTACCATGCACACACGTTCTTCCTTTTACATATGATGTGTGTAGGTGCCCGCACGAGAATGTCAACCTCGGTTGAGCACGAGTTGACAAAAAGAGCTCTAGAGAGCATCCCACAAGTGAGTTCAAGATCGAACCCAGCTCTGATACCTTTTGCATGCTTTGCATCTTTCATGTTGACAAATTGTTCTATCCTATGGTTTGCTTGCAAGCATGTTAATGGTATTATCTTCCCTTGTGACATGCATGTTTCTTCGCCTTTAGATAATGATGCTTTGTGTGTTGCAACAAAAATGTTGAAAATTTTACCTTTCCGATGTTTTGTGTGCAACCACAATTCCTTTAAGAACATGTATTGTCATGAGAGCTTCCAAGAATCTCGTCTTGTTGTTGCAACAAACATAAGGACCACTTGCTCTTTCATTTGGTTTGTTTGCAAACACGTTACTTTGGCTTCCGCTTGGGATACTCATTTTCCCATGATATTTGCTTTCGATGATTTGTGTGTGACATCCAACATGTCGAACAATTTCTCTTTCCAATGGTTGGTTTGCACACATAATGATGTTGCTTTGGATATTATTCCTTTTGTGTTTTTGCCAAATTCTCCTAACTTGGCATCAAATATGTTGATCAAATTGCTATTCGATTGCTTTGAGTGCCCCACTACTATCTTATATGGAGTTTTTGCGTTTCCACATTTGGATGATGTTCAAACGATTTCCATGCACATTGACCATGCATATGCATTCCGTTTGCTATACTTGAGTTGTGCTAATCGTGTTGTGAACAAGAATGGATATGCCACAAATAACATGCTCCTCTATCACACACAAACATATGTTGCTTGGTCTTTCTTGTATGAAGGTACAAATGCATACACGTCAACCTCTATGGACTATATGTTGACAAGAAGAACCGAAGAGAGTTACCTATGGCTACCCTTCATCGAGCTATCTCTACAAGCTAAGGTGACTTCCTTCTACTTGAGGACTCATGCTATAATCTTTGTGAATTGGCTACGCTTTGAGTGTTGCTTTGATTTTGTTGTGAGCTTTGTAGGCTTCAAGGAAGGTGAAGGAACATTGAAGTGTTGTCAAGTCAATCTTCCCGAGGACGACTATAAGGTGAACCCCAGGATCAAGAAGGTCTCTCGATCGCTTCTACTTTGTGATGAGCATGTAGAGTCGAGGACGACTCTTTCTACGGTCGTTACCACATCTTGGTCTCCAACTTACGCCAAGTCGTCATGGACTCCAAAGGTGACTCTGTTCCTCTATGTGAGCCCCCTTCCTACCCTATTGAATGGTATGCTACTTCATACTCCGTCACATATGCATGATAGGTTCACACCGACCAAGACGGAGGCAAGGAGGAAGCCGGAACATCAAGCCCGACAAGGCGGAGGCTTGGAAGAGGAGACGGAAGAAGACATGTCGGCAATTGCCAGTCCAAGCGGTACTACCGGTCGGTGAACGGTACTACCGTCAGTGATACTCCGCCACGATAACGCCATCTTGACGGATCCAACTGACGCTCCAGGACCGCAAGCGGTACTACCGGTCCTAGAGCGGTACTACCGGTGATGACCGGTACTACCGGTCCTAAGTCCGGTACTACCGGTCATGTCAGTGCCTACGCGCACCTGTTGGGCCACAGCCCATGTATCCCCCCTTTACTTACCTATTCGCCTAGTTTATCCCCAAACTACCCTTGTTTAGTGGCTGGCCTATAAATAGAGACCCCACCCCTCATGTATCCCTTAGGCATAGATGATAGACTAAAGACAACCCCCTTGTGTGGAATCTCTAGTTTTGCCTCATCCCCTTATCCAAGGGGACCGACTATCGTGACCAACCTCGATTGGACTTTGCATCACGCATCCATCATTGAACAAGGCCTTGGAGTTCATTGTCTCGTCTCCAAGTTGTCAAGACCCTCCCCAAGGTGTTCTTCCCTCTCCGATGTGGATTTGAGGGAGCACGTTGATTGATCTTTCCTTGCGAGGATTCTATCGGACCCGATGGCCGTTCGGAGCAATCGGCCTTGTATCGTGTGAGTTTTGCGTGTGTTCATCGTGTTCTTCGCGAGGTGTGTGTTCGCTTCCGCTACCTTCTCCCTTTCCCCTCGCTTTCCCATCGATTTGACCATGAGATCCGTGAAGATCGGGCACCCAAGAGGTTAACCCCTCCATCAGGGCTTCTCATGGTGGTGGAGTTCTTGGCGCGGTTGTAGGTGAACTCGTCGTGTGGAATACATTCCTCCCAGTCTTTAAGGTTCTTCTTTATCAACACACGTAGAAGTGTGCCAAGTCTTCGATTGACGACCTCGGTTTGTCCATCAGTTTGAGGATGTGAGGCGGACGAGAATAGGAGCTTGATGCCGAGCTTGTCCATGAGTGTCTTCCAGAAGTAGCTCATGAATTTGACGTCGCGGTCGGAGAAGATTGTTCTTGGTACACCGTGTAGCCTAATTATTTCCCTGAAAAACAAATTTGCTACATGTGAAGCATCATCGGTCTTATGGCACGAAATGAAGTGTGCCATTTTTGAAAAACAATCCACTACCACAAATATAGAATCATGTCCATGTTTAGATCTAGGCAATCCTAACACAAAGTCCATGCTAATGTCCGACCAAGGTGCATGAGGAATCGGCAATGGCATATAAAGACCAAAGGGGTTAGACTTGGACTTAGCTTGGACACAAGTAGTGCATCGTTGGACGTGGCGCTCCACGTCGCGCTTCATCTTGGGCCAATAGTAGTGAGTGGAGAGCATGTCATATGTCTTGTCATGGCCAAAGTGACCCATAAGGCCTCCACCATGGGACTCTTGAAGAAGCAAAATTTGGAGAGACGACTTTGGAATGCAAATCTTGTTTTGTTTGAAAAGAAAACCCTTATGCAAATAGAAATCATCAATCCCTTTGTCTATTGAACACTTTTCAAAAATTGATCCAAAGAATGGGTCGGACGCATACAAAGATTTGATGTCATGAAGACCCAAGACATTTACTTCGAGTCTTGTAAGAAGGTTTGTGTTTTTGCGAGACAAGGCGTCCGCTACTACATTTTCTTTGCCCTTCTTGTATTTGACAATGTAAGGAAAGGATTCCATGAACTCAACCCATTTGGCGTGCCTTTTACTCAAATTGGCTTGGTCCTTCAGATATTTTAACGAATCATGGTCGGAATGGATGATAAATTCTTTGGGCCAAAGGTAGTGTTGCCACACTTGAAGAACACGTACTAAAGAAAAAATCTCTTTGTCATAAATTGGATAGTTAAGGCGTGCGCCATCAAGTTTCTCACTATGGTATGCAATAGGACGCCAATTTTGCATAAGGACGCCTCTAATGCCAATACCACTAGCGTCACACTCGATCTCAAAAGTTTTTGTGAAGTCTGGTAAAGCGAGGAGTGGTGCTTCGGTGAGCCTCTTTTTGAGCTCATCAAACGCTTTTTGTTGTGCTTTGCCCAAACGAATGTGACATTTTTCTTGGTCAATTCGTTGAGAGGGCAAGCAATGGTAGAAAAGTCTTTCACAAAGCGACGGTAAAAACTGGCCAACACATGAAAACTGCGAAGTTCACTAACATTGGTAGGGATGGGCCAATCTCGTATGTCCTTAACTTTTGAGACATCGACTTCAGTGCCATTAGAAGACACAACAAAACCAAGGAAAATCAGTTTGTATTATGCAAAAGTGCACTTTGGGAGGTTAGCATAGAGCTTTTCATGACGAAGGATTTGAAGGACCTCCTTAACATCAGTAACATGCTCCTCGAGTGACTTGCTATAGATAAGGATGTCATCAAAGTAAACCACTACACTCTTCCCAATGAGAGATCTCAAAATATGGTTCATGAGGCGCATGAAGGTAGATGGGGCATTTGATAAGCCAAAAGGCATAACCAACCATTTATAGAGACCAATCTTGGTCTTGAAGGCGGCTTTCCACTCATCACCTTCGGCCATGCGAATTTGATGGTAACCACTACGAAGATCAATTTTTGAAAATATAGTGGCTCCACATAACTCATCAATCATGTCATCAAGGCGCGGTATCGATAACGCACGGTAATAGCATTGATTGGACAGCAGTCCATCCAAAACCGCAACGTATCATCCGTTTTTGGCACGAGAATCACGGGTACCGCGCTTGGGCTAGTGCTTACTTGAATCAAACCTTTGGAGACGAGTTGGTTGATTTGTCGTTCTATCTCCTTCGTCTCTTCGGGATTCGTGCGGTACGCAGCGCGGTTTGGAAGTGGTGCGTCGGGTATGAGGTCAATGCGGTGCTCGATTCTGTGAAGTGGAGGTAGTCCATGAGGACGCTCTTCGGGGAATACATCTTGGAATTCCTGCAAAATAGTCATCAAAGAAGGAGGAACGTTTGTCAAGTCATTAGTTCCTTGCGCTAGTCCCTTGCATATAAGGACGTAGTGCAAGATGGATGGGTTATTCCTCACTTCTCTCATCTCACTTTTGGTGGCAAGAAGAACACTCTTAGTTTTTCCACTCGAGTTTGGCTTGTGGCTCTCACTTACTATAGTGTGGTTCTCTCGCTCACCGTTCTTCTCACAAGGTGGTTTTGTGTATTGCGCCCTTGCTAAAGCCTTTGCATTGTCCGCAATTATTTGGCTAGGAGTCATTGGTTGCAAAACACAAGTCTTCTCAAGCCATTTGAAGGTATAAGTGTTTGTGTGACCATCATGCAAAGCACGCTTGTCATATTTCCACGGCCTTCCTAGCAACATATGGCAAACCGTCATGGGGACCATGTCACATTCCACCGTTTCTTTGTATGGTCCAATTGAGAACGTTACCGAGACGGTGTGCTTGATCTTGACGGACCCTTGGTCACTTAGCCATTGTATATGGTAGGGATGCTTATGCGGATGGAGGGTGAGGTTGAGTTTCTCACACAATTCCGTGCTTGCAAGATTGTGGCAACTCCCTCCATCGATGACAACTTTGATGTACTTCCCATTGATACCGGCACGAGTTTGGAAGATGTTTGATCGTTGGTATTCTTCTCATTGACTTGAGTAGTTAAGACCCTTGTGACCACAAGCGATGGACTTGCGTCATGCTCACACACAAGTAGTTCTTGGTCATCTTCCAAATGTTGCCTTGCCATTGCTTCCTTTACCCTTGCATGATGTGGACATCCCTTATATTGATACAACCGTTGTACCTATAGCTACACACATACAAGGACCCATCACAAGATCCCGTGCCAAATAACTTAACTATCAGGTACATTCGTTTCTTGGAACTATTCCCCACATACATGAGAATATGATGCTTCCTAAATAAGATGTATTTCTTACTCTTAGGAATGATGGACCAAGCATGGATGAGAGGGACAAGCATTGGAGCATGGCCATGCATGGAGATGGCAGCAAGCATGTCATGATCCAAGGGAAGGTCACGGATGGAGATTTCAGAACTTTGAGGCCACCATAATGAAGAAAGAAGGCTTGGACGAAATATTCAAGATTAATACTTCACGAATTCGTCCATAGCTTAATATGGTGCTGCGACACCTTTATTTTGGGCCAGGCCCATGTAATTTTCGCAAGATTTTAAATAGCCACTTTTTAGAGGCCGTATTTGAGGGGGAAAAGACTTCTAGGGTTGGATTCGTCCACCACTTCCATGGCTGGCCGAAACCCCACCTTTTCCTCCTTAAATACTCCCCATAGCCATCACCCTAGACTCGGATTTTGTTTAGACATTAAGTTAGCCATCATAGCAACTTCGCCAAGGCTCAAGCGTCGTAGAGGCCTCTTGTACTTCGCACCTATTCAGGATCCC
Source organism: Avena longiglumis (assembly GCA_030063025.1). NCBI lineage: Eukaryota > Viridiplantae > Streptophyta > Magnoliopsida > Poales > Poaceae > Avena > Avena longiglumis. The sequence continues at coordinate 246,315,241 of CP125978.1, read as the reverse complement.
ACCTTTTCAATAAAGCTTTCCTCTTAATCCACAATATCTTGATTGCAATATTGGTTCTTACTTGTTCTCAATTTCAGGTAGGAATTAAGACCCTCGCTGGTCTGGCTGATCGTGTTCCCGCAGGATCGGTAACCTCTAGGAGATTGGCCTAGCGATTGCATTGGCGCTCGTGCTCGCACGTGTAGTGGGATCATCAAGCCCGAACTCCACCAAATCGATTATCGCCATCTCATCGGAAGATCGGACACCTTTTCCCTATCATTGCATCAAACTCATCTTCACTCATGTATCCTTCATCGCCATTGTCGTGGATGAACAAAACTTTCTTGTTTCCACATGCGGCCGACTTGTGTCCTTTGCCTCCACACTTGTAGCACTCACCATTGAATGGTTGTTCATCCTTTGTGTATTTGCCACTCGGGGGCAGTTTTCCTTGAGGAAGTGTTGGCTTGAAGGGAAGCTTGGTGGTACTTGATGAGCTTCCACTTGGTGTTGTTGGAGTAGTGGTTGGCGATTGCTTGTATGTGAAGTACGTCTTGGGCTTGTTGTCCTTGATGTCCTCTTGCACTTGACGCTCGGCTTTTGATGCTATGTGTACAAGCTCAACCATGTTGTACTTTTGGAACTCGGTGATGCGCTTGATTGGATGGTTCAAGCCATTGAGGAAGCGTGCCATTGTTTTTTCATCACGCTCTTCAATGTTGGCACGGATCATGTTGAGCTCCATTTGCTTGAAGTACTCTTCCACGGTCTTTGTCCCTTGACTAAGCGTTTGAAGCTTGTTGAAAAGGTCATGCGTGTAGTGCGAAGGAACAAAGCGGGATCTCATATGAGCCTTCATATCTTGCCAAGTTGAGATTGGAGGCTCTTCTTTTGCTTCACGAGCGAGTTGGACTTGTTCTGATGGAGGGGTTAACCTCTTGGGTGCCCGATCTTCACGGATCTCGTGGTCAAATCGATGGGAAAGCGAGGGGAAAGGGAGAAGGTAGCGGAAGCGAACACACACCTCGCGAAGAACACGATGAACACACGCAAAACTCACACGATACAAGGCCGATTGCTCCCGAACAGCGGCCACAGGTCCGATAGAATCCTCGCAAGGAAAGATCGGTCAACGTGCTCCCTCAAATCCACATCGGAGAGGGAAGAACACCTTGGGGAGGGTCTTGACAACTTGGAGACGAGACATCGAACTCCAAGGCCTTGTTCAACGATGGATGCATGATGCAAAGTCCAATCGGGGTTGGTGATGATAGTCGGTCCCCTTGGTAAAGGGGATGAGGCAAAACTAGAGATTCCACAATGGGGGTTTTCTTTAGTCTATCATCTATGCCTAAGGGATACATGAGGGGTGGGGGCTCTATTTATAGGCCAACCACTAAACAAGGGTAGTTATGGGATAAACTAGGCGAATAGGTAAGTAAAGGGGGATACATGGGCTGTGGCCCAACGGGTGCGCGCATGCACATACATGGCCGGTAGTACCGGACTTGGGACCGGTAGTACCGGTCATCACCGGTAGTACCGCTCATGGTATCCGGTAGTACCGCAAGCCAGTACCGGGGCATCCAGTGGCGATGGCGCAGGCTTGATCTTCAAGCGTGGCGGTAATCTGCGTACACTAATCTTGGTTCCACGATCGGTAGTACCGCTTGGACCTGGAAGCTGCCGACATGTCTTCTTCCGTCTCCTCTTCCAAGCCTCCGTCTTGTCGGGCTTGATGCTCCGGGCTTCCTCCCTGGCCTCCGTACTTGTCAATGTGAACCTATCATGCATATGTGATTGAGTATGAAGTAGCATACCATTCAATAGGGTAGGAAGGTGATAGGGCAAAGGTGTTCAATCGTTCGATGAGATGATGATAGTCGATTTGGTGGAGTTCGGGCTTGACGATCCGACTACACGTGCGAGCACGAGCGCCAATGCAATCGCTAGGCCAATCTCCTGGAGGTTACCGATCCTGCGGGAACACGATCAGCCTAACCAGCGAGGGTCTTAATTCCTACCTGAAATCGAGAACAAGTAAGAACCAATATTGCAATCAAGATATTGCGGATTAAGAGGAAAGCTTTATTGAAGAGGTGGGATCCTGAATAGGTCAGTGGCACAAGAGGCCTGCGGCCGAGCCTTGGCGAAGTTGCGACTATGGCTAACTTAATGTCTAAACAAAATCCGAGTCTAGAGGTTCGGCTATGGGGTGTATTTAAGGCGAAAAGGTGGGGTTTCGCCAGCCATGGAAGTGGTGGCGAATCCAACCCTAAAAGTCCTTTCCTCAAATACGGACTCTAAAAAGTGGCTAATTAAAATCCTGAAAATTACGTGGGCCTGGCCCAAAATAAAGGTGTTCTGACACCATATTATGCTATGGACGAATTAGTAAAGTATTGATCTTGAATATTTCGTCCAAGCCTTCTTTCTTCATTATGGTGGCCTCAAAGTTCAAATCTTCATCCGTGGCCTTCTCTTGGATCATCACATGCTTGTTGCCATCTCCATGCATGGCCATGCTCAATGCTTGTCCCTCTCATCCATGCTTGGTCCATCATTCCTAAGAGTAAGAAATATATCTGATTTAGGCATCATATTCTCATGTATGTAAGGAATAGTTCCTGAAAGTACAAGATAGTTCAGGTTGTTTTGCACGAGATCTTGTGATGGGTCCTTGTATGTGTGTGTTGTAGGTACAACGGTTGTATCAATAGTAGGGATGTCCACATCATGCTCTCCTTCTTGAATTGAAGTCCTCGACGCAATCTCATCTTCCTCACCAAAGTAAGGCATCAAATGCGCAATGTTAAATGTAGGACTAACTGCATTAAAGTCTGCAGGCAACTCAAGTTTCTATGCATTTTCATTGATTTTCTCTAACACCTTAAAGGGACCAAGAAGACGTGGCATTAACTTAGACTTGCGTAAATCAGAAAACGATCTTTACGCAAATGTAACCAAACAAGATCGCCAACATCAAACACAACATGCTTTCTCCCTTTCCCCTCAAGAGTTTATACTTAGCATTCATGTGTTCAATGTTATCTTTAGTAGTCTTATGCAAGTTTAATATCATTTCAGCGTTGTGTAGCATCCAAATTATGTTGCAATCAAGAAGGTAAAGGCAATAAATCAATAGGTGCACGAGGAACAAAACCATACACAATCTCAAATGGGCACATCTTTGTGGTAGAATGCAATGAACGATTATAAGCAAATTCTATATGAGGTAAACACTCTTCCCACAATTTTAAGTTCTTCTTTAAAACAGCCCGTAACATAGTAGACAAAGTTCTATTTACTACTTTAGTTTGACCATCAGTTTGGGGATGACATGTAGTACTAAAGAGCAATTTAGTCCCCAACTTAACCCATAAACATCTCCAAAAGTGGCTAAGAAATTTAGTATCACGATCAGAGACAATAGTATTTGGCACACCATGCAAACGAACAATTTCACGAAAGAACAAATCAGCAATATGCAACATCATCCGTTTATGACAAGGAATAAAGTGTGCCATCTTAGAAAACCGATCCAACAACAAAAATAATATCCCTCCTTACGTGTTCGTGGAAATCCCAAAACAAAGTCCATAGAAATATCCACCCAAGGAACACTAGGAGCAGGAGAGGCATATATAAACCATGTGGACTAAGCGAGACTTAGCTTTTTGACAAGTAGTGCGTGCCACAAATCTCTCAACATCTCGGCGCATACGTGGCCAAAAGAAGTGTGCAAGAACATCCTCCGTCTTCTTGACACCAAAGTGTCCCATCAATCCTCCTCCATGCGCCTCCTGTAATAACAAAAGGCTAAGCGAGCTATCTGGAATGCATAGTTTGTTAGCACGGAACACAAATCCATCATTGAAGACGAACTTGTTCCAAGTTCTACCATCTATACAATTACAACACATCTTTAAATTCAGCATCATGCACATATTGTTCCTTAATAGTTTCCAATCCAAATATTTTGAAGTCAAGTTGAGATAACAAAGCATAACGGCGTGACAAAGCATCAGCAATAATATTATCTTTACCCTTTTTGTGTTTGATAACATAAGGAAAAGACTCAATAAATTCAACCCACTTTGCATGACGACGATTCAACTTAGCTTGACTACGAATATGCTTCAAAGATTCATGATCAGAATGAATAACAAACTCTTTAGGCCATAGATAATGTTGCCAAGTTTCTAATGTCCGAACCAACGCATATAATTCTTTATCATAAGTAGAATAGTTCAGACTAGCCCCACTCAATTTCTCACTAAAATATGCAACAGGTTTTCCCTCTTGTAAGAACACCCCTCCCAAACCAATTCCACTAGCATCACATTCAAGCTCAAAAGTCTTAGTAAAATCAGGAAGTTGGAGTAAGGGAGCATGTGTTAGCTTACCTTTCAATATGACGAAGGCCTGTTGTTGTGCATCGCCCCAAACAAAGGGGACATCCTTCTTGGTAAGCTCATTCAGCGGCGCGGCAATTGATCCAAAGTCTTTGACAAATCGCCTATAAAAACCAGCGAGGCCAAGAAAACTCCTCACTTGTGTGACCGTCTTGGGCTGCGGCCAATTCTCAATAGCTTCAATCTTGGCTGGATCCACTTCAATACCCTGTGATGTAACAACATAGCCAAGAAACGCAACTCGATTGGTGCAAAAGGTGCACTTCTCAAGGTTACCAAACAAACGTGCATCACGTCAAGCATTAAAAACAGCACGTAAATGGTCCAAATGATCCTCTAAAGATTTGCTATAAATCAGAATATCATCAAAGTAAACTACCACAAAACGTCCAATGAAAGAACGTAAAACTTCGTTCATTAATCTCATGAAAGTGCTAGGTGCATTAGTTAAACCAAACGACATTACTAACCACTCATATAAACCGAACTTAGTTTTAAATGCTGTTTTCCATTCATCTCCTAATTTCATACGAATCTGGTGGTAACCACTACGCAAATCAACTTTAGAAAAAATGGTAGAGCCACTCAATTCATCAAGCATGTCATCTAAACGTGGAATAGGATGACGATATCGAATAGTAATATTATTGATAGCTCTACAATCAGTACACATGCGCGAAGAACCATCTTTCTTAGGTACCAAAATAATAGGAACAGCACAGGGGCCAAGGGACTCACGAATATGATCTCTGTCGAGTAGTTCCTGAATTTGGTGTTGTATCTCCTTTGTCTCCTCTGGATTGGTTCTATATGGCGCGCGGTTGGGCAACGTGGCACCAGGAATTAGATCAATTTGGTGCTCAATTCCTCTAATAGGAGGTAGTCATGGTGGTAGCTCAGCGGGAAAGACGTCCTCATATTCCTGCAAAAGGTTAGCAATACCGGGTGGCAAAGAAGGAGGCATATCCTCAAATGAAAACAAAACCTCTTTGCAGACAATTGCATAACATTGAGTATTGGTTACATCTAGTTCAGCAATATCAATTTTATTTGCAAGCATACATGGACTCTTCAAACGAATTTCAGTAGCATGTGTAGAATCAGATTTAGTGTTCTTTGGTGGTAGAAAATCTGCAGCAACAATCTGATTCTCACTTTTATTTTTCTCCTCAATTTTAGCTCTAGCAAGATCATCTTTTAAAATCTGTTCGAGAGTCATAGGTTTTAGACCAATTTTCTTTCCATCATGCATAAGAGAATAGTGATTAGTTTTGCCATTATGAACAGATTCTCTATCAAATTGCCATGGTCTACCAAGTAACAAAGAACAAGCTTGCATAGGTACAACATCACAATCAACAAAATCAGAATATGTACCAATAGTAAAATGCACGCGTACCGTTCTTGTTACCTTGATCTTGCGAGAACTCTCAAACCATTGGATGTAATATGAATGTGGGCGTTGTCTTGTTGGAAGCGCAAGCTTCTCTACCATGTCAACACGGCGTTATTACAACTCCTCCATCAATGATGATCCGTATAGCTCTTTCCTTGACAACACCACGTGTTTGGAACAGGTTGTGGCGTTGATCTTGCTCAGTTGCTCAATTGCACACTCAACACGTTGTGTAATTAAGCTCTTGTATTGATCGACTTTAGCTCCCATTACCTCGGCTCTTCATCGACATCGTAATTGTCTCCATCTCGGCGTAAATAAGGGCTAGTGTATCTTCATCAAAGTTACTCGCTGAATCGTATTGACCATCTTCACGCACCATCATCACACGTTGTGTTGTTGCATCTCTCAATATGACCAAAACCCGGCACTTGCGGCATTGTATATCCTTTGTCTTACCCGTGGAAGCCATAGAAGATGCACTGACGAGGAGCATTGGATGATGGTGGAGGAGTAGCTGAAATCTTGTGGTGGCCTTGGATGTGGTAGTGGAGGCAAATCACGAGGCGCTGATTGTCGGGATGTCCAAGTGGATGTGCGACTGCGAATTATTAGTCCTCCTCCATGGTGTTTGGCGGTCTGCACTTCACGTTCACTTTGCAAGCAAGATGAAACAAACGAGTGATAGAATTATATTCCTTATAATCTAAGATGTGTTGAATGTCCTTGTTTAATCCACCAAAAGCGTGCAAGCATTTGTTCATTAGATTCAACAAGACCACACCGAACCATCCCGTTTGCAATTCGATAATACTCTTCTCTGAATTTTTCCCTTGCTCTAAGCGTGTCGATTCTTTAGTAAATCACGTTGATAAGTAGGAGGTATAAAACGAACACGCATAGCAGTTTTAAAGCGGTCAAGTACTAGGGATAGTAGTAGGATTTAAACGACAATACTCGGACCACCAAAGGGAAGCAAATTTAGTAAATTCACATGTAGCGCACTAACGCATATTCTCGTGGATATTTTAAGCATGCAAAGCGTTGTTCTACTTGCATCTCCCATGTAGGATATGCATCGATTATATTTACCCTCAAAAGATGGAATATTTAATTTAAGCTTTGCAACATGATCATCATCACGTCTGGTGGTCGTCGAGCGTTGCGGTAGTAATGTCGGGGACCAGCGGTACCTGTGGAGGTTGTTCAACCTCCTCATCAAGCAGATCGTCGTCGGGTCGTAGTAGTACCGTCGTCCCCAATGTTGCAAAGCAGCGGCGGAAGTCCGAGGCGTCGGCCTTGGCCGAAGTGCGGCGGAGCCGAACCAGCGATCAGGCCGTGATCGAAATGCGTCAGACGCCATGTGTGGGTGCGGTCGGGTGCGGGCAATCGGTTCAAAAGCTCCTTGAACGAGCGTCAAGCTTGGCGTTGAAGGATTTCGAGTCCATCGATCTTGTCCACGGCGTTGGTGAGTTTGGTGTCAAACTCCCTAGGCGTATCCACGTCTTCGGCGATCGACCAAGAGCGCGGAGAAGTGGGCATGTAGTTCTTCGTTCGTCATGGTGGCGGGTTCATGAAGTATCTGTCATGGTTAGTCCTTAAAAGCGGTATACTACGTGAATATGGTGGAAGTCACGTAATCCGTCATGCAATATCTGAAGCTCTTACAAGTTCTTACCAAAGCAGCGAAAAGGCGATGTGTAACTGCGAGGATCGGTGGGTCGAGATTGAACCAAGCGATTACGAGTCGAGACACCGCGTGGAGAATATCTGTGGAGCTCGGGAAGGCTTAGCAAGGGGTTAGCAATTATCAAAACAGCAATGCAAAAGTTGAAAGAATGCTCAACGACGGTACTGTGCTGGTCCTAGGCTAGACTGTACTAGAGACGCAAGCTTAGATCACCAACGATGTCACGACGCGACACAACAAGCACTGTATGATGATATGGCACCCTGAAAAGCGAACCGAGATGCAGAAAAACACTATGATGGCGAGTGTCTAGAACTGATCTACGGGGTCTAAAAAGAGGTTAGCCCCCCAAAAAAAATTTCGAATTTTTTTATTTTGCTTCGGAAAGCGCGCGGGCGCCAAAAAAATATCGCTATAACGGCCGATGGAGAAAAGTGATCCCCAAAGCTGAAAACTAGTATAGCCAGAAATTTTTTTCGGAGGCAGTTCCAGACTTTTTTTGCTCTCCTTCTGGACTTACGACCGGACTCTTGGGTCGACACGGACTTTAGCGTAACACGGAAACAATAAAGAAGGAAAGTAAAAATAAATAACTAGGAAACAATAACTCTACTCGGACTCGTACCACGGCAGGAAACTGATCGGATCTGTGTCGCGGTAGGAAGGCGGTGGCGGAGTATTAGGGTTTATGGTGGCAGGGTATATGGCGGCGGAATATGGTGGCGGAATATGTTGGCGGTGATCGGAGTGTGGCGGTGACTATTATGATCGAACTCGAAACTCTAAGGGACGAGACACTAAGACCAGAACTCGGCGACGATGTAGACACAAATTCAACAATGCAAAAACTGAAAAATAATGCGAGGCGTAGATTGGTTATGGGATGGATCTAAACTATAAGCATGTTTTGGCTTTTTCGTGGGTTATAGGTAAAAACAGATCTAATCTCTGACGGTAAAATCTCACCGAGCAACGAAATCGATACCACTTGATAGGGCAAAGGTGTCCGATCTTTCGATGAGATGATGATAGTCGATTTGGTGGAGTTCGGCTTGACGATCGACTACTGCGTGCGAACCAGCGCCAATGCAATCGCTAGGCCAATCTCACGGAGGTTACCGATCCTGCGGGAACACGATCACCGACCATGAGGGTCTTAATTCCTACTTGAAATCGAGAACAAGTAAGAACCAATATTGCAATCAAGATATTGCGGATTAAGAGGAAAGCTTTATTGAAGAGGTGGGATCTGAATAGGTGCAGTACAAGAGGCCTGCGATGCTCGAGCCTTGGCGAAGTTGCGACTATGGCTAACTTAATGTCTAAACAAAATCCGAGTCTAGAGGTTCGGCTATGGGGCGTGTTTAAGGCGAAAAGGTGGGGTTTCGCCAGCCATGGAAGTGGTGGCGAATCCAACCCTAAAGTCCTTTCCCTCAAATCTGGACTCTAAAAAGTGGCTAATTAAAATCCTGCGAAAATTACATGGGCCTGGCCCAAAATAAAGGTGTCCATGACACCATATTATTCTATGGACGAATTAGTAGTATTGATCTTGAATATTTCGTCCAAGCCTTCTTTCTTCATTATGGTGGCCTCAAAGTTCTGAAATCTTCATCCGTGGCCTTCTCTTGGATCATCACATGCTTGCTGCCATCTCCATGCATGGCCATGCTCCAATGCTTGTCCCTCTCATCCATGCTTGGTCCATCATTCCTAAGAGTAAGAAATATATCTGATTTAGGCAGCATCATATTCTAATGTATGTAAGGAATAGTTCCCAGAAACGAAAGTACCTGATAGTTCAGTTGTTTGGCACGAGATCTTGTGATGGGTCCTTGTATGTGTGTTGTTGTAGGTACAACGGTTGTATCAATAGTAGGGATGTCCACATCAGAAGGGGGCTCGCATAGAGGAACGGATTCACCTTTGGAGTCCATGACGACTTGGCGTAAGTTGGAGACCAAGATGTGGTAACGACCATAGGTCGGGCTACATCAGCTCCCCCCCTTCAAAAAGAGTCGTCCTCGACTCTACATGCTCATCACAAAGTAGAAGCGGTCGAGAGACCTTCTTGATCCTGGGGTTCACCTTATAGTCGTCCTCGGGAAGATTGACATGACAACTCTTCAATGTTCCTTCGCCTTCCATGAAGCCTACAAAGCTCACGACAAAAGCGAAGCAACACTCAAAGCGTAGCCAATTCATGAAGATTATAGCATGAGTCCTCAAGTAGAAGGAAGTCACCTTAGCTTGTAGAGATAGCTCGATGAAGGGTAGCCATAGGTAACTCTCTTCGGTTCTTCTTGTCAACATATAGTCCATAGAAGTTGACGTGTATGCATTTGTACCTTCATACAACAAAGACCAAGCAACATATGTTTGTGTGTGATAGAGGAGCATGTCATTTGTGGCATGTCCATTCTTGTTCACAACACGATTAGCACAACTCAAGTATAGCAAACGGGATGCATATGCAAGGTCAATGTGCATGGAAATCGTTTGAACATCATCCAAATGTGGGAACTCAAAAACTCCATATAACATATAAGTGGGGCATTCAAAGCATTGGGTCAAACAACATCTTTGATGCAAGAATAGGAGAATTTGGCAAAAACACACAAGGAATAATGTCCAAAGAAACATCATGATGTGTGCAAACCAACCATTGGAAAGAGAAATTGTTCAACATGTTGGATGTCACACACAAATCATAAAAAGCAAATTTCATGGGAAAAAGAGTATCCCAAGTGGAAGCCAAAGTAGCGTGTTTGCAAACAAACCAAATGAAAGAGCAAGTGGTCCTTATGTTTGTTGCAACAACAAGACGAGATTCTTGGAAGCTCTCATGACAATACATGCTCTTAATGGAATTGTGGTTGCATACAAAACATCAGAGAGAGAAATTGTTCAACAATGTTGTTACAACACACAAAACATCATTATCTAAAAGCGAAGAAACATGAATGTCACAAGGGAAGATTATACCATTAACATGCTTGGAATCAAACCATAGGAAAGAGCAATTTGCCAACATGAAAGATGCAAAGCATGCAAAAGGTATCAGAGCTGGGTTCGATCTTGAACTCACTTGTGGGAAGCTCTCAAGAGCTCTTTTTGTCAACTCGTGCTCAACCGAGGTTGACATTCTCGTCTGACCTACACACATCATATGTAAAAGGAAGAACGTGTGTGCATGGTAGAGATACACATCATCCATCATGACGTATCTCTTCTTGTGAACATCACCATTAATGTCAATCAAGTATGAAATAGATGCATGGTGAGTATGCAAGTGGGGAACATGCTTATCATGGCAATCATCAAAATCTCCAAAAATTGAGAAAGCTATGGGGGCCATCTCATTAGAACGCATATGATCAATATTGTTGCAAGCAAAACAAGTGAAATAGCAAGCATTCATCTTATCGCAAGCAACGGGAGAAATTGAATGACTAGCATGACAAGGCAAGTCCAAAGCAATTGGAGGATACACACAAGATGCATAGCTTGGCATGTTTATGGCAATGATATCGCAATCAAACAATTCCACATGATCAATATTATGCAAAGGCAAAGCATCACATGGGAATGTGGATGAAGCATATGTAATGTCACAAGTATCATCCATAGCATGCATATCCTCACAATTCATCATGTCCACTAGTGGGATCATGGCATCATCAACACCCTTATTGGTACCTTGGTCATACCTCTCATATGAAGTGGGTGTTGTGGAAGTAGTGGCCTCCTTGTGGACGACTTCATCTTCTTGATGTATCCATGGCGTAGCATCTACCATGTACATCTTCTCCATTCGAGGCATCATTGCTTCATAGCATCGGGCGTCTTCCTCCATGGAACCTAGCACAACACAAGAGAACACACTAGAGGTAGAGGGTAAGTTGTTAGAAATCGAAAGGGTCTCACTTGACCTATCAACTACCACTCTCAACTCACTAGGAATATCACTCATGCCCTCCAAGTGGAAGCACTCAATCTCACATAAGGTGGAGTCACTCATCTCACTCTTGTTCTCACTCAAGCGGGCTAAGTGTCTCTCGTACTCACATGGGATTGGTACCACATCATAACTCAAGCATATGGGGGTAGGCTCGGTTTCCTCAACTCCATGCGCCTCCTTTGGTGAAGGGAAAATCCCATGCTCACCATTCTTGACCTTGTCGCCTTCAAGGTTGGATGCCATAAGGTGGGCATCATCGCTGTCCTCCATGGTCGAAGGGAAAATCCCATGCTCGACCGTCTCGTGGACATCGCGTAGTAGTGGTGGAGGTAGGCTCATGCTATCCAACTTGGCGAAGTAGAGGTCTACATTTTCCTCGTTGGCGAGGTTATGGAAGTCAAGCGTAGGCATTGAAGCTTGATGACGTGGAGGAAGGCTTGCTCTTGGTGCCATTGTGGTGGTGGCACGAGTAGTAGAAGGTGCCTATGATGGTGTCGACGGAGGTCATTGGCGTGCCTTGCCGATGGTTGATGTAGGTGGCGCACTTGGTCGTCCACATGACACTCGCGACGATGATCATTTGCCTTGGCACTCTTCTTGTGCTTGTTGTGCCTTCTTGAGCTTGCTTGAGCATTATGGTTGGTGCTCATCATGAATTCTTCGTCTTTATGGCGAAGATGCCTTTGACGATGTCTTGTATCCTCTTTATGGTGGCGATGCTCATGAGAGGATGTTTGTCGATGAAGAGTCTTGTTTCTTGCTGCCTCTTGATGCATATGATGTTTGGACGCCACTCTTGTTTGGATAGGAGTTGGATTTTGGCGCCTTGGCGGTGGTGAAGCTTGGCGCCTTGGAGATGGTAGAGCTTGACGCCTTGGAGGTGATGTAGCTTGGTGCCTTGGAGATGGTGGCGCTTGACGCCATCTAGGTGGTGGCACACGTCGCCTTGGAGGTGGATCATCGAAGTAGGTGGTGCCCTTTGGTGTGGCACGCTTGGCCTTGAAGGTCATGGAATCTTGATGATGTGCCTCCTCTTGCTTGGCGTAGTAGGCTTCCATCTCCACACGGTGGACGAATTCCATCAAAGTCGATGAAGTTCTTCATGTCCTCCATGCTTGGCGAGGCGTCATCGATGTCGCACTCGAAGTCGTCCATGATTGGGGAGTAGTTGTTGGTGTAGTACTCCATATCACCCAAGCATGTGGATCCATTGTCGGTGTAGTGCTCCATAGGCTCCATGCATGAGGAGCCATTGTCGACGTAGAGCTCCATGTCTTCCATGCATGTGGAGTCATCGTAGGTGTAGTGCTCCGGGTCCTCAAAGCATGTGGAGCCATTGTCGGTGTTGTGCTCCGTCATGTCCTCTATACTTGTGGAGTCGTAGTCATGGTGGCTCATCATGGATTCTTCATAGATATCATCCTCGGTTCCGGAGTCCCTAGACATGATGCACAAGACCAAGCGGTGTATATGGAAGTGGTAGTGGGAGTTAGGGATACAACGTCAAACCTTACTTTACCTTGGAAGATCATATCGTGCAAGTGGCCACACTAGAGAGCAATAAACCAAGCAAAGTGAAGTTCACGTGGAACACCAAAACCAACTACCAACCAAAAAACAAACACACACAAGGCCTATGGTGGATAGGTATGGAAATTGGCATGTCAAGAACCAATCCGAAATCAGGATGTTGTAATGGCAAGTAAAGAACCACAATGATCACAAAGAAAACAAGTTAATCCACAAGATAGGAAATATGTACAAAGAAACACACACGGTGGGATAAATGGGACTTGTGCGACGGAGAAAGTGAGCTAAGAACCAAATGATTACCTAGCGAAGACTATAAGCTCGTGTCACACAAGTACAAGGAGAGACGCTAGTTCGATTGCACAAAATTGGTGGGCTACAAGATATGCACAATAAGTACCACCTATATGATGTTCATCGAGCTTGCGCTTCCTATTCTATAAGGCACATGTATATCTCTTTCTTTTCTTTTCTTTTTTTCTATTTTTTTTCTCTTTTTCTCTCTTTTTTTTTCACTTGCCTCTTCCTTGTGCCAACAACTATACAAGATAACTATATGAGATAGCGCTCACAATGTTTGCTCGGAATCTACAAGGTATCAAATGTGCATATCCCAAGCAATCATAAGAGGAACTAGTCTCAATAGGTGTTTGTTGCTCGCAAAGATAGTGGTGTTCACAAAGGAATTCAAGTGGGGAGAAGTCGCAGAATGTTTATACCTTTCGTCGACGATCTTCACCATTTATTGTTGGATTCTGCCTTGCTCACGGAATTTGGATGGAGTAGATAGCATGAGAAACGTGTATGATGATGTAGAGCTCCTTCTCCTCTTCTAAACGAGCTAAAGAGCACCAAAATTCGAGTTCGAATGCAAAAGTTATGCTCAAAAGCAGTGGCTTTGAAATCTGAACTCTTGTTTTTGATCGATGCAAGCGGTAATCCGGGTTTGAGCGGTAGTACGTTATGGCGTCCGATAGAACCGTTTAGGTACCGGGGAGGTGCGGTAGTACCGAGTTTTGAGCCCGCTAGTACCGGTTGGTCCTGGGACGCCCAGATTTGACGCGTTTTCGCGATTTTGGGGTGATTTGGGCGGAAAATCTTCAAGAAAAACACCAAATCGAAGGGGGAAATCAAGGAATTAGGCTATGGGAACGCAAAGGAAGGTAGATCAACAAGTTTAGCAAGTAATCCACGGATCAAAAACCTAAAGCACTCAAATCACAGATCGATCAAAACACGAATTGGGGCTATTTTGGTGGAATTTTTGAATTTATGGGAAAAGACCAAATCGATGAAATCATGCCAACCAAAAGTGCGATACCGGATGATGGAGGGTTAACCTCTTGGGTGCCCGATCTTCACGGATCTCGTGGTCAAATCGATGGGAAAGCGAGGAAAGGGAGAATGTAGCGAAGCGACACACCTCGTGAAGAACACGATGAACACACATAAAACTCACGATACAAGGCCGATTGCTCGAGCGGCCAGCGGTCGATAGAATCCTCGCAGGAAAGATCGGTCAACGTGCTCCTCAAATCCACATCGGAGAGGGAAGAACACCTTGGGGAGGGTCTTGACAACTTGGAGACGAGACATCGAACTCCAAGGCCTTGCTCAACGATGGATGCGTGATGCAAAGTCCAATCGAGGTTGGTGACGATAGTCGGTCCCCTTGGTAAAGGGGATGAGGCAAAACTAGAGATTCCACAATGGGGGTTTTCTTTAGTCTATCATCTATGCCTAAGGGATACATGAGGGGTGGGGGCTCTATTTATAGGCCAACCACTAAACAAGGGTAGTTTGGGGATAAACTAGGCGAATAGGTAAGTAAAGGGGGATACATGGGGTTGTGGCCCAACGGGTGCACGCAAGCACATACATGGCAGTAATCTGGGACTTGGGACCAGTACCGGTCATCACCCAGTATCTTCCGCTCGGTAGTACCGCAAGCCGATCTGGGCATCCGATGGCGATGTGGCTTGATCTGCAGGCGGTGGTGATGATAGGCTTGACCGGTAGTACCGGTTCACCGACAGGTAGTACCGCTTGGATCCGAAGCTGCATGTCTTCTTAGTCTCCTCTTCCAAGCCTCTGTCTTGTCGGGCTTGATGCTCCGGTCTTCCTCCCTGGCCTCCGTACTTGTCAATGTGAACCTATCATGCATATGTGACTGAGTATGAAGTAGCATACCATTCAATAGGGTAGGAAGGGGGCTCGCATAGAGGAACGGATTCACCTTTGGAGTCCATGACGACTTGGCGTAAGTTGGAGACCAAGATGTGGTAACGACCATAGGTCGGGCTACATCATGTTCCCACCAAAGGTTGGCATACTCATCAAACTGGAGGCATGCCATGGCCATCATCTTCTCATTTCTATAGTTGTGCATGTGGAAGATCTTGTCAACTTGAGTTCCCACAAGAGATATTCTTCGGGATCATTGGAACCGGTGAACTTGGGCATGGTGAATTTGAGCTTGCCGAAAGTTTATTCTTTGCGGTTCTGGTGGCGGGCGTTGCCATGATTTTGGCGGCCATCTTCATAATCCGAGCTCTCATGTCTTGCTTGGTGATGGTTGTGTTTCCCTTGCGGTTGTTGAGGTGCCGCGTTTGGTGGTGGAACTTGCTTTTGACAACGAGCTTGGGGATCTTTCTCGTGTTGTTGGCGCGGTTGGGGACAAGGAGGAGGTTGTTGGTCCTCATTACGAGCTTAGGAGCTTTGCTCTTGTTCTTGTTGAGGTTGATGTCGACGAGCATTGTCTTGCGCCATGTGGCGAGGAGGATGACGAGGCGCATGCGCCATAGGTTGCTCCCTTTCTTCCTGATGTGGAGGAGGCTCGTCATGATGATCATGTTGTCGACATTGACATTCATGTCGATGATGATGCCTTGGTGGATCTTCAAGTGCTTCATGCCGACGGCGATCTTGTTCGTCCACTCCGGATGCTTCACTTGTTGTTGAAATAACATGTCGTTGGCGATGGGCTTGGTGGTCCACGTGAGTTTGCTCTTGTTGAATCACAAGTGCCCTTGGTTGTGGCCGGTTCGCTTCACGTCTTGGAGGTCTTGCGGAGAGGTCACCATCATAGCTTGATGTCGCGGTGTGTCGCGGATATGGTACCGCTTGAGAGGAGCTCATGGAGTGGAGGACGGGTCCATCCCGGTGCCTTGAAGCATGACGGCGAGGTGTGCTTGATTCACTTGAGGAGTGTCATGATGAGCTTGAGTCGCGTGATCGTGGCCTTGCTAGCCCATCAATGAGGCGTTGAAGCCTCTCATCCGTTGCGGCGAGGGCGCATCTAAGAGCTTCATTTTGATGGCCGAGGTTGTGTTGCATGGCATGCATTTGTCCTCGGACTTCTTCGAAGCGGTTGTCGATGTTATTGAATTCCACTCGGGCTTCGCTAAATTGTTCATCTTGGCGCCGCTCAAGGGCTTCACAACGGTAGTTGAATTCTCCTCGGACCTTCCAATGATCCCATCTTGTCATGTATTATGTGTCGTCCTCTGGAGGTGGTGGTGGTTGGGACGGCTCGCCATTCCTGTCCATGATGAAAAGCCAACAAGGGTTGTATATGGAGAAGAAGGGTGCGAGGAGTTGGCCTTTTACCTCACCTTGGAGATTATATCAAACCAATTGCCACACCAAGGAGCGAATAGATTGCAAAGTGAAATCGCAAAGAAACTCACACACAAATAAGCTACAACTCTCAAAAGCTTTTGGTGGAAGGTTAGGATTGTGGAAAGCCAAAGAACCAACCAAACGAAAAGGATAGTCAAAAGTGGAGAAGATCCAACAAAACTCAAGTCAAAAGGGAATGGTCGACTCAAAAGGTGACGAGAACCTACGACTACACACACGCGTGGAGAAAAATGGGGTTAGCACGACTATGGAAGTGAGCACAAAAGGGCCTAACGAAGACTACGCTCGGTTGTCGTGCCAACTCAAGGAGAGACCACAACTCGTTTGCCAAAAGAGGGCAAGCAACGGATTTGTGCACTTGCCTTGGCGCGTTTTTTCCTCTCTCTTTTGCTTACAAGCTTGATACTCTCTTTGTATTGGGAGACTATGTATCTTTCTATTTTTCTTTTTCTTCTTTTTTTTTATTTTTTCTTTTTCTCCCTCTCTATGCTACTATGTTAACTTTTGTATTTGCCCTCACACTCTCACTTTCCAATGGCAAGTGCACAATGCTTGGCCAAACACAAAATGAGTTGCTCTCATAGGATAGGTACACACAAAGGAAGATATGGCTACAAGGGTTGACACAAGTTATACCTTAGTTGTTGATGATGATCTTGTGTCGATGGAGCGGGGAAGAGTTTGGGGTCCGTGGTTTCGAAGAGCGCGGGCGATGTTGCGGAAGCTCTCTGTTAATTGGTGACACGCACATGGAACACAAACAACAAGCGGACAGATTAGCCAATGCAGAAAAGAGGAAAAAGTCAAAACTGGCGTCCAGGGCCGGAGACCCCAGTCTGGGCCGGAGACTCCGGTGTGGAAAATCTGCTCGTGTTCTTGAGCGGAAATTCACGCCTAGAGTCCTCAAATCCGCGAAAATTTGGCTAAAATTGGGCTGGGAAACGCAGGCAAAAGCTGGACCAACACCTTAGACAAGATTTGGTCGGATCAAAACCAAAAATAACGCTCCAAAATGATAGATCGATCCAAAAGTAAATTGGGGCTATTTTTGGGAATTTTCGAATTTATGGTGGGTAGAAGAAAAATTGAGGGGAAATTCATGATCAACCTTGCTCTTGATATA
>CP125978.1:243608744-243795356 GCA_030063025.1 Avena longiglumis | reverse complement strand
TGGCGGGAATAGATAGAGGAGAGAGGCGGGCGCCTGGCGGTCAGCGGCGGCGAGGGCAGCGGCGGCGGCGGCAGGCGAGCGGCGGCGGCGCTAAGCCTCGGGGCGTCTTGTGGCGCGGATCGATAAGCGGCGAGGTCGGGCGTGGGGCAGGCGTGGGGCATGGAAAGCAGGGCCAGGTGGGGTCTGCTTAAATAGTCCTGCCAATCCTAAACAGAATCGGTCCGGTTGGACTCCGATTGAAATCGTCTGATTTTCGGACCGTTTTCCGGTTTACTAAAACGTCGAGTCTTTTGCATACGAACTCCGATTTGAGCGATTCTCGCGCCCTACGGGTTAATATCGTCGGGAACAACCTTGATCAAGGTTTTGCGTGAAAACTCGAACCTACAGGGTGGTTGTCGCAAGTCCTTCTAAAGCCTCCCAGAAACCCGTGAAACAAAATAGGGTTTTGAAGATAGCGTTTCGCCGAACCTTTCTACTCGACTGTTTTGCATGGAAAGATATGATGCAATGCTATGAATGATATGCAAGACCAAATCTAAAATTTGGGATGTGACAAGACTAACCCCCTGAAGATGAATCTCGTCCTCGAGATTGGTGACTAACAAATAGGTGTGGGTAGTCCTCTCGGATGTCATCCTCACGCTCCCAAGTGTCTTCTTCCTCGGTGTGGTGGCTCCACTGTACTTTTCAAAACTTGATTGTCTTGGTACGGGTAGTCCTTTCCGCTGTCTCTAGAATCTTGACCGGTTTCTCCTCGTAGGTCAAGTCGTTCTCAAGCTGAACCTCCTCTAGCGGTACAGTGTCTCTCAATGGTGTGTCCACCATCTCCGGATGGCACTTCTTCAGCTGGGATACGTGGAACACGTTGTGAACAGCAGACAGAGCCTCTGGCAACTCCAACTAATAAGCAACTTCTCCTTTGCGTGCTAAGACCCGATACGGTCCAATAAATCGAGGTGCCAGCTTACCCTTAATTCCAAATCTCTTGATTCCTGATGGCGATACTCTAAGGTATGCTCTATCACCTATCTCATACACCACTTCCTTGCTCTTGGCGTCAACGTAGCTCTTCCGCCTTGATTGTGCTACCTTCACTGTCCTAATCAAGCGACCTTCTCCTCGTCCTTGATCAAATCAGGTCCAAACAAGCGGCGTTCTCCTCCATCTCATAGCAATGGTATTGTACCGTTTCCCATATAGCACATCGAACGGTGATGTCTTGATGCTGGTTTGATAGCTGTTGTTGTAGGAAAACTCCGCATACGGCAAATTCTCATCCCAACTAGATCCATGAGCCAAAGCGCAAGCTCTCAGCATGTCTTCCAAAATCTGATTCACCCTCTCGATGCATCCATCAATACATGGGTGAAAGCATGCTAAACTCAATCTAGTACCAAGTGACTCGTGCAGCTGGCGCCAGAAGTGTGAGGTAAATTGGGTGCCTCTATCAGATATGATGCTCTTGGGAACTCCGTGTAGGCACACAATCCTGTCCATGCAGATCTTGGCCAACTTTGCACTTGTATAGGTCGTCTTTACTGGTATAAAGTGGGCTACCTTGGTCAAATGGCTCACTGACCCACTACCCAAATGGAGTCATATCGACCTGGTCTGGGCAATCACGTGATAAAGTCCATCCCCACTCTATCCCACTTCCAATCCCAGCGGGCAATGGTTGCAGCCCTGCTGGCTCGGTGTTCCCGCTTTACTCGGCTACATACATCACATAGGGCAATATGCTCGCGATGTCTCCCTTCATGTTGTTCCACGGAATCTGTCCTTTAGGTCCATATACATCTTCGTATTGCGGGATGTGTGGAATATATGAGTCATGAGCTTCTAGAATCAACTTCCTTATCTCGGGATCGTTGGGAACGCACAAACGATCTCCGTACCACAAGGTTCCTTGCTCATCCTCGCGGAATTCCCTTGCTCGACCTTCCTTCATCTTTTCCTTAACTTCATCTATCTCTTTGTCTCCTATCTGAGCCTTTATGATCCTGTCCTGTAGCGTCTGTTGGACTTCCATTGTTGCTAGGTATCCTTCAGATACTACCTCCAGTCTAAGGTCCTTGAATTGTGTGCACAAGTCCTCAGGCAATTCACCAATTGTCAATCCATTGGCATAAACCTTCCGGCTCAGAGCGTCTGCTACTACATTGGCCTTTCCTGGGTGGTATTGTAGATTCATATCATAATCCTTGATAAGCTCCAACCATCTCCTTTGTCTCATATTCAATTCCTTCTGTGTAAATATGTACTTCAGGCTCTTGTGGTCGGTGTACACATCACAGTGTTTTCCCATTAAGTAATGCCTCCATACCTTGAGCGCATGAACCACCGACGCTAACTCCAAGTCGTGTGTGGGGTAATTCCGCTCATGGTGCTTGAGTTGTCATGAGGCATATGACACCACTCTCCCATCTTGCATCAGACACTACCAAGTCCTTGTCGAGAAGCATCACAAGACACTTGGAAATCCTTGAAGATCTGGTAAACACGATCAGTAGCGGTCACTAGTCGACGCTTCGTTCTGGCTAGCTTCACATACATCGACCACTCAAACTTCCTCTCCTTCTTCGAAGTTCGGTCATAGGCTTAGCAATCTTGGAAAAGTTTTCAATGAACCTCTGTAATATCCGAAGTCCTAGAAAGCTTCAATATCTCCCATTCTTGGGCGCTTCCCTCGATTCTGCAGTCACTTTGTTTGGATCAACAAGAATTCCTTCTCCACGAGACTACGTGTCCAAGAAACCCATGGTGTTAAGCGAATTCACACTTGCTGAATTTGGCATACAAATTGTGTTCCCTCGGCTTCTCCATAATCATCCTCGGATGTTTCTCATGCTCGCATCATCCTTGGAATATATCGGTATGTCATCAATAAACACCACCACGAACTTGTCCAAGTAATCCATAAATACCTTGTTCATCATGGTCATGAAGTATCTTGGGGCATTCGTTAGTCAAAAGACATAACCGTATACTCATATAAACCATACCTAGTGGTGAAGGCGGTTTTTGGTACATCCTCCTCTCGGATCTTCAATTGGAAGTAGCGATCGCGGATCAATCTTCTTTGAACACCTTTGCTCCTTCCGTTGGTCAAACAAATCATTTATGTTCGAGAGGGTACTTGTTCTTGATGGTTACTTCATTCGTGACGATAGTCTACCACTAATCTCTTGGTGTTGTCTTTCTTCTCCACAAGCGAGCAGGTGCTCCCCATGACGGCACTAGGCTGAATGAATCCCTTTTCCATTGCTCCTTCAACTGTTTCTTCAATTCCTTCAGCTCATCCACATCCATCTTATATGGTTTCTTCGCTATTGGTCCTGTTCCCGGCATCAGGTCGATAAGAAACTCTACATCCCTGTCAGGTGGCATCCCTGGCAGTTCTTCCCGAACACGCTGCGTCGGGTAATCCTAATCACCGGTATCCATGCTAACCCCTTAAGAGAATTCAACTTACACCTTCTCGGTCGTCGGTGACTTGAATCTAATCCTCTTACCATCCGGGTTTTGAGTGAAACAGCTCGTGTGCACAATATATGTGTCCCCATGCATAGACATCCAATCCATACCCGTAATGACATCTAATCCTGGAATCCAACACTACCAAATGTGCAATGAAGTTGTGTGTTCCAATCCTCATAGTTAAATCGCGGCATCCGCTAGCTATCATATCTCCTCCAGTGAACTCACTCTAATAGACCTTTTCATAGACTCGTAGGTAACTTATACTTATCCACAAATGCCCTTGATATGAATGAATGCGATGCACCAAGTATCGAAAAGTATAAGTGCAGGTAAGTGTTGATTGAAACTTACCAATCACAAGGCCCAGCT
Organism: Avena longiglumis; assembly: GCA_030063025.1. NCBI lineage: Eukaryota > Viridiplantae > Streptophyta > Magnoliopsida > Poales > Poaceae > Avena > Avena longiglumis. The sequence continues at coordinate 243,791,504 of CP125978.1, read as the reverse complement.
CATCTGGAATCTCCTCCACATTCATGTGGTTCACCGTACCTTCTCGTTGGTTGGCTTCAGTCCTTTCCTCTCCGGACAGTTGTCGGCATAGTGTCCCTTCACATACTTGAAGCATATCACCTCACTCAGATCCTTCTTCACAAAGCTGCGATCACGGTTGCGGTCATGTCCACCGTGTCCTCCAGAGTGGTGAGAGTGTCCTCCCTTGTGGCTGTGGTGGTTGCTCCTATGGTTGTCATGACGATGTCCATCGCCTCCATGGTGGTGGCGGTCATGGCTCCCATGGTCACTCCCTCCATGCTTGGAGTATCCATCATATGAAGTGCGAGACTTGTGGTGTGAACCAGAGTGGTGATTGTTGTTCTTTCCCTTGCGGTTCTCCACCTGCTTGTGCTTCCCTTCCAAGATCCTAGCCTTGTCCATAAGCTCCTGGAAAGTGGGGAAGTAAACCACAAGTAGTTGTACTGAAAGCTCATCATTGAGGCCATCCAGGAATCTCTCCCTCCTTTTGGCATCAGTGTCAACATCCTCAGGTGCATAACGGGACAGGTTGTTGAACTCCTCAATGTACTCGGCCACGGTGCGATTGGTTTGGCGCAAGTTGCAGAACTCCTTCCTCTTCAGGCTCAGAACTCCTGAGGACACGTGGTTGGTCCTGAAACCTTCCTCAAACATTGCCCAAGTCACGGTATCCAGCGGGTGGGTGATCTGAAATGTGTCCCACCAAGAAGCGGTTGGTCCCTCCAGTAGGTGAGCGGCAAACCTCACCTTCTCAGCATGCATCCAAGCGGTTACTAGATCCTTGTTGACTGAACGCAAGTCAAGAGCAACCATTGGTTCCGTTGCAGAGAGAACTTGGCTGGCCTTAACCTCGAAATCTGGTGAGAGCATCTCCACAGGGGCTGATTGTTTCCATTGTTGTTTGGTTTGCCATGAACCGGGTCATCACTTGGGTCAGCTGTGCTGAGCTGCCATGAGCTGCTCCATCTCGTGGGTTGGCGGGGGAGGCATCTGCGGTTCAGCATAGGTAAGTTTTAGAAAGAATCAACTACGACAATAGGATTCTACCCATGCATATGATCAAACAACAACAAACAATAGCAGACAATCACAAGCAAGCAACACATCAACAAACAAGCGATCCAGCAACATCCCAGGTGTTATCCTAGCAGCATATACCTACTGAAATAGTTTTACAAGAGTTGGCAATGGTTAACTAAACAATAGATCAACTAACCAACAAAACAGCAATTCTGCCAGAACAGTCAGCAGCGTTCACGAATTTTTCCGCTGACTTAAACTCGTCAAAAATTTAGCTGATTTTGTGCATATAGCAGAGAGTTTCGCATCAGCCCAATTGTTTTCAGATTTTTCCGAGTTACCAGAAAATATGAAAAATCGCCAGTACTGCTGTATCAGCAGAAAAACTGCAGCGAAAATAACACGAATATTAACCAAATTTCCATAACTCTTTCATTAAAATTACAAATAATTCCTGGGATATTGGAGTACACAAATAAGCAACTAATCACTCTTAAACTAACACGAACTAAGCTTCACATCGATCGAAACTAATCCTAACGATTACCTAACGTGGACTAATTGGTGGACTTCTCTATCTATTTCTTGAAGAGATTGAGGTAGGTCCTTGCGGTCATGCGCTGGCGCTTCTCATGGTACAACCATGGCGGAGTGTACACCTCTCCGAACCATCACTTGAGACTTCAAACTCCACCTCCTCCGGATCCTCCTCTTCTTCTTCATTTCAACTGCAACAACTTCATCTCCTCCACCATCATCGTCTCCATCATCATCATCCTCGTCCTCATCATCATCATCGTCTCCACTATCATCATCACCCCCATTGTTTCCATCATCTCCATTGTCATCATCAGAGGGTGGATTCAGCTGTGCTTGGAGAGCGGCAATCTAGGGCATAGCTTCAATGGTTTGGTCCCTTTCTGGGCGGTCCCTTGCAAGCTGTTGTATGTTACGGGTATTCTCTTGCATTGCCATGAAGATGTGCTATGGTTGCATCTCTGGCTATCAGGGCATTCTCCAGAACTCCCACAGCTTCATGCAGGGTGTCAATCTCCTGTCCTTGGACCACCATTCCATTGCTAGTAAAGTCTGCAATCTCCTTTATCATCCTCACCTTCTCTGCTAGAGCTCCATTCTCCCTTTCCATGTCATCTATGTGCCTCCGACGTGGCGGCATGTTGTTCCTGTCGCCCGGGGTAACCACAATGTTCCCATCCTTATCACGCCTCCCATAGTCATGGTAGGGTGAATCTTGCGATGGTGTCGGACATAGTGGCCTTGGACCACAGGGCTTCATGTATGGCCAGGTTGATTCCAAGTCCCGATTGCGGTATGTCTTGGTGTAGACCAAGTGCGGGGTTTGGCAAGCGGCATCTCTGAATATGAAGGTAGTGATCTCCCATGCATCCTCTCCATATCCATAGGTGTACAGCCTTCTTCCCTTGAACATAGGCGTGCAATCCCAATGACCGAGAGAGCTGAGCTAACTGCCTTGCAAAGGGCCTTGGTGACTCCATGGTGACATACTCGATCTGGCGTCTCCCATCTATCAAGTAAAAGAGGAAAGTGTGAGAATAGCATATGGTAAGAATTTACGAGGGTGAAAGGCATAAGAGGAAAGACGAGTTAATATAGGCTTAATAATTCTATCGCTTCCTAATCCAATCCTAGGTCACGATCCTACGATCGACACACGCCTCGATACCATCCCGTAACACCCGGTTACGAAAATACCGTGGCCTCTATGTGACATGCCAATCCTAGATCGGTTCATTGGCCCACAATAGAGTAAGATAGATAACATAGCAAAATAACGTGTATCATGATCTACAAAGATCCAGTACCATTATTACAATAAAAGCTTAGCATAAAGCTAGCTCAAATTATTCTCGGTAGCAACATAAACATGTAAATCCTCCATTCTTCAAATTGCCCACAAGTGAACAAGTGCCGAGTGAGTACCGTGGCCTATAACGATCAATCGAATCGAATAACCTGCAACATGAAACGTAGTGCCCGAAGGGTCAATACATGGAATGTATGGCAAGTAGAGATAGTAATGGAGACAATAGTACTAACATCTACATGCATATTTGGCAAGTGGAGCTGTGTCTGGCTTGCATTTGCAAATACATTTGTCCTACTTTCATAAACAGTTTTCAATTTTCTTTGAAAAGATCCCAATTAAGTTAACCCAACAAGATTAAAACAATTATGAAATTAGAATGAGCGAGAAACATGTCATGGGATCAATATCTAGCAACTAGGATGTCCATAACCGGGGACACGGCTAATCGATTAGATTATACACTCTACAGAGGTTAGTACACTTTACCCATGTGACTTGGCCAGCCCAGCTCGTACCATCACTCTCATTTTGGGTGATGATAGGGAGAAGACCAAGAAGAGACTGTTCGGGAAGTAGCTCCTCAATCTCGACGCGCACCGGTCCAACCTACCAAAATTCTACATCTCTGGATACGCGGGTTCGAGTTACCACAACCTACTAAGTCCAACCAACCGCCCATTTCATTATTGGCACATGGTTGTACACGTAAGCTACACAATAAAGAAGCCAATCATTCTCTCTTGATACAGGTGCCTTTGCGCAATGAAACCACCAAAAATTATCAATACCATAACACCTAGGGGGTTCATTGATTAAGTTGTTTTAGTTTTCACAAACCAATACTTTGAGAAAACAAGTATCGTTGATGTAACCCAGCCCTCGTTCAACAAGCATGGCTAAGCACATCTACCAACGCGGTGGTTCATCTAAGAGGGTCCTACCACATAATAGGACATAGCTAGCGATAGTATCATCCTACACATGCATCTACAAAATACAGGACAATGCATTGAAAATAGTAGGACGATATCATGAACAAAGTAGCATCTACTTGCCTTGGTTGTAGCGGTCTGGAGCACAATCCTCACACGAGCAAGCATTGCACTCAACACAATCTACGATACAATTGCAATAATAAACAAACAATGCACAAGCATATGCAACAAATATGATGCATGAAATGCAATAACGACAAGTGAATTGGGTGCTACAGCTGCACCACAACATCCTATAACATAACACTACCTATTGCATGCATGGAAAATAGTTTTAGCGCTAGGAAAACTATTAGACAAAAGTAAAGCTCACCACTAGAGCTAGAACTTAAATAATTCACTACCGGTAGTATACTGTTTGTAAAATCTTGGGAAAATTCTACAATAGGGGCATCGCTGATTAGAAACAGTACCAATTGCAATTACTCAAAAAGGAGTTGTCAAACTTCCCGAGTAATTAAAACACTGCATAAAGCCATTAGACAAATACTGCAAAAGTTTTTACATTAAGCCTATCCTTTTAATTCACGATGAGATTCCCCTCGTTCACACGAGTTCAGGGACATATCACACGTGATTTTTGGAGCTACGGATCTTCTTCTACGAATTTATTACTCCGGAAAGGCCACTAACTAGTTCGATTAAACTATACTAAACCTGACAGTAAAGTCTGAACCAAAGCAATAGCAAGATTCTACGCGACTCACTGAACAAGTACATATTTTATTTGCAATTTTTGGCCGAGCGGTTGAATTTCTCACGAATTTACAAGATTCTACCGAAATCTGCCAACTAAAAGGATTAACGAAATTGACCAGCGTAATACATTATGTTGGTCAAGCGTCTGTCACTGGGCGTCGACTAGTCAACGCTGAGTCTGACCGGTCAACTAATGATCTAGGCGCTGATATGAGATCGGCGGTGGCTGCTTCTTACCGAAGCGGACGGCGAAACGAATCTCCGGCGAGCTCGGGACGGCGGCGATCTCTTCGGCGGCGAGGTTTTCCTGCGCGTACACATGGTCAACTAACGGTCCGGAAAAATAACGCCAGCAACAACGGCGCGGACGTGCGTATGCGGGCGTGCATGCATGCTATATCGCATGCGATAATGCGACACGGCGCGCAGCCGAAAGCGATAGCAATGGCGCGCGCCAAGGGCGGGTGGCGGCGGCTGAATGGCGCGCGGGCGGCGGTGATCGGAAGCGGCGGCGGCGGGCGGCGGCGAAAAAGCGGCCGAGGCGTGAAGCGTGGCGCGCAGCGCAGGGCGGCGATGGCGGCGTGATGCTCGCGGCGAAGTGGCGGCGGCATGAGGCGTCCCAGCGGCGGTGGCGAGAATAGATAGAGGGAGAGAGAGGCGCACCTGGGCGGCGATCGGCGGACGAGGGCGGCGGCGGCGGCGGCGACGGCGCTAGGCCTCGGGAGGCGTGCGCGGGCACAGAGATCGATGGCGGCGGGGTCGGGCGTGGGGCAGGCGTGGGGCAAGGAAACGGGGCCAGGTGGGGTCCTGCTTAAATAGTCCTGCGCGCGGAAATCCTAAACAGAATCGGTCCGCAGTTGAACTCCGATTCGGAAATCGGTCCAGATTTTCGGACCGTTTTCCGGCGGTTTACTAAAACGTCCGAGTCTTTTGCATACGAACTCCGATTTGAGCGATTCTCGCGCCTACGGGTTCGTATCGTCGAGGGGAACAACCTTCAGTCAAGGTTTGCGTGAAAACTCGAACCTACAGGGGTGGTTGTCGCAAGTCCTTCTAAAGCCTCCCGCAGGAAACCCGTAGCGAAACAAAATAGGGTTTTGAAGATAGCGTTTCGCCGAACCTTTCTACTCGAAGGTTTTGCATGGAAAGATATGATGCAATGCTATGAATGATATGCAAGACCAAATCTAAAATTTGGGATGTGACACGCCTTAATCCACATGGTTTATATATGCCTCTTCCTGTTCCTAGTGTTCCTTGGGAGGATATTTCTATGGAATTTGTTTTGGGATTGCCACGTACACAGAAGGGGAGGGATAGTATTTTTGTTGTTGTGGATCGGTTTTCTAAGATGGCACACTTTATTCCTTGTCATAAAACGGACGATGCTGCGCATATTGCTGATTTGTTCTTTCGTGAAATTGTTCGTTTACATGGTGTGCCAAATACTATTGTTTCTGATCATGATAGCAAATTTCTTAGCCACTTTTGGAGATGTTTATGGGCTAATTTGGGGACTAAATTGTTGTTTAGTACTACATGCCATCCCCAAACTGATGGACAACTTAATCGTTCGCTGCATTCTACCACAAAGATGTGCCCGTTTGAGATCGTCTATGGTTTTGTTCCTCGTGCACCTATTGATTTATTGCCTTTACCTACTTCGGTGCAAAATAATTTGGATGCTACACAACGCGCTGAAATGATATTAAACTTGCATAAGACTACTAAAGATAACATAGAACACATGAATGCTAAGTATAAACTTGCTGGGGATAAAGAGAGAAAGCATGTTGTGTTTGATGTTGGAGATCTTGTTTGGTTACATTTGCGTAAGGGTCGTTTTCCTGATTTACGCAAGTCTAAGTTAATGCCGCGTGCTGATGGTCCCTTTAAGGTGTTAGAGAAAATAAACGATAATATATAAACTTGAGTTGCCCGCAGACTTTGGTACGGTTAGACCTACGTTTAACATTGTAGATTTGAAGCCTTACTTTGGTGAGGAAGATGAGATTGCGTCGAGGACGACTTCAATTCAAGAAGGGGAGCATGATGTGGACATCCCATCTATTGATACAACCGTTGTACCTACAGCTACACACATACAAGGACCTATCACTCGATCTCGTGCCAGACAACTTAACTATCAGGTACTTTCGTTTCTTGGAACTATTCCTCACATGAATTAGAATATGATGTTGCCTAAATCAGATGTATTTATTACTCTTAGGAATGATGGACCAAGCATGGATGAGAGGGACAAGCATTGGAGCATGGCCATGCATGGAGATGGCAGCAAGCATGAGATGATTCAAGAGAAGGCCACGAATGAAGATTTGAGAACTTTGAGGCCACCATAATGAAGAAAGGAGGCTTGGACGAAATATTCAAGATTAGTACTTCACAAATTCGTCCATAGCTTAATATGGTGATGCGACACCTTTATTTTGGGCTAGGCCCATGTAATTTTCGCAGGATTTTAATTAGCCACTTTTTAGAGTCCGTATTTGAGGAGAAAAGGACTTCTAGGGTTGGATTCGGCCACTACTTCTATGGCTGGCCGAAACCCCACCTTTTCCTCCTTAAATACTCCCCATAGCCATCACTTTAGCCTCGGATTTTGTTTAGACATTAAGTTAGCCATCATAGCAACTTCGCCAAGGCTCGAGCGTCGCAGAGGCCTCTTGTACTTCGCACATATACAGGATCCCACCTTTTCAATAAAGCTTTCATCTTAATCCGCAATATCTTGATTGCAATATTAGTTCTTACTTGTTCTCGATTTCAGGTAGGAATTAAGAGCCTCGCTAGTCAGGCTGATCGTGTTCCCGTAGGATCGGTAACCTCCAGGAGATTGGCCTAGCGATTGCATTGGCGCTCGTGCTCGCACGTGTAGTTGGATCGTCAAGCCCGAACTCCACCAAATCGACTATCACCGTCTCATCGAAAGATCGGACACCTTTGCCCTATCAGTTTCTAGTCACCCTTGTAAACTTTGAAGGTGTCATGTGCATCTATTTGCTACTCTATTAGGGACAAGTTGATTGCCACTATGCTATGTTTTCTGTATGTGAAACAAACAAACGTTTTTCAATGCATGTTATTCATGATATTTGTTTGTAGCTTGTCATGTTGCATGCATAGTTACTATGTCCTATTGTTAGAACTCCATCTTTCATGCACATGTTTAGAGTTCTTTGATCCTAGCTTTCAATGCTTGCAAATGGTTGGATCTTTATTGTGAGGGTGCATGTCACCTAAAAAATTATTCTTTTATCACTTAACTACTCGAGGACGAGCATGAGTTAAGCTTGGGGATGCTTGATACGTCGGAAACGTATCTATAATTTTTTATGCTCCATGCTTGTTTAGTATCTACCTTGCTTTGCTTGTCTACACTTTCAGGTGCTTTTTACATGTTTTTGGGTACTAACGTATTAACAAGTTGCCACAGTGCCAGTTGCCTGTTTTCTGCTGTTTTTGGTTTCAGAAAAGTTTGTAAAGAAATATTCTCGGAATTGGACGGGACAAACGTCAAAGTCAATTACTTTTCGTGGGGAACAAGAAGTCCAGAGGGGAAACGGAGACGCAAGCCAGGGCGGCCAAACCCCCCTAGGCGCGGGTGGTGATAGGGCAAAGGTGTCTGATCTTTCGATGAGATGGCGATAATCGATTTGGTGGAGTTCGGGCTTGACGATCCGGCTACACGTGCGAGCACGAGCGCCAATGCAATCGCTAGGCCAATCTCCTGAAGGTTACCGATCCTGCGTGAACACGATCGGCCTGACCAACGAGGGTCTTAATTCCTACCTGAAATCGAGAACAAGTAAGAACCAATATTGCAATCAAGATATTGCGGATTAAGAGGAAAGCTTTATTGAAGAAGTGGGATCCTGAATAGGTGCGAAGTACAAGAGGCCTCTCCGACGCTCGATCCTTGGCGAAGTTGCGACTATGGCTAACTTAATGTCTAAACAAAATCTGAGTCTAGGGGGTCGGCTATGGGGAGTATTTAAGGGCGAAAAGGTGGGGTTTCGGCCAGCCATGGAAGTGGTGGCCAAATCCAACCCTAAAAGTCCTTTTCCCCTCAAATACGGACTCTAAAAAGTGGCCAATTAAAATCCTGCGAAAATTACATGGGCCTGGCCCAAAATAAAGGTGTCGCAGCACCATATTAAGCTATGGACGAATTCGTAAAGTATTGATCTTGAATATTTCGTCCAAGCCTTCTTTCTTCATTATTAGGGTGCGGCACTCAACCGCTTCGCCTAGCAGCACAACGCTTGTATTGCTCTCCCACAACCCCGTTTTCACGGTTTAGGTTGCTCCCATTTCGCTCGCCGCTACTACGGGAATCGCTTTTGCTTTCTTTTCCTCTGGCTACTAAGATGTTTGATTCGCAGTTGTCTCTTGCCTGCTCATGGATTCAGCAGGCAGTTTAAAAGGTTGACCTATTTGGGAATCTCCGGATCTATGCTTATTTTCAACTCCCCGAAGCATTTCGTCGCTTGCTACGCCCTTCTGAAAATCCTAGCTATTCTTAGCATGATTTTGGGGAATCTCCTTGCTATTACTCAAACAAGCATGAAACGTATGATTGCATATTCGTCCATAGGGAAAATCGGATATGTAGTTATTGGAATAATTGTTGGAGACTCAAATGATGGATATGCAAGCATGATAACTTATATGCTGTTCTATATCTCCATGAATCTAGGAACTTTTTCTTGCATTGTATTATTTGGTCTACCTACCGAAAATGATAACATTCGAGATTATGCAGGATTATACACGAAAGATCCTTTTTTGGCTCTCTCTTTAGCCCTATGTCTCTTATCCCTAGGATCACCAGCTAAGGCCCCTAAATGACCGCTCAGTGATAAAGGAGGTGGGGGTGCAAAGACAGCCAGGAGGTTTCTCTTAGATCATCACATGCTTACTGCCATCTCCATGCATGGCCATGCTCCAATGCTTGTCCCTCTCATCCATGCTTGGTCCATCATTCCTAAGAGTAAGAAATATATCTGATTTAGGCAGCATCATATTCTCATGTATGTGAGGAATAGTTCCAAGAAACAAAAGTACCTGATAGTTAAGTTGTTTGGCACGAGATCTTGTGATAGGTCCTTGTATGTGTGTTGCTGTAGGTACAACGGTTGTATCAATAGTAGGGATGTCCACATCATGTTCCCCTTCTTGAATTGAAGTCGTCCTCGACGCAATCTCATCTTCCTCACCAAAGTAAGGTTTCAAATCTGCAATGTTAAACGTAGGACTAACCATACCAAAGTCTGCAGGCAACTCAAGTTTATATGCATTATCATTGATTTTCTCTAACACCTTAAAGGGACCAGCAGCACGTGGCATTAACTTAGACTTGTGTAAATCAGGAAAACGATCTTTACGCAAATGTAACCAAACAAGATCGCCAACATCAAACACAACATGCCTTCTCCCTTTATCCCCAGCAAGTTTATACTTAGAATTCATGTGTTCAATGTTATCTTTCGTAGTCTTATGCAAGTTTAATATCATTTCAGCATGCTGTGTAGCATCCAAATTATGTTGCACCGAAGAAGGTAAAGGCAATAAATCAATAGGTGCACGAGGAACAAAACCATACACAATCTCAAATGGGCACATCTTTGTGGTAGAATGCAGCGAACGATTATAAGCAAATTCTATATGAGGTAAACACTCTTAGCACAATTTAAGTTCTTCTTTAAAACATCCCGCAACATAGTAGACAAAGTTCTATTTACTACTTCAGTTTGACCATCAGTTTGGGGATGACATGTAGTACTAAAGAGCAATTTAGTCCCCAACTTAGCCCATAAACATCTCCAAAAGTGGCTAAGAAATTTAGTATCACGATCAGAGACAATAGTATTTGGCACACCATGCAAACGAACAATTTCACGAAAGAACAAATCAGCAATATGCGCAGCATCATCCGTTTTATGACATGGAATAAAGTGTGCCATCTTAGAAAACCTATCCACAACAACAAAAATACTACCCCTCCCCTTCTGTGTTCGTGGCAATCCCAAAACAAAGTCCATAGAAATATCCTCCCAAGGAACACTAGGAACAGGAAGAGGCATATATAAACCATGTGGATTAAGGCGAGACTTAGCTTTTTGACAAGTAGTGCTGCGTGCCATAAATCGCTCAACATCTCGACGCATACGTGGCCAAAAGAAGTGTGCAGCAAGAACATCCTCCGTCTTCTTGACACCAAAGTGTCCCATCAATCCTCCTTCATGCGCCTCCTGTAACAACAAAAGACGAACAGAACTATCCGGAATGCATAGTTTGTTACGAACAAATCCATCATTGAAGACGAACTTGTTCCATGTTCTACCATCTCTACAATTCTGCAACACATCTTTAAATTCAGCATCATGCACATATTGTTCCTTAATAGTTTCTAATCCAAATATTTTGAAGTCAAGTTGAGATAACAAAGTATAACGGCGCGACAAAGCATCAGCAATAATATTATCTTTACCCTTTTTGTGTTTGATAACATAAGGAAAAGACTCAATAAATTCAACCCACTTTGCATGCCGACGGTTCAACTTAGCTTGACTACGAATATGCTTCAAAGATTCATGATCAGAATGTATAACAAATTCTTTAGGTCATAGATAATGTTGCCAAGTTTCTAATGTCCAAACCAAGGCATATAATTCTTTATCATAAGTAGAATAGTTCAGACTAGCCCCACTCAATTTCTCACTAAAATATGCAACAGGTTTTCCCTCTTGTAATAACACCCCTCCCAAACCAATTCCACTAGCATCACATTCAAGCTCAAAAGTCTTAGTAAAATCAGGAAGTTGGAGTAAGGGAGCATGTGTTAGCTTATCTTTCAATATGACGAAGGCTTGTTGTTGTGCATCGCCCCAAACAAAGGGCACATCCTTCTTCGTAAGCTCATTCAGCGGCGCGGCAATTGATCCAAAGTCTTTGACAAAGTGCCTATAAAATCCAGCGAGGCCAAGAAAACTCCTCACTTGTGTGACCGTCTTGGGCTACGGCCAATTCTTAATAGCTTCAATCTTGGCTGGATCCACTTCAATACCCTGTGATGTAACAACATAGCCAAGAAACGCAACTCGATTGGTGCAAAAGGTGCACTTCTCAAGGTTACCAAACAAACGTGCATCACGTAAAGCATTGAAAAGAGCACGTAAATGGTCCAAATGATCCTCTAAAGATTTGCTATAAATCAGAATATCATCAAAGTAGACTACCACAAAACATCCAATGAAATCACGTAAAACTTCGTTCATTAATCTCATGAAAGTGCTAGGTGCATTAGTTAAACCAAACGGCATTACTAACCACTCATATAAACCGAACTTAGTTTTAAATGTTGTTTTCCATTCATCTCCTAATTTCATACGAATCTGGTGGTAACCACTACGCATATCAACTTTAGAAAACATGGTAGAGCCACTCAATTCATCAAGCATGTCATCTAAACGTAGAATAGGATGACGATATCGAATAGTAATATTATTGATAGCTCTACAATCAGTACACATGCGCGAAGAACCATCTTTCTTTGCGTTGTATCTCCTTTGTCTCCTCTGGATTGGTTCTATATGGCGCGCGGTTGGGCAACGTGGCACCAGGAATTAGATCAATTTGGTGCTCAATTCCTCGAATAGGAGGTAGTCCTGGTGGCAGCTCAGCGGGAAAGACGTCCTCATATTCCTGCAAAAGGTTAGCAATAGCGGGTGGCAAAGAAGGAGGCATATCCTCAAATGAAAACAAAACCTCTTTGCAGACAATTGCATAACATTGAGTATTGTTTACATCTAGTTCAACAATATCAATTTTATTTGCAAGCATACATGGACTCTTCAAACGAATTTCAGTAGCATGTGTAGAATCAGATTTAGTGTTCTTTGGTGGTATAAAATCTGCAACAAACCGATTCTCACTTTTATTTTTCTCCTCGCTTTTGCTCTACTAGCTCTAGCAAGATCATCTTTTAAAATCTGTTGAGTCATAGGTTTTAGACCAATTTTCTTTCCATCATGCATAAGAGAATAGTGATTAGTTTTGCCATTATGAACAGATTCTCTATCAAATTGCCATGGTCTACCAAGTAACAAAGAACAAGCTTGCATAGGTACAACATCACAATCAACAAAATTAGAATATGTACCAATAGTAAAATGCACGCGTACCGTTCGTGTTACCTTGATCTTGCGAGAACTCTCAAACCATTGGATGTAATATGAATGTGGGCGTTGTCTTGTTGGAAGCGCAAGCTTCTCTACCATGTCAACACCGCCGATTATTACAACTCCCTCCATCAATGATGATTTGTATAGCTCATTCTTGACAACACCACGTGTTTGGAACAGGTTGTGGCGTTGATCTTGCTCATTTGCTCAATTGCACACTCAACACACGTTGTGTAATTAAGCTCTTGTATTGATCGGCTTGACTCCCATTACCTCCGTCTCTTCATCAGCATCAGAATTGTCTGCATCTCGAGCAGAAATAAGGGCTAGTGTATCTTCATCGAAGTCACTCGCTGAATCGTATTGACCATCTTCCCGCACCATCATCACACGTTGTGTTGTGCACTGTCTCTCAATATGACCAAAACCCCAGCACTTGCGGCATTGTATATCCTTTGTCTTACCCGTGGAAGCCATAGAAGATGCACTACGAGCAGGAGCATTGGATGATGGTGGAGGAGCAGCTAGAAATCTTGTGGCGGTCTTGGAGGTGGTAGTAGATGGTGGCGAATCACGAGGAGGCGCTGATTGTCGGGATGTCCAAGTGGATGTGCGACCTGCAGAATTATTAGTCCTCCTCCATGGTGTTTGGCGATCCTGTACTTCACGTTCAGCTTTGCAAGCAAGATGAAACAAACGAGTGATAGAATTATATTCCTTGTAATCTAAGATGTGCTGAATGTCCTTGTTTAATCCACCAAAGATACGTCCAAGCATTTGTTCATTAGATTCAACAAGACCACACCGAACCATCCCCATTTGCAATTCCTGATAATACTCTTCTACAGAATTTTTCCCTTGCTCTAAACGTGTCAGATTCTTTAGTAAATCACGTTGATAAGTGGGAGGTACAAAACGAACACGCATAGCAGTTTTTAAAGCAGTCCAAGTACTAGGAATATTAGTAGGATTTAAACGACAATACTCAGACCACCAAAGGGAAGCAAATTTAGTAAATTCACATGTAGCAGACTAACGCATATTCTCGGGATATTTTAAGCATGCAAAACGTTGTTCTACTTCCATCTCCCATGTAAGATATGCATCGAGATTATATTTACCCTCAAAAGATGGAATATTTAATTTAAGCTTTGCAACATGATCATCATCATGTACCGGTGGTCGAGCGTTGCGGTAGTAATGTCGGGGACGACCAGCAGGTACCTGTGGAGGTTGTTCCACCTCCTCGTCAAATAGATCGTCGTCGGGGTCATAGTAGTACCCGTAAATGCATCTAATGTCGCAAAGACGCCGCGGAAGTCTGGTGCGTCGTACCAGTGATGGCCGGGAGTCTTGGCGGCAACAGCCGATCCGACCGTGATCGGGCGCGCCGCCATGTGTGGGTGCGGGTGCGGGCAATCTGTTCAAAATCTCCTTGAACCGAACGTCAAGCTTCGCGTTGAAGGATTTCTCGAGTCCATCGATCTTGTCCATGGCGTTGGAGAGCTTGGTGTCAAACTCCCCTAGGCGCGTATCCACATCTTCAGCGCGACTGACCAAGAGCGCGGAGAAGTGGGCATGTAGCTCTTCGTTCGTCATTGTGGCAGGGTTCCGTGAAGTATCTGTCATGGTTAGTCCTTAAAAAGCACAGGTATATACTACAGGAATTGGTGGAAGTCACGCGTAATCCGTCAAGCAATATACGAAGCTCTTACAAGTTCTTACCAAACAACAGGAAAAGGCGATGTGCAACCACGAGGATCAGGAGGTCCAGAGATTGAACCAAGCGATTACCAGGAGTCGAGACACTGCACGTGGAGAATATCTATGGATCTCTGGGAAAGCTTATCAAAGGGGTTAGCAATTATCAAAACATCAATGCAAAAGTTGAAAGAATGCTCAACGACGATACTGTGCTGGTCCTAAGCTAGACCGTACTAGAGACGCGAGCCTAGATCACCAACGATGTCACGATACGACACAACAAGCAATGTATGATGATATGGCACCCTGAAAAGCGAACCGAGAGGTGAAAAATCACTATGATGGCGAGTGTCTTGAACTGATCTACGTGGTCTAAAAATAAGTTACCCCCAAAAAAAATTCGAAATTTTTTATTTTGCTCCGGAAAGCGCAGGCGCCAAAAAAATATCGCTATAACGGCCCATGGAGAAAAGTGATCCCCAAAGCCGAAAACTAGTATAGCCAGAAAATTATTTCGGAGCCTAAATTTTTTTTTTGCTCTCCTTCTGGACTTACGACCGAACTCGGAGCTCGACTCGGACTTTAGCTGAACACGGAAACAACAAAGAAGGAAAGTAAAAAGAAATAACTAGGAAACAATAACTCAACTCGGACTCGTGCCGCGGTAGGATAGGTGATCGGATCCGTGTCGCGGTAGGAGGGCGGTGGCGGAGTGTTTAGGGTTTATGGTGGCTGGGTATATGGCGGCGGAATATGGTGGCAGAATATGGTGGCGGTGATCGGCGAGTGTGGCGGTGACTAGTATGATCAGAACTCGAAACTCTAAGGGATGAGATACTAAGACTAGCAACTCGACGCGACGATGTAGACACAAATTCAACAATGCAAAACTGAAAAGATAATGCGAGGTGTAGATTGGTTATGGGATGGATCTAAACTCTAACTGTGTTTTTGGCTTTTTCGTGGGTTATAGGTAAAAACAAATCTAATCTACGAAAACAGTAAAATCTCACCGAGCAACCTGAAATCTGATACCACTTGATAGGGCAAAGGTGTCCGATCTTTCGATGAGATGGCGATAATCGATTTGATGGAGTTCGGGCTTGACGATCCGACTAAACGTGCGAGCACGAGCGCCAATGCAATCGCTAGGACAATCTCCTGGAGGTTACCGATCCTGCGTGAACACGATCAGCCTGACCAGCGAGGGTCTTAATTCCTACCTGAAATCGAGAACAAGTAAGAAGCAATATTGCAATCAAGATATTGCGGATTAAGAGGAAAGCTTTATTGAAGAAGTGGGATCCTGAATAGGTGCGAAGTACAAGAGGCCTCTGCGACGCTCGAGCCTTGGGGGAGTACTATGGCTAACTTAATGTCTAAACAAAATCTGAGTCTAGGGGGTCGGCTATGGGGAGTATTTAAGGGCAAAAAGGTGGGGTTTCGGCCAGCCATGGAAGTGGTGGCCGAATCCAACCCTAAAAGTCCTTTTCCCCTCAAATACGGACTCTAAAAAGTGGCCAATTAAAATCCTGCGAAAATTACATGGGCCTGGCCCAATATAAAGGTGTCGCAGCACCATATTAAGCTATGGACGAATTCATAAAGTATTGATCTTGAATATTTCGTCCAAGCCTTCTTTCTTCATTAAGGTGGCCTCAAAGTTCTGAAATCTTCATCTGTGGCCTTCTCTTGGATCATCACATGCTTGCTGCCATCTCCATGCATGGCCATGCTCCAATGCTTGTCCCTCTCATCCATGCTTGGTCCATCATTCCTAAGAGTAAGAAATATATCTGATTTAGGCAGCATCATATTCTCATGTATGTGAGGAATAGTTCCAAGAAACAAAAGTACCTGATAGTTAAGTTGTTTGGCACGAGATCTTGTGATGGGTCCTTGTATGTGTGTTGCTGTAGGTACAACGGTTGTATCAATAGTAGGGATGTCCACATCAGGTGGGCCCTGCCCCGCGCCTGGGTAGGGTTTGACCCCCCTGGTCGCCTCCTCGGTCTCCCCCTTCGCCTATAATAAGCCCCCGATGCAGAAACCCTAAGCACCCGATCAAATCTGCACGAAACCGTCTGTAGTCGCCGCCACCATCGTCCCTAGATCGGGGGATCTGAAGTCCTTCCCGGCACCCCGCCAGAGGGGAGATCATCCCGGAGGCCTTCTCTCCGGTATGATGCGTGAGTAGTTCCACCTTGGACTATGGGTCCATGTAGTAGCTAGATGGTTGTATCTCCTCCTTTGTGCTTTCATGTATAGATCTTGTGAGCTTCGTTCATGATCAAGATCTAATCTATTTGTAATCATGCATGTTGTGTTTGCGGGGATCCGATGGATATTGATATTATTATGTTCGTTTGATTAATGGTTTTGTCTTTCTGATTTTATCATGTCTGTGTTGTTTGTGATCTTGCATGCTCTCCGTTGTTAGTAGCTATCTTGGCCAAGTAGTTGCTAGTGACTCCAAGAGGGAGTATTTATGCTCGATAGTGGGTTCATGCCTCTAGTTTCCAAGGGAAGTGACAATAATCTCTTGATTTGTAGATATCTTTGTTGCTAGGGAGAAAACAACGGTCTCTTGTTCATGGAACATGTGGACTGCTTACCTTACACTTTGCTTAAAGCGCTTGTCTGCTTGCAACTTAATACTGGAGGGGGTTCGAATGATAACCTGAAGGTGGACTTCTAGTCATAGATGCAGTTGGATGGCGGTCTATGTATCTTGTTGTATTGCCCAATCGAATCTCATAGGATCTTTCTGACTAGTAATTGCATTGTTATGCCTTGCTCAGTTCCTGTCAATTGCCATGCTGTAATTTGTTTACCCTTCATGCCATGTTGTTTATCTAAGGAGAGCGCCTCTAGTGAACTATGGTCCCCGGTCCAATCTTTACCATTGATACATCTTCCACTGTTACTTGTTTACTTGTTGCAAACCATTACCTTCCACACCATACGTTTAATCTTTTGTTATAGCAAACCGGTGAGCTTGACAACCTCACTGATTCGTGGGGGCAAAGTCTTGAGTTTGTGTTGTGCAGGTCTCCGTGTTGCTTGCAACACCTGTGTGACGTTTCCTTCCTCCTACTGGTTCGATAACCTCGATTTCTTACTGAGGGAAACTTGCTGTTGTGTTGCTTCATACCTTGCTCTTGGGGTTTCCAACGAAGCGTCCCTCGACAAGTGCTGGACGCCATCAATAAACTCGATATCTCGATCTGGGGCATACCAGGCAAAACATCTAGAAATACATCGGGGTATTCACAGACTATTCTGACTTGGTCAATGGTTGGTTGGGCTAGACTCTTGTTGCACTTGAATTGACGGGGCAAGGTTTCAGATACATGCTCTACTGATATTCCGGTTGTACTGGTCATGGTTATGGCTTTCTTGGCATAGTCGATTAATACTTTATGTTTTAACATCCAATCCATTCCTAGTACTACTTCCAAACCTTTTGTTCAAAGTACTATTAGATTAGCATAAAAATCTATGCCATGGATTCTGATAGGTACGGCCTTGCAAATTTTTCTAGCTTTGGTGGTTGAACCAGGTATTTGAACTATCATAACATGCTTCAATTTTGTTGGTTGAATCTTACTAGTGCATGCAACTTCTTCGGTAACAAACGAGTGTGATGCTCCAGAATCAAACAACACTCTTGCAGGTACTGAGTTAACAGAAAACATACCTAGCACGATATCTGGCGCTTCTTGGGCTTCTTCAGCATGCATGAGAAACAAACGACCGTTGCGGTTGAGCGAATTCCCTAGGGCAAATCTTCTTCCAGGCTCCACATGACGCTGCTGCTGAGCTGGGACATTCACATTGCGGGCTGCTGCAATATTCTTGGGGCACTCACTGGAATAGTGGCCTTTGGTTCCACATTCATAACAGGTCACTTGGGACTTGTCCTTTGCGGCAACAGGCGCAACATTGCTTCTAGTCCTTGGGGCAGTATTGGTGTTGGTGGCGACATTGTTGTTGTTGAACTTGGGCGGTGCACGATTAAAGTTGTTGGGGTTGTCGGGGTTGTTGTTGTTTCCTCCGGGCCTTGGGTTTCCTCCTCCATGGTTTGGATAGGTTGGGCGGTTCATCGGGGGTCTATTGGTTCTTGGGGCAAATCCTGGATAGGGTTGTCAGAAAAGTCTGGGCTTGACAAACTGTGCGAGTTCGGCGCGTTAACAACTCGGCTCGAGCTTGATTCGTCTCTCTAACAAACCAAGCTCGAGTCTGTTTTCGAGCTCGCGAGCTTAGATGAGTCGAACTCAAACAGTTCGATAAAGCTCGTGATTTTTGTATAGACGCAAAATTGAGACTGCTATTGTTATTCCATTTGCTGTAAGACTGCTAAAATAATTATGCTGGCATGTTGGCACTATATTATTATTATATGAGACCCGGTCCATTTCTGCTATTCTGTTTTCAAGATTTACTATTTTCTTGCTATGTAGCTGCATGTCTATCTTTGGATGTACTAAAATTTTCTTACCGAGCTTCAACGAACCGAGCTCAAGACTACTCGAGCTTTGGTCGAGCCTAACTCGAGCTTAGATGTAGGCTCGAAAGTCAACCTAGGCTCGCTCAAGCTCGGCTCAAGCTTCTACCGAGCTCGAGTCGAGCCTAACAATGTTCGCTCGAGTTCGGCTCGTTGACAGCCCTAATCCTAGAGATGGGTTGGGGCGATACTTTGGGGTATGGTGGGTTCCTGGTTGATGCATCATTTGACGCTTGCGGTTCTCATTGGCTTGGTTGATCTTGCCTTCCATCTGAATGGCAGAATCCACTAAGGCTTCAATATCAGCAAACGGAATGTTGACTAACACCGTTTGCATCTCATCATGCAGACCGTTCAGGAATCTCTCCTTATTCTTAGCTTCGGTGTCAATCTCATACGGTGCATACCTATCCAATGAAAAAAAATTGTCACGGTATTCAACTAATGTCATTCTCCCTTGCTTCAGTTCTCTGAATTCATCTCTCATCCTCTTGATCAAACCCGGTGGCACATGAGTTCTGCTAAACTTGATTTTGAATTCATCCCAAGTCATCATTTGTCCTCCATTCATGGCGCAAACGCTGTTCCACCATGCTCTCGCATCTTCGGCCAGATAGTGGGTGGCAAACATTACTTTCTCGTTGGCTTCCACTCCTGCAACTTCTAAGTTGTTCTCCATGGTTTGCAGCCAATCATCTGCATCTAGGGGCTCTTCAGACTTAGTAAATATGGGTGGATTGGTGTTCTGAAAGTTCTTGAGCTTTGATCCATGGTTCTCCTGGTTTCCATGGCCTTGGTTGTTGTTGGCCATCTGAGTTATCTATTGAAGGGTGGCTAAGTTGGCTTGGCGTTCGGCCCTTTCAGCTTCGCGGTCAGAAACCAACATTTGCAAGATTTGCAACATCGGGTCCAGGGATGAAGTGCTTCCTCTGCGAGGCATCTGAAGATTGAGATAGATCATGAGAAAAGAGGGAAATTTCTAAGGTTCGGTTTTGTTTTTGAAAAGTTTTCAAAATTTGACTCAGGTTTTTCTAGAAACTTGCTTTTCATTCATTCATTCATAGTACACGATACAAACACACACCACAACAAGGAAAAAAATATGGTTTTAAGAACCATCCTGTGAAACTACGATACAGTGAGACCAGATATAACTTCACTAACGCTAGTGCTCAAGTGCTACTACTCCTCGAAATCGGTGTCCTCATCATCCTCATCACCATCATCATCATCAATGAAGGCGAAGTGATCCTCATCGGTGAAGAAGTCCATGGCTTGATCCTCTAGAAAGTTGTCATCGTCACTGAGATAGGAGTAGGGGTCTCCACGGATATCCTCCCCTGCATTCTCCCTCTCCTCAAGCTGCATGTCCCTCTCTGGATGGTCTCCTCCAACTCGGTGATCCTGTGGCGAAGACGGGCAATGATGCGCTCCTTCTTGTCAAGCTGACGGCGACGAGACTGGCGATCTTTCACCAGCATGGCGATGGTTTGGTCCGTCTGGACAGCGATGGCTTGGTTGTGGTTGGCGTAGGAGTAGGCACTATCCAACTCCTTCTGCCTGTCATACATCATGAAGCCGAGGTGGTCCACTTTATTCTTCAACTCAGGGTGATATGGTGCCTCCAGTGGCTGTCCCATAACATCACGCCTTGGGAAGAACTCAAAGCGGGTACCCTTGATCTGATTGATACTCTGCCCACATAGACGGGCAAGAGCTTCCTGCATGGCCCTGGCAAGTCCATCTAGCCAGTTGTTCTCTCTAATGGTGAACTGAATTCCCTCTGAGGTGGGGGCTTCAATCTTTCCTTGGAGACTTGCAACAATCAGCCATTGCAATTCCTCTCCTTCCTGAACATTGAGCTGAGCTCCGAAGAACTCGGGGTGCGAACGCTCCAGAAGTTTCAAAAGCTGGTCCAAGTCACGCTCAAAGATGAGATCTCCTCCATTCCCCAACTGATAGAACTTGCTATACTTCATGTCCTTCTATAAGAATATAGGATGAGTAAGTTAGTAGAGTGTTCAAGTGTGTCAATTTTATGTAAGTTTGCAAGAATTTTTGGGGAACATGAATTTTCATGAAAGAATCTAAGTGATAAGAATGAGAATAGGTTTTTCAAAAAAAACTCACTTCTTTTGTTTTGAAACTAAGTTTTTTTTTGACTCGAACGTCCATTCTAAACTAGGGTCTCCTATGGTCAGGATGGCTCTGATACCAACCTGTCAACACCCGGATTTTTAATCCCAGATGCCTGTTATGCCATACATCGCAATCCCAGGATTACCATTTTTGCGAGACATAACAGATTGGATATCACAGTACATCATCCATTACAAACCATACATAAGGTCTTACAACAAATAAAGGATCTCATGATCCAATCTTAGTACAATCATAGCAGTGGAATACGTAAGAATAACGGTAGCGTGGGCGAGGCTCCATCTTCATGGTCACAGGCAATGTTGACGATGGCAGATGATCCTAGTTGTCGTAACCTTCCTGCGGTCCATCCTCCTGATAGTCCTCTTCATAGTCTGGCTACAGGAATAGCCAGGGACAAAGCCATGAGTACTCTTTAAGTACTCGCAAACTAGGACTAACAAATGAAGGGGTTTTGAGTAGGAAATACTAGGCTCTAGGTTGTTTTTGCAAAAAGCCAGATTTACCTTAACTAAGTTCAGAAGCAAACAAAGCTAGTTGAAAGTTTTATAACACCTAAGTGGGAACTTGAGTTTAATATCACAACCCTGTTGTAGTCAATTCAAAGTCATAATTCATTTCACAAGTCATTTTGAAAACATCTGACAATGGAACAGTATGGCCACTCCAACTGTCCATAACCGCGGACGCAGCTATTCGAATAGTTTGACACTCTGTAGAGGTGGTACACTTTCACCACAATATTCGATACATCCGTCAGGAACAATCCTGAATTCATCATACTCAGTATGCGGCTAATCAATCCTAACCTTTCAGTTACACGCCCTAGTATAGGCACCTCTCCTATGAGTTTGGCCTCCCAAACATGACCAACTGTCATCTTGAGAACTGCACAGGTGGACAATCTTCACAAGGTAGCCTCATCTCAAACCTTGGCCGCAAGGGAACCCATACTAAGGTATATAAACTTCCAGTCAAGCCCTACCCAAATTTCGGGTATTGTGGTTGTACAGTAAAAATGGAATGGTATCGCATCCAGACAACCATCAGTTTTATAAAGGGCTAAGGCTCATGCCTCAACATTTTCATTATCAAAATCATCTGGTTTCAAGAACACATGTCAAAACATTTCAGTAGATACTCATCATTCTAAGGTTTTCATAACCATTTTCACCAAGTATTCCCATCTAAAGTGATCAAGTTTTATGCTTAGCACTAGCATCTACAAGTGGGGGTAAACACTAATGAGGGGTGGTAAACAAGTGTGAATAATCTAAGTTCAATCTCATGCCTTAGGATGACATCAAGATTTTCTAACTTAGGTCAAATTTTATGCTCGTTATGCTACCTTTAAAAATCTTTCTAAAATCTACAAGTCACTAAGTAAACTCAAAAAGAAAGCTTTGATAAAGAAATAAAATACTAAGCTTGCAAGTAAAACTAGGATTGTGTATTATCAATTGGTATCATCAAGGCATGCCTAATGCATGGCATAGATTATATAGTTTTCACAGTTGCAAGGGTTAGCTTGCATATGTAACATGCAAGTAGTAGCTTGTCTTGTGAAGAGAAGTGGTTGAAGTTCTCCTTGGCTTCTTCCTCGTAGTATTCTCCTTTCTCCTCGTATCCTTGTCCGGTACTAGCGTCTATAAATAAATACGAGGTACACAATCACCAAACAATTCTTAACTACTCTATTTAGCACACAAAGGTTCACACTAGATGATCTAGCATCATCACTATTATCACCAAGATTAAAGAACCTGTCTTATTTATTTTATTTTTAGAAAAGTAATTTCTACCCATTGAAAAACTACTTAAGATTTAATATTCTCCAACTAAAACATGGGATCATGTTGACACATGTCATCACCACATATTTCAGTACTTTGGAATGTGATTTAAAGTGGTGTCACAATTTAATAAGGTTTAACCCTTTTATTTTAATTAATTAAAGTGACTAGAATTGCCTATGAGGCATTCTTTTATTACTTGTCCATTCTTACTGCAAGTAAACCTATATATTTTTATATATTCAGAAAGTACTTATCAAATGTGATTTTTGAGAGTTGGAATCAACTCAAAAGCTTTTGTGGTTGAATTTTGAAAAATGTTTGAATGCAGAAAAGTCTCTGCCTTATTATTTTTACTATAGGTGATCTACAATTCCAATTGATTTGAATCCAACGGGCTTGGATTAAGAATTTTAGTACCTTTCTAGCAAAATTAGTTTCATGCAATTTGGTTTAGTGAATCTTCCTGAATTGATTTTTGAATGTAGGGACAGAACTAAGTTTGAAACTAAATTAATAAACCTAAATTTGAATTACTGGGTCGTGCGGGAGGTTAACTGGGCCGGCCCACTGCGCACAGTGCGCGCAGGTGGGTTTAAGTGAATGTCCCCACCACTCAGTGAGACATGGGGGTGTGAAGGGGTACGGGGTAATCTAGGTCGTGCGATTAACATCTAATCCAACGGTTGGGGCTTGTCATCTCTGTCGGACAGCGTCGGCGAAACTGAACCCTAACACGGCCAGTAGGGGTCTGTGGGGGCTCACCGGGTCTTAGGCAAGGGTCGGCGATGGGGTGAACAACGAAGTCGACAACGGCGATCCTCCTGGTACCGGTAGCTCCTCCTGGGGCGGCTCCAATCGACAGCTCCTCTTCTCCTCCTCCACGACAGAGTCCGGCGAAATTCTGGCCACCTGGTGCTCGCCTTGCTCTGGGGATGAGTGGGTGTGATCAGTGAGAGGTAGGAAGTGAGATGGTGTGTTGAAATCGAACGGGGGTGGCCTCTATTTATAGTGCAGCGAGGGGACTGAAGGGTGTGGGTGGAGCTCGTCGTGGTTGTCTGCACAACGACCTAACGACATGGCTGGGGGTAGTGGACGGTGCTCTGTCTCCTGGCGAAGCTCAACGGCATGGTGGTGAGGCGTGGGGCAGTGCGAATTGGTCGGAACGTTGTGATTCTCTAGGCGGGTCCGACGGGGATTTTAATGGTGCACGGGCTCTCCTGGTCGCGCAACGATGAATGAGCATGTCCTGGCGGTTCCTGGGGCGGTGGTGATCACGCACGCAAGCGGCGAGGGCGGCACGCGGTCTGTGCTCGCGTGTCGAGTGCGGCGCTCTGGCATGCTCTCGGCATGTCACATAGGCATAGGGCGCGGCGGTCTAGGGTGGTCCAGGGGCTGGCAGTGCTTGGGCGTTGGACAGGGGGTGGCGATGGACGGTGGCTCGTGTCCCAGACAAGGTTGGCGAGACTAGAGCTGCTCCTAGCTTGTTGTGGACAATGGGGTGGCCATTTGGGCTCAGGCATGCTCACCATTGATGACAATGCCAAGCTTACAGTGAGCTATAGCTTGTTAAATGAACTAGATGATCTACTAAGAGTGTGCTGTGAGCTAGAGGGGAGACAAGTTAGGCACAAACACTGCTCACTATAGTGTTTGATATTTTGTTTAATTTGTGTTTACAAGGTGTTTGATGAAATGGCCGAAAGATATTTGAATATGAATTTTTGAATGAAAATTGGTGGGTGTACTAGTCACATACTAGGTAGTCTATGGTTGCTTGGATTTGTCAAGGTGCACTGGTTTGGTTCGGTTTTGAGAAATGGCGATCTTCACATATGATATAGATTCAATTTTGAATTGTCATTTGAATCAAGTTGCCAAATGTTTCTGTGAGTTTGAAAGGTGGGCTTGGGTTCACTTTTACTTGGTCTAGCAAGGGGTGAAAATAAATGGATTTGTTTCTGTTTGAAATCTTGGACTAGAAACACTCAAAGTGGTCTAGTGAGCAAGATGGGCAAAAATGACCATTAGTTCATTTTGTTTGTTTTTAATTTCTATTGTTTTGATTCTGCTTGGAAATGATTTAGATGATGTTGTTTTCATCTTTAAACCATTCCTTGCTATTTACAACAATCACACAAGTCCATTCATGCATTCATACAATCATCACATACACACATGCATTCATAATGATTTTAATTAACAAAAGTTTTTGTTAACCCTAATTTTGTTGATTGGATTTTGATAACCTTGATCAATATTTTTGGGATATTACATGTTCCTAGGCCGAGTTCCTAGGTCGGCGTTTTTTCGCCCAAATTCGGCTCAAATTCGACCAGTTTTCGGCATAGTTCGGCATAATACGAATATAGGGCGATGTTCGACATAGTTCAGCATGAAATTGACCATAGTTTGGCATGAAATTAAACATAGTTAGATGTACAATGAATATACAACATATTTTGGACTAGTTCGGCCAGTTCATGTTCGACATCTACGTGTTTCCCATGCGTATCCATAGATGCTCAACTAGGTCATCATGCAGATGTTGATGCACTACCGGGTCTCGAATCTCCCGACGCATGGTGATGAAGGCAGCCTAGGTTGGCGGCACCTGGTGATCAGGCTCTGCAAGAGGTCCCTGTCTGATGCAGCTCATCCTACGGACGCACCTCCATCTATAACACCTAGTCCCCCAAGTGGACCAATGACTCGCGCCCGAGCCAAGCTCCTACAAGCCAAGGTTAACTCGCTCCTTTCCTCATGTGATTTTGGTCTATCTTTGGATGGCTTGCTACTTCATGCAACTACGTTATGTATCCTCAGCTATGAAGCAACATCACCACACCAAGCCCCCAAGGAAGAAGGACCAGGAGAAGAAGCTACTGGAGCTCTGCACACCGGAGTCTCCGGTGTAGACCGGAGTCTCCAGTCCCCTACACCGGAGTCTTCGGACCTTCCTCCGGTCCAGCCCCAAGAACCAAGCCCGGGACAGCCATATGCCCCCTCCGGAGACGGGTCCGGAGATTTACCGGAGTCTCCGGACCCAACACCGGAGTCTCCGGCCTGCTCGATGCCAGGCATGTCTAGGCCTTTTGGGCCTGGCCCATGTAACCCCCAGTTTCGCCCAAACTTCCAGTTTTATTCCAGAACTACCCATGTTTAAGTGGTTGGCCTATATAAAGCCCCACCCCTCATATGTAAACCCTAGACTTGGATAATAATAGCCCCTTTTAGGATCTTTCATCTATTGGTCTCATGCTCCTACCAAGGGGCACCCTATTATCCACAACCTCTTGGATCTTGCCTAGTGCGTTCAAGTTGTACAAGGCCTTGGGTTCTCGGTTTCTCGCCCCCCAAGTCGTCAAGATCTCACCAAGCACCTCGCCCCCATTGTTGGTCGTGGAGAGAGAGCTTCGCCCAACACCGATCCTAGGGATTATGTTGGACCGGTTGCCACCGACATGAGTTATCGACGTGTATCGTGATTTGTGTGCGTGAGTTCATCGGGTTCTTAGTGTGTGTGTGTTCGTGGATTTCATCCCCTCTTCCCCTTCCACCGCTTTTCCCTCGATTCCCGCGGAGATTCGTGAAAGATCGGGCCACCCCAATGGGTTACCCCATAACATATTGGTATCAAGAGCAAGGTTGATCACGAATTTCCCCTCAATTTTTCTTCTATCCACCATAAATTCGAAAATTTCCCAAAAAACAGCCCCAATTTGCCTTTGTATCGATCTATCGTTTTGGAGTGTTATTTGTGGTTTTGATCCGACCAAATCTTGTCTAAGGTGTTGGTCCAGCTTTTTCCTGCGTTTCCCAGTCCAATTTTGGCAAAATTTTCGCGGATTTGAGGACTCTAGGCGTGAATTTCCGCTCAAGATCACGAGCAGATCTTCCACACCGGAGTCTCCAGCCCTGTGCACCGGAGTCTCCGGTCTACACCGGAGTCTCCAGCCCTGGACGCCGGTTTTTACCTTTTCCTTTTTTCTGCATTGGCTAATATGTCCACTTGTTATTTGTGTTCCGTGTGCGTGTCACCAACTAACAGATAGCTTCCGCAACATCGCCGCGCTCTTCGACACCACGGACCCCAAACTCTTTCCCACTCCATCGATACAAGATCATCATCAACAACTAAGGTATAACTTGTGTCAACCCTTGTAGCCATATCTTCCTTTGTGTGTACCTATCCTATGAGAGCAACTCATTTTGTGTTTGTCTAAGCATTGTGCACTTGCCATTGGAAAGTGAGAGTGTGAGGGAAAATACAAAAGTTAACTTCGTAGCATAGCAAGGGAGAAAAAGAAAAAGAATCAAAAAAAAAGGAAAAGAAAAAGAAAAATAGAAAGATACATAGTCTCCCAATACAAAGAGAGAATCAAGCTTTTAAGCAAAAGAGAGAGGAAGAAGCGCGCCAAGGAAAGTGCACAAATCCGTTGCTTACTCTCTTTTGGCAAACGAGTTGTGGTCTATCCTTGAGTTGGCACGACAACCGAGCGTAGTCTTTGTTAGGCCATTTCGTGCTCACTTTCATAGTCGTGCTAACCCCATTTTTCTCCACGCGTGTGTGTAGTCGTAGGTTCTCATCACCTTGAGAGTTGACCATTTCCTTTTGACTTGAGTTTGTTGTATCTTCTCCACTTTTGACTATCCTTTGCATTCGATTGGTTCTTTGGTTTTCCCACAATCCTACCCATCCACCAAAAGCTTTTGAGAGTTGTAACTTGGTTGTGTGTGAGTTTCTTGGCACTTCTCACTTTGCACGCTGTTCGCTCCTTTGTGTGTCAATTGGTTTGATATAATCTCCAAGTTGAGGTAAAAGGCTAACTCTACGCACCCTTATTCTCCATATACAACCCTTGTCGGCTTTGCATCATGGACAGGAATGGCGAGCCGTCCCAACCACCACCATCTCCAGAGGACGACACACAATACATGACAAGATGGGACCATTGGAAGGTCCGAGGAGAATTCAACTACCGTTGTGAAGCCCTTGAGCGGCGCCAAGATGAACAATTTAGCGAAGCCCGAGTGGAGTTCAAGAACATCGACAACCGCTTCGAAGAAGTCCGAGGCCAAATGCATGCCATGCAACACAACCTCGGTCATCAAAATGAAGCTCTTGGTCGCGCCCTCGCCTCAACAGATGAGAAGCTTCAACGCCTCATTGATGGATTAGCAAGGCCACGATCGCGAGACTCAAGATCATCACGGCACTCCTCAAGTGAATCAAGTGCACCTTGTCGTCACGTTTCAAGGCACCGGGAATGGCCCGTCCTTCAATCCATGAGCTCTTCTCAAGCGGTACCATCTCTGCGACACGCCGCGACGTCAAGCTATGATGGTGACCTCTCCGCAAGACCTACAAGACGTGAAGCGGACTGACCACAACCAAGGGCACTTGTGATTCAACAAGAACAACCTCACATGGACCACCAAGCCCATCGCCATCGACATGTTCTTTCAACAACAAGTGAAGCATCCGAAGTGGAAGAACAAGGTCGCCATCGGCGTGAAGCACTCGAAGATCCACCAAGGCGTCATCTTCGACATGAACGTCAACGTCGACAACATGATCATCATGACGAGCCTCCTCCACATCAAGAAGAAAGAGAGCAGCCCATTGTGCATGCGGCTCGACGTCCTCCTCGCCACATGGCGCAAGACAATGCTCCTCGGCATCAACCACGACAAGAACAAGAGCAAGCTTCCCAAGCTCATCGTGAGGATCAACAACTTCTCCTCGTCCTCAACCGCGGCAACAACACGAGCAAGCTCCCCAAGCTCGTCGTCAAAACCAAGTTCCACCACCAAACGCGGCACCTCAACACCGCAAGAGCAACGCCACCACCACCAAGAAAGACATGAGAGATCGGATGATGAAGATGACCGCCGAAATCATGGCAACCGTCGCCACCGGAACCGCAATGAAGAAGAAACTTTCGGCAAGCTCAAGTTCACCATGCCCAAGTTCACCGGTTCCAATGAGCCCGAAGAATACCTCTCGTGGGAACTCAAGGTTGACAAAATCTTCCGCATGCACAACTATAGCAATGAGAAGATGATGGCCATGGCATCCCTCGAGTTTGATGAGTATGCCAACCTTTGGTGGGAACAAGTTCAACTCGCTCGTGAATCAAAAGAAGAGCCCCCAATCTCAACTTGGCAAGATATGAAGGCCCATATGAGATCCCGCTTTGTTCCTTTGCACTACACGCGTGACCTTTTCAACAAGCTTCAAACACTTAGTCAAGGGACAAACACCGTGGGAGAGTACTTCAAGCAAATGGAACAAACAATGGCACATTTCCACAATGGCTTGAACCATCCAATCAAGCGCATCACCGAGTTCCAAAAGTACAATAACATGTTTGAGCTTGTGCACATCGCATCAAAGGCCGAGCGTCAAGTGCAAGAGGACATCAAGTACAACAAGCCAAAGACATAATTCACATACAAGCAAGCCACAACCACTACTCCGACAACACCAAGTGGAAGCTCATCAAATACAACCAAGCTTCCCTTCAATCCAATACTTCCTCAAGGAAAACCGCCCCCAAGTGGCAAATACACAAGAGATGAACAACCATTCAATGGTGAGTGCTACAAGTGTGGAGGCAAAGGACACAAGTCGGCCGCATGTGGGAACAAGAAAGTTTTGTTCATCCATGACAACGGCGATGAAGAATAGTTGAGTGAAGATGAGTTTGATGCAAGGATCAAGGAAGCCATGGCAAGGCAACATTTGGAAGAGGACCAAGAACTACTTGTGTGTGAGCATGACGCATGTCACATCCCAAGATTTTCCAAATCTTGTTATGTGAAAATAAATTAATAAAATAAAACTTTGCTTGATTTTCAGAACCAGAAGAAACTTTTTGAATTCAATTGGAACTTCAAACCCAATTGAATTAAATAAAATCCTAAAGGGATTTAAAAAGATAAACATTTTAAAAGAAAAAAAATATTTTGGAATTACTATTTTTGAATCTTTTTATAAAAGATTTAGTTTCAAAAGAAAGGTGGATTCATAAATAAAGATTATTTTGTAAAGCCAAATTAAACCTTGGCCAAGCTTTGGATTTTAAACATTTTTGTTTGAATAAAAATAGCAAAAGTTGATTTAAATAAATTAATAAGGAATTAATATCCAAACCTTAGTTAAATAAAAAGATTTTACCAATTTAATTGAAACATCAAAACTTATTAAATTATTTAAAATAAGTTTTCCAAATATTTGATATTCACAAATAAAACCTACTAAAGTGTTTTGACTTTATTTTAGGTTTTAAAATAAATCTCTTAATAAAACAAATTCTATTTGATTTAATAACTAAGGTCCATTTTATTTAATTATTAAATGGATCCTAAAATAAAGATGTTATTTTGTTTTAAACAAGTTTCCAAATATTCTTTATTTCCAAATAACCTACTGATTTGGTTTTGAAAGTGTTTGGAATTCAAATGAAGATTTTATTAAATAAATCAAACCATATTAAATAAAGGAACCTTTTATTTAATTAATGAAGGGATCTTAAAATATTATTTTATTTTGAGATTTGGTTTGTGTTGATAAATAGAACCAAAAAACTCATTACAATTGTTTGAATTGTTTGAATTATTTGAATGCTTGAATAGTTGGATGAAATTCAAATCGGAAAAATAGATTTAGAAATAGAAAAAGATTTAGGAGAAAAAAATAGAAACGACCCACCATCTGGCCCAACTAACCCAACAGCCCAGTTTCCCTCTCCCCGAAAGAAAATAATTTGCACCCAAATTCTGACCCATAGAACCAATGACCAGTGGACCCTTCCCCTCGTTTCTTTTCCCACTGACCAGCAGACCCCACTCCTCCTGTTCTTCCTCCCCCACACGACCCCTTCTTCCCCCTCGCGTTTCCTGCAGTAATCCATGGCTTCAATTAAGTCATAATGCCGGCCTTTACCTCGCCTTGACCACGCACCTTAAATCGCCGCCCCTCCTCTCCTTTCCCCTCTGTCACCCAGTATCACGCCCCAGGCCGCCTCAATTCCTCCGAGCCTCTCTGTTCGACGACCTTCCTCGTTGAATCCGCCAAGTGTCACGCCCTTGCCTCCTTGTGCAGACTCCCCACTCCCAGACCTTCCTCCCGTACCACCCATTCGATGGGCGCCCAGAGCGTCGACTTTGTCAAGCTCCGACAGCGCCGCCGTCTGTCTTCAACTCCGGCAAGCACCTAGGTAGATTCCGACCGCCCCGCGCTTTCTCGTTCACACTCCCACATTCGCCTCACTCTCATGCACCTAACTACGCCCTCTGTTTGCCTCCGCATGATCTGTAGCATCGACTCCGACCACGAGCAGGACCGCCAGGCGCCGTTGCAAACTCCGGCGAGCAATTGCTGCAGACTCTGAGCGCCCCTCGACCAACCGACCACGCCCCGAGCATCACCTCGACCTCGCGATCACGGTGAGCATCCTCACCTTGTACCTTGCTTCCTAGAATCACCGCTAGCACCTCGCCTGACCGTCACCGCCGTTTGTCGCCGCGCAGCGCCGCCAGCTTCTGGTCAAGCACGCTAGAGCCGTTAGATCTTAATCCTATGGCGTAGACAGAGTGACTTAAGCGAACCGGTATGGACACATCTCGAGCGCCACGATTCACAAGAGATCCAACGCACCACAGCACCGATCCGGCGAACCGTGCCGTCCGGTTAAAACATGTCGCGTGTCACATTACATTTAAAACTGATTTGAAAACAGAATATTTTGTGAATTTCAAACCCTTATAACTTTCAAACCACACGTCCAAAAATTAAAAAATTTATATCGTTGGATTCAGGAGAACAAGCCCTAACCAACCATACCCTTGGATTAGCAAATAGTATCTGTTAGCTTGTTAAAATTTGCAGAGACATTTGTATGCTTGTTAAGGATGTAGAAATTGTTTAAAATTGTATTTAGGGTTAAAATCTTTGGCAATTGGATTGATTTGAACTTACTGACCCTAGGAACCAACCCATGGATTTGAAAATGAAATTGGAAAAATTTAGAATAGATTAATTGAATTAGTCTATTTCTTGCTAAATAAAGATAATGGTTTTATTATGAAAAAGAATTTTGGAATAAAAACCTTGGGAAAATATTTTGATTCAAAGCTACTGAACCAAAACACCAAAACTTGAGAGTTAGAAACTTTTGGTGAGAAACTTAAAGATTTTGATTTGATAAAACCATTTTCCACCATATAAAAATTGAATGGATTTTAAAATAGTTTTTAGACAAAACCCTCTAACTAATGACTTTACCATTTTGGTAAATGACCAATTTGGAACTTACAAAGTTTAGAAGCCTAGTGGATACCATCCTTGCAATAGAACCAACCATTGCATACTTATGCATGCCTTAGATTCCATTGCTTTGTGTGTGTGTGAAATTGTTTTGTTTGACTTTGATTTGGAATGTTAGTTGATTTTGTGTTTGCTTGATTGACTTGTAGTGAAATTAGCAAAGTGTGAGACTAGCAAGATCAAGGAGTGAACCACCATTCTCTTCCAAAAAGGCAAGTTACACTCTCATACAAAAGTCCTACTATTTTCATTATACTTAGTGGATTTGAAAACATGCATGAAAATAATTTATACTTATGCTATGCTAAATCCTAATAGGATTCCCTATACACTCCTTAGTGAAAATCTTGTAGTTGTACATGCTTAGCCATGCTATATTTTGAAAAGAGATACATGTTGAGATTTTACAAAGGTTGAGAAAAGGACTTGTGTTTTACATAATAAAACAAGGACTCAATGAACCACCTAGGTGGAGGATACTTTAAGTTTTGGAGAAGGTGGCAACAAAAGGAACCATGTCTATGGGAATCACTTTGTGTTGTGCTCCAAAAGAAAACCACCTAGGAAACTTAGAGATTGAACATGTTTCTCCAATTGTGGCTTTTGTGTGCAACCACATGCTATTATGGCTCTAGCTTAGTCAACTACATTAGGGAGACCCATACATTGTCTTTAGTTACCGGACATGGGGATCTGGAATGCTTCATGGGGGTTGAAGACAAGCTAGCAATGATGTATGGGAGGACCTTTTGGAAAGACTTCGTCACACTCTCAGTCTGCCGGTACTCCATCTTGGTGAGCACTAATCCAGTAGGCCACTGGTGGCAACAATATGGGATTGTGACATGTGGGTAAAGTGTACTCCTTCTGCAGAAGTTAATAAAATCTAAGTACTTATCCGTGTCCCCGGTTATGGACAATACTGAGCAACTAAAGTTTGAACTATGGGAGATCTCGACATTCTAACTTCTAAAATAAAAAAAACTTGATGCACTTGGGGGTACCAAGGAATTCAAAGAGATTTTGTTAAGCTTGATGCACTTGGGGTTACCAAGGTGCTCAAGAGCATGATGTACTTGGGGTTACCAAGGAACTCATGAGATTTTGATAAAACTTGTTGCACTTGGGGTTACCAAGTAGCTCAAGAGATTTTTGACAAGGACTTGAACACTTGAGTTTCTACCAAGGAGTTCAAGGAACTTGGAAAAGGGATTTGACAAAGGACCAAAACTTTAAAAAAAAAAATAGGATAAATATTGCTTTATGCAAATAAGCCTTAAACTCTACTCAGCCAAATATGCATGTAATGATAGGATCCACTCTTAATATGCAAAGTAGTGAAACTTGCCAATACAATTCAAATGTATTGACCCTTTGTGGATGTAACTTGTATGTTGCAGGTTTGATTGATTTGAATGAAGATTATTTGATTAGGATTACAAAGTCTACAACCAACATCTACCTGTGGCACTTTGAAGATGAAGGACCCATGACTATAGTTATTCCGCTGCAATGTAATGTAATAGCCAAATGAGCTATGTTTGATGTAATAAACTTATGTTATTCCTGGTTATAAAGTTATATTATGACCTTTGTTTCTTGATATTACATCTTAACTGTGGATGCTAGCTATTGATCCAGGGACTAGCATTGTAAACACAGGAGGAATCTACCTTATTAGGTTGAGACCCCTACAGATGGTATCAGAGCATTGTGTTGCCTATAGGATTTGTAAACCTAGGATTGGACAAAAACCCCTTAGAAAAATAGGAGTTGTGTTTGTTCCAAAAACTTATTTACAAAAACACTTGTAAACTCTTTCCTCAACCATTTTGGTTTCAACTCTACTTCAGTTCTACTTCAACTTGACGGAAAAGCCTACCCCATGACCAAAGACAACACCATGTACAAAGGACTTCTTCAACATTTTCAACTCTAATGACTTCAACATCTTCAGCATGTTCACCAAGGACTTCCAACTTGGAAACTACTAAGGACCACAAATGAGACAAGGAAATCTTACTCAAGATTTAGAGACTGAGGGAATGCAAAATAAGAAGGAACCATCAACAACTTTGAAGTATTGTGACCAAGAGCTTTTCTCAAGGAAACCATGATCTCATACAAGAAGAATCAAGAAGGAAGGAAAGATCACAAGTGAACCATATAGAGGGACCACCATAATTTAGCTAGGACAAACACACCAACTTATGTGGTATCACAAAAATATTTTATTGACAAAGTATGTGCTTGAACCTTGTTTGAGTGAAATGTTTGACTTGTGATTGCATGCACATTGTTTGTGTGAATTGTGATGTATGTGACTAGAATTGATTCCTTAGAAATCTCTTGCCTATTCTAATGTTCCTTCAACCCAAACAGATGACTACTCCCAAGGACTCCAAGGTTGATGAAACCAACACCAACCAAGCTGATAGCATGAAGGAGCTCATAGCAACCCAACACCAGTTGAACCAACTGACAGCTCAGTTCATAGCCAACAATAGTGATAAAGATCCAGCACTGCAAAAGTTTTTGGAGGAACAATCCCAACTGATGCTTAAGGTGACTAATCAAATGATCAGCATGGAAGAAAGCTATCCCAAAGGAGTTTATGATAACAAAGATGACGATAATGTTATTCTAGATGGAGCCCCAACTTGCATTATTTGTGGAGACAAGGACCATACTTCCAAGGAGCATGAAGGTCAATGCCCTAACTGTGAAGAAAATCATCCTGTTGGACAATGTCCCACCTCTCAAGCTACTTGCTACCTATGTGAAGGAAGCGATCATACTCCTATCCAATGCCCTATCTACTCCATGGTAGAACAAAGGAAACAAGAAGGGTCCAAGTCTACCAAAGGAAAAGGACCACTCATACCTCCAAACAAGACAACCCACTTCAAAGGATCAAAGAAACCCAAGAAACCAAGACAGGACATGCACCTTGTGCAATGCGGTAAATGTAAGGAATGGGACACTATTCCAGTGAGTGCCCAGAGAACAAGAAGAATAAGGGAATTGACCAAGTGGTGTGCAACAACTGCAAAGAACCAGGCCATTATGTAGCAACTTGTCCACAAGATCAACGTAAAGAACTCCAAGATATCCATTGTTTCAACTGCAAGAATCCAGGACACTATGCAAGCAATTGCCCATAAAAGATGAAGAACAAGTTGAACAAGCCTATGGAGAAACTCAACCTTGGTCCATGAGTCAAGCATGGAAACAAAGGACTCAATGCAAATGTTTGCTTAGAGAAATTTTCCCACAGGATCCCAAGAAGGACAATATGTATTTTTTGTTTGAAAAATTTTACGGGTGGTAGTACTCTAGTTGTTTTGAACTTGCTTGTAACCCCAGCCTTCCCAAATCTCGGGACGAGATTTATTTTAAGGGTGGTAGCCTGTCACATCCCAAGATTTTCCAAATCTTGTTATGTGAAAATAAATTAATAAAATAAAACTTTGCTTGATTTTCAGAACCAGAAGAAACTTTTTGAATTCAATTGGAACTTCAAACCCAATTGAATTAAATAAAATCCTAAAGGGATTTAAAAAGATAAACATTTTAAAAGAAAACAAAATATTTTGGAATTACTATTTTTGAATCTTTTTATAAAAGATTTAGTTTCAAAAGAAAGGTGGATTCATAAATAAAGATTATTTTGTAAAGACAAATTAAACCTTGGCCAAGCTTTGGATTTTAAACATTTTTGTTTGAATAAAAATAGCAAAAGTTGATTTAAATAAATTAATAAGGAATTAATATCCAAACCTTAGTTAAATAAAAAGATTTTACCAATTTAATTGAAACATCAAAACTTATTAAATTATTTAAAATAAGTTTTCCAAATATTTGATATTCAGAAATAAAACCTACTAAAGTGTTTTGACTTTATTTTAGGTTTTAAAATAAATCTCTTAATAAAACAAATTCTATTTGATTTAATAACTAAGGTCCATTTTATTTAATTATTAAATGGATCCTAAAATAAAGATGTTATTTTGTTTTAAACAAGTTTCCAAATATTCTTTATTTCCAAAAAACATACTGATTTGGTTTTGAAAGTGTTTGGAATTCAAATGAAGATTTTATTAAATAAATCAAACCATATTAAATAAAGGAACCTTTTATTTAATTAATGAAGGGATCTTAAAATATTATTTTATTTTGAGATTTGGTTTGTGTTGATAAATAGAACCAAAAAACTCATTACAATTGTTTGAATTGTTTGAATTATTTGAATGCTTGAATAGTTGGATGAAATTCAAATCAGAAAAATAGATTTAGAAATATAAAAAGATTTAGACAGAAAAAAAATAGAACAGCCCACCATCTGGCCCAACTAACCCAACAGCCCAGTTTCCCTCTCCCCGAAAGAAAATAATTTGCACCCAGATTCTGACCCACAGAACCAATGACCAGTGGACCCTTCCCCTCGTTTCTTTTCCCACTGACCAACGGACCCCACTCCTCCTGTTCTTCCTCCCCACCCGCACGACCCCTTCTTCCCCCTCGTCGCCGTTTCCTGCAGTAATCCCGCGGCTTCAATTCGTCATAATGCCGGGCCTTTACCTCACCTTGACCACGCACCTTAAATCGCTCGCCCCTCCTCTCCGCTTCCCCTCTGTCACCCCGCGGTATCACGCCCCCAGGCCGCCTCAATTCCTCCCCGAGCCTCTCTGTTCCGACGACCTTCCTCGTCGAATTCCAGCCAAGTGTCACCGCCCCTTGCCTCCCTGTGCACGCTAGCAAACTCCCCACTCCCAGACCTTCCTCCCCGTACCACCCATTCGACCGCGGGCGCCCCAGAGCGTCGACTTTGTCAAGCTCCGACAGCGCCGCCGTCTGTCTTCAACTCCGGCAAGCACCCAGGTAGATTCCGACCGCCCCGCGCTTTCTCGTTCACACTCCCACATTCGCCTCACTCTCCTGCACCTAACTACGCCCTCTGTTTGCCTCCGCATGATCTGTAGCATCGACTCCGACCACGGCGGGACCGCCAGCGCCGTTGCAAACTCCCGAGCAATTGCCTGCACTCGGCGCCCTCGACCAACCGACCATGCCCCGAGCATCACCTCGACCTCGTGATCACGGTGAGCATCCTCACCTCGTACCTTGCTTCCTAGAATCACCGCTAGCACCTCGCCTGACCGTCGCCGTCATGCATGGCGCCGCCATCGCGGCTCAAGCACGCTAGAGCCGTTAGATCTTAATCCTATGGCGTAGACAGAGTGACTTAAGCGAACCGATATGGACGCATCTGAGCACGATTCACAATAGATCCAACGCACCACACCGATCCCGGCCGAACCGGTCGTCCGGTTAAAACACGCGGCGTGTCAGCTTACATTTAAAAACTGATTTGAAAACAGAATATTTTGTGAATTTCAAACCCTTATAACTTTCAAACCACACGTCCAAAAATTACAAATTTTATATCGTTGGATTCAGGAGAACAAGCCCTAACCAACCATACCCTTGGATTAGCAAATAGTATCTGTTAGCTTGTTAAAATTTGCAGAGACGTTTGTATGCTTGTTAAGGATGTAGAAATTGTTTAAAATTGTATTTAGGGTTAAAATCTTTGGCAATTGGATTGATTTGAACTTACTGGCCCTAGGAACCAACCCATGGATTTGAAAATGAAATTGGAAAAATTTAGAATAGATTAATTGAATTAGTCTATTTCTAGCTAAATAAAGATAATGGTTTTATTATGAAAAAGAATTTTGGAATAAAAACCTTGGGAAAATATTTTGATTCAAAGCTACTGAACCAAAACACCAAAACTTGAGAGTTAGAAACTTTTGGTGAGAAACTTAAAGATTTTGATTTGATAAAACCATTTTCCAACATATCCAAACTGAATGGATTTTAAAATAGTTTTAGACAAGACCCTCTAACTAATGACTTTACCATTTTGGTAAATGACCAATTTGGAACTTACAAAGTTTAGAAGCCTAGTGGAGACCATCCTTGCAATAGAACCAACCATTGCATACTTATGCATGACTTAGATTCCATTGCTTTGTGTGTGTGAAATTGTTTTGTTTGACTTTGATTTGGAATGTTAGTTGATTTTGTGTTTGCTTGATTGACTTGTAGTGAAATTATCAAAGTGTGAGACTAGCAAGATCAAGGAGTGAACCACCATTCTCTTCCAAAAAGGCAAGTTACACTCTCATACAAAAGTCCTACTATTTTCATTATACTTAGTGGATTTGAAAACATGCATGAAAATAATTTATACTTATGCTATGCTAAATCCTAATAGGATTCCCTATACACTCCTTAGTGAAAATCTTGTAGTTGTACATGCTTAGCCATGCTATATTTTGAAAAGAGATACATGTTGAGATTTTACAAAGGTTGAGAAAAGGACTTGTGTTTTACATAATAAAACAAGGACTCAATGAACCACCTAGGTGGAGGATACTTTAAGTTTTGGAGAAGGTGGCAACAAAGGAACCATGTCTATGGGAATCACTTTGTGTTGTGCTCCAAAGAAAACCACCTAGGAAACTTAGAGATTGAACATGTTTCTCCAATTGTGGTTTTTTGTGCAACCACATGCTATTATGGCTCGCTTAGTCAACTACATTAGGAAGACCCATACATTGTCTTTAGTTCTGGGACATGGGGATCTGGAATGCTTCATGGGGTGAAGACAAGCTAGCAATGATGTATGGTAGGACCTTTTGGAAAGACTTGTCACACTCTCGGTCTGCGGTACTCCATCTTGGTGAGCACTAATCCAAGGCCACTAGTGGCAACAAGATGGGATTGTGACATGTGGGTGAAGTGTACTCCTTCTGCAGAAGTTAATAAAATCTAAGTACTTATCCGTGTCCCCGGTTATGGACAATACTGAGCAACTAAAGTTTGAACTATGGGAGATCTCGACATTCTAACTTCTAAAATAAAAAAAACTTGATGCACTTGGGGGTACCAAGGAATTCAAAGAGATTTTGTTAAGCTTGATGCACTTGGGGTTACCAAGGTGGTCAAGAGCATGATGTACTTGGGGTTACCAAGGAACTCATGAGATTTTGATAAAACTTGTTGCACTTGGGGTTACCAAGTAGCTCAAGAGATTTTTGACAAGGACTTGAACACTTGAGTTTCTACCAAGGAGTTCAAGGAACTTGGAAAAGGGATTTGACAAAGGACCAAAACTTTTTTTTAAAAAAAATAGGATAAATATTGCTTTATGCAAATAAGCCTTAAACTCTACTCAGCCAAATATGCATGTAATGATAGGATCCACTCTTAATATGCAAAGTAGTGAAACTTGCCAATACAATTCAAATGTATTGACCCTTTCTGGATGTAACTTGTATGTTGCAGGTTTGATTGATTTGAATGAAGATTGTTTGATTAGGATTACAAAGTCTACAACCAACATCTGCCTGTGGCACTTTGAAGATGAAGGAACCATGACTATAGTTATTCCGCTGCAATGTAATGTAATAGCCAAATGAGCTATGTTTGATGTAATAAACTTATGTTATTCCTGGTTATAAAGTTATATTATGACCTTTGTTTCTTGATATTACATCTTAACTATGGATGCTAGCTATTGATCCAGGGACTAGCATTGTAAACACAGGAGGAATCTACCTTATTAGGTTGAGACCCCTACAACGCAAGTCCAACGCTTGTGGTCACAAGGGTCTTAACTACTCAAGCCAATGAGAATGAAGACCAACGATCAAACATCTTCCAAACTCATGCCGGTATCAATGGGAAGTCCATCAAAGTTGTCATCGATGGAGGGAGTTGCCACAATCTTGCAAGTACGGAATTGTGTGAGAAACTCAACCTCACCCTCCATCCACATAAGCACCCCTACCATATACAATGGCTAAGTGACCAAGGGTCCGTCAAGATCAAGTACACCATCTCGGTAACGTTCTCAATTGGACCATACAAAGACACGGTGGAATGTGACGTGGTCCTGATGTGGACATCCCTTCTATTGATACAACCGTTGTACCTACAGCTACACACATACAAGGACCCATCACAAGATATCGTGCCAAACAACTTAACTATCAGGTACTTTCGTTTCTTGGAACTATTCCTCACATAAATGAGAATATGATGCTGCCTAAATCATATGTATTTCTTACTCTTAGGAATGATGGACTAAGCATGGATGAGAGGGACAAGCATTGGATCATGGCCATGCATGGAGATGGCAGCAAGCGTGTGATGATCCAAGAGAAGGCCACGGATGAAGATTTCCGAACTTTGAGGCCACCATAATGAAGAAAGAAGGCTTGGACGAAATATTCAAGATCAATACTTCACGAATTCGTCCATAGCTTAATATGGTGCTGCGACACCTTTATTTTGGGTTAGGCCCATGTAATTTTCGCAGG
Source organism: Avena longiglumis (assembly GCA_030063025.1). Lineage (NCBI taxonomy): Eukaryota > Viridiplantae > Streptophyta > Magnoliopsida > Poales > Poaceae > Avena > Avena longiglumis. The sequence goes on along the minus strand of CP125978.1, from coordinate 243,750,825 downwards.
ATTTTAATTAGCCACTTTTTAGAGTTCGTATTTGAGGGGAAAAGGACTTCTAGGGTTGGATTTGGCCACCACTTCCATGGCTAGCCGAAACCCCACCTTTTCGCCCTTAAATACTCCCCATAGCCGTCACCCTAGACTCGGATTTTGTTTAGACATTAAGTTAGCCATCGTAGCAACTTTGCCAAGGCTCGAGCATCGCGGAGGCCTCTTGTACTTCGCACCTATTCAGGATCCCACCTTTTCAATAAAGCTTTCATCTTAATCCCCAATATCTTGATTGCAATATTAGTTCTTACTTGTTCTCGATTCAGGTAGGAATTAAGACCCTCGCTGGTCAGGCTGATCGTGTTCCCGCAGGATCGGTAACCTCCAGGAGATTGGCCTAGCAATTGCATTGGTGCTCGTGCTTGCACGTGTAGTCGGATCGTCAAGCTCGAACTCCACCAAATCAATTATCGCCGTCTCATCGAAAGATCGGACAGCTTTGCCCTATCAAGTGGTATCAGATTTCAGGTTGCTCGGTGAGATTTTACTGTTTTCGTAGATTAGATCTGTTTTTACCTATAACCCACGAAAAAGCCAAAAACACAGTTAGAGTTTAGATCCATCCCATAACCAATCTACGCCTCGCATTATATTCTCAGGTTTTGCATTGTTGAATTTGTGTCTACATCGTCACGTCGAGTTGCTGGTCTTAGTGTGTAAGGGGTCTCAACCTAATAAGGTTGATCCCTCCTGTGTTTTACAATGCTAGTCCCTGGATCAATAGCTAGCATCCACAGTTTAGATGTAATATCAAGAAACAAAGGTCATATTATAGCTTTATAACCAGGAATAACATAATTTTATTACATCAATCATAGCTCATTTGGCTATTACATTACATTGCAGCGGAATAAATATAAGCATGGGTCCTTCATCTTCAAAGTGCCACAGGCAAATGTTGGTTATAGACTTTGTAATCCTATTCAAACAATCTTCACTAAAATCAATCAAACCTGCAACATACAAGTTACAGCCACAAAGGGTCAATACATTTGAATTGTATTGGCAAGTGATACTATGGTAGTATAGTGGAGTCTATCATCTAAATGCATTTGGCTAAGTGGAGTTGAGGCTTGCATTGCTCAAAATAGTTTTTTCTTATCATTTTGAAAATACTAAGTTTTTGTTTTGACAAATAACTTTCCAAGGCATCTACCAATCAAAGACTGAAGATCCTTTCCAAGGCATCCACCAATCAAATACTGAAGTGCTTGGCAAAACCATTTTTCTCAATCAAAGATTTCAAGATCCTTGTACCAAGCCATCTCTCCATCAATGATTAAAGAATTCAAACAACCCTTGTTCAATCCACAAGTTTTAACTTTAGAAATTTGAATGATGAGATTCTTGATTGTTTCCATGTCTTGATGCTCAACTTGTCCTTTACCAGGGACATGGCTAAGTACTTAGGTTTTACACTCTGCAGAGGTGGTGCACTTTCCCCACAAGACTTGGTTTCCCAAGACAAGATCTTTCAGAAGCTTTCCCTTAGACCAAAATGGACGCGTTCCAACCTATCAAACACTACCACCCACTGTCCATTTGGCTAAGTTCTTGCAACCTATATGATCATGGAAGAGCCCATATTGCCAAGTGGTTGCACTTGAAGCTTCTCAACATTTGACATCTCAAATCTCTTTGTTTCCTGGGTGGCATACCACAAGTGAGATACACAATCCAAGTCCATGGCCTTGTGAACCACTCAACATAACCCAATCTTTCCATTCCACCCAGGTGATTCATTAACTTAGTTGTTTTATTAAACAAATCATAAGTCCTTAGTCTTAAAGATTTTTCCATAGTGTGAATATATATTCCACCCATGTTTTCTAATAGCTAGGCTAAGCTTGATAGTAGTAGGAATCTTAACTTAGGAAAATCCTACTAAGGATTCCTCTACTAGGTTTTCCTATAGCAAGATCTATACTTAGCAAAATCCATGCAGGTTTACTTAGCAAAAACACTAATGCATAGTGAAAGTAATGGGACAAAAAGTATGAAGCATCACTTGCCTTTTTGGAAGGGAATGGTAGTTCACTCCTTGATATTGTTAGTCTCACACTTCACTACAAGTCAAACAAGCAAACACTAATTCAATTTACATTCCAAACCAATAATCACTCAAACAATTTCCCACATACAAAACAATGGAAACCAATTCATGCATGGGAGCATGCACAAGATAGTTTTTATTTTGCAAAAGGGGTCTCTATGGGGTTTCTAAACTTTGTAATATCCAAATTGGTCATTTACCAAAGTGGCAAAGTCATTAGCAAGAAGGTTTTGTCTAAAAACTATTTTTAATTCCATTCATCATTTCATGTGGTGAAAATTGTTTTTATTAAGGCAAATCTCTTAAGTTGTTCACCAAATGAGTTGCTAATTTGCAAAACTTGGTGTTTTGATTCAGTGAGTTTGATCAAACCATTTTCTTAAGGTTTTCTTTCCATAAGCATTTTTATAACAAAAACTATTCTTTTTATTTGGCTAGAAAATGGTTAAGTCAAGTAATCCAATCTAAATTTTACCAAAATCATTTTCAACACCAAGAGTTGGTTCCTAGGGTCAGTAAGGTCACAACAAACCATTTTGCAAAAGTTTTACCCCTAAATTCAATTTTAAACAATTTTTATACTCTAAACAAGCATACAAAAGATTCTGCGAATTCAACCAAGCTAACATATACTATTTTCTAAACTAAGGCCACAGTTGGCTAGGGCTTGTTCTCCTGAATCCATTGATATAAAATTTTCCAAATTTGGACGTGTGGTTTGAAAGTTACAAGGGTTTGAAAATTACAAACAAATCTGTTTTCAATTTCTGTTTTTAAACAGACAGGTGACACGCGGCGTTATCTTACTGGGCGATACCGGTTCGGCCGGATCGGCATCGTGAACCGCAGGATCTAACTGGAACATGCGGCGCAGATCGACGCATACCCCTTCGATAAGTGGTTCTATCATATCCATCCGATCGACATCGGACGGCCGCCGCCGTCTGGCAAGGCTGACGGTCAGCTAAGCGGCGCTGATGCCGCTGATGACGCCGTGAACTAGGACGCGAGGGAAAGGGTCAAGATGCTTACCAGATTCGCCGTGGAGCACCGATTCTAGTTGATGCTTTGGTTGGCCAAGGGAAACTCGGAGGCGTTGACGATTGCTCGCCGGAGATGAGCTGGGATTCGGACGGTTCAGGAGGTCGTCGAGGGCGAGGGTAGGGTGCGCCCTAAGACCAGTTGATTGCACCGTTAGGTTCGCCAGAGGGAGGCGAGTATGTGTGCATCACAGGGAGGTGAAGAGGAAGTCTGGTCTCACCTGTAGATGTCGCCGGAGTTGGAGAAGGAGGTGGTGGCGTGCTGGTGTCGTCGGGGGCGACGTCTTGGGGCGTGCGTTAGTGAGCTACCGCCACTGGGAGGTACGCCTGGTGCTGGTGAGCTTGCTCGTGTGCTCCCTAGGTAGTGAGGTTGTCGGGTTCCGCCGGAATTCAAGGAGGACCTCGTCAGAGACGGCGGCGGTGTAGAAACGATTGGCGACAGCCTGGTGGCTCTCGATGTGTGGGGTTTGGGGGGAATGAAAGAGGAGGAAGAGGGGATTTAACTCGCGTGATCACTGCGAGGTTTAATCGTGGCATTAAATCGAATTGACGACGCGAATTACTGCCAGGAACGGGGAGGAACGGTCGAGCGGGGTGGAGAGGAAGAACAGTGGAGTGGGGCACACCTGTCAGCGAAAAAGGAAAGAAGGGGAAAGGGTCCACTTGTCGGTTGCTCCAAGGGTTCTTTCTACGGTGAGAACGCGGTGGGGTGGGAATTGGGCTAGGTGGGTCATTTGGGCTGGCTCGGTTCGATCCATTCCCATATTTTTTTCCTGTCTGATTCTTTTTCTATTTTCCAATTCTATTTTGAAAATTCAAACAACTAAACAATGTCCAAAAACAAATCAAACATTCACCAAACCTTGCACTATGAATTTGGTTACATTTAGTAACTGAACCAAAATCCTAAATAAAATAAATAATACTTTAATCTTTTTAGGTTCCATCCTTAATTAAATAAGTAGGCCATGGTTTATTAATTAAATGGAGTTTTGTTGTTTATTAATAAAATCTTTATTTGAAATCCAAATGTTTTCAAAATCAAATCAGTAGGTATCATTTGGAAGTAAATAATACTTGGATACTTGTTTTAAACAAAATATTATTTTACTTTAGGGTCCAATATTAGTTAAATAAAATGGGCCAAGGTTTATTAATCAAATAGGATTTGATTTTATTAATAAAATCTTTATTTGAAACCTAAATATTTTCAAAACCAAATCAGTGGGTTTTATTTGGGAAATATAGAATACTTGGAGATTTGTTTTAAAATAAAATAACATTTTATTTTAGGGTCCATTATTAATTAAATATAATAGACTTTCATTATTATTTCAAATAGGTTTTATTTTATTGAGATATTTATTTTGAATCTAAAATAAAGCCAAAACATTTTAGTAGATTTTATTTGTGAATTTCAAATAATTGGGAAAACTTATTTTAAATAATTTAATAAGTTTTGATGTTTCAATTTAAATTGGTAAAACCTCTTATCTTCAAATAAGGTTGGATGTTAAATCCTTATTACTTTATTTAAAATAAACTTTTATTATTTTAATCAAAGAAAACTCTTTTGTTTCAAAATCTTGGCAAAGTTTAATTTGGCTTTATAAAATAATCCTTATTTATAAATCCATCTTTTCTTTTGAATACCAAATCCTTTTATTAAAAGATCTAAAATAGTATTTCCAAAATATTTTATTTTCCTTTGTTCATTGTTTTATGTTTTTAAATCCTTTTGGGATTTAATTGTTCAAAATAGGTTTGAAGATTCCTATTGGAATTCAAAAAGTTTCTTCTGGCCCTGAAAATCAAACAAAGTTTTATTTTATTCATTTATTTTTCACATTACAAGATTTGGAAAATCTTGGGATGTGACATAGTGTCTCGTCCCTTAGAGTTTCGAGTTCTGATCATAGTAGTCACCGCCACACTCGCCGATCACCGCCACCATATCCCGCCGCCATATACCCAGCCACCATAAACCCTAATACTCCACCACCGACTTCCTACCGCGCCACAGATCCGATCAGTTTTCCTGTCGCGGTACGAATCCGAGTAGAGTTACTGTTTCCTAGTTTTTCCTTTTTACTTTCCTTATTTGTTGTTTTCGTGTTAAGCTAAAGTCCGTGTCGAGCTCAAAGTCCGGTTGTAAGTCCAGAAGGAGAGCAAAAAAAAAGTCTGGAACCGCCTCCGAAAAAATTTTCTGGCTATACTGTTTTTCGACCCCGGGGATCACTTTTATCCATCGGCCGTTATAGCAATATTTTTTTGGCGCCTGCGCGCTTTCCGGAGCAAAAAAAAATCAAAAAAAAAATTTTGGGCTAACCTATTTTTAGACCCCGTAGATCAGTTCTAGACACTCGCCATCATAGTGATTTTCCACCTCTCGGTTCGCTTTTCAGGGTGCCATATCATCATACATTGCTTGTTGTGTCGCGTCGTGACATCGTTGGTGATCTAGGCTCGCGTCTCTAGTACGGTCTAGCCTAGGACCAGCACAGTACCGTCGTTGAGCATTCTTTCAACTTTTTGCATTGTTGTTTTGATAATTGCTAACCCCCTTTGCTAAGCCTTCCCAGAGCTCCACAGATATTCTCCACGTGTGGTGTCTCGAGTCCTGGTAATCGCTTGGCTCAATCTCTGGACCCACTGATCCTCGCGGTTACACATCGCCTTTTCCTGCTGTTTGGTAAGAACTTGTAAGAGCTTCGTATAGTGCTTGACGGATTACGCGTGACTTCCACCATCTTTCCGTAGTATATACATGTGCTTTTTAAAGGACTAACCATGACAAATACTTCGCGGAACCCTTCCACAATGACGAACGAAGAACTACATGCCCACTTCTCCGAGCTCTTGGTCAGTCGCGCTGAAGACGTGGATACAAGCCTCGGGGAGTTTGACACCAAGGTCACCAACGTCGTGGACAAGATCGATGGACTCGAGAAATCCTTCAATGCCAAGCTTGACGCTCGGTTCAAGGAGATCTTGAACAGATTGCCCGCACCCACGCCGTACTGGCGCGGCGCATTACGATCACGGGTCGGATGCTGGTTCACGCACTTGCGGTTACCGCCGCGGTGACGATCAGCAGACTTCCGCCGCGGCTGCTGCTGCGACATTGGGGACAGACGACGGGTACTACTACGACCCCAACGACAATGATATGTTTGACGAGGAGGTTGAACAACCTCCACAGGTACCTGCTGGCCGTCCCCGACATTACTACCGCAACTCTCGACCACCGGTACGTGATGATGATCATGTTGCAAAGCTTAAATTAAATATTCCATCTTTTGAGGGTAAATATAATCCTGATGCATATCTTACATGGGAGATGGAAGTAGAACAATGTTTTGCATGCTTAAATATCCTGAGAATATGCGTGTTAGTGCTGCTACATGTGAATTTACTAAATTTGCTTCCCTTTGGTGGTCTGAGTATTGTCGTTTAAATCCTACTACTATTCCTAGAACTTGGACTGCTTTAAAAACTGCTATGCGTGTTCGTTTTGTACCTCCCACTTATCAACGTGATTTACTAAAGAATCTGACATGTTTAGAGCAAGGGAAAAATTATGTAGAAGAGTATTATCAGGAATTGCAAACGGGGATGGTTCGGTGTGGTCTTGTTGAATCTAATGAACAAATGCTTGCACGTTTCTTTGGTGGATTAAACAAGGACATTCAAGACATATTAGATTATAAGGAATATAATTCTATCACTCGTTTGTTTCATCTTGCAAAAAGCGATGAAGTGATGGATCGCCAACCACCATGGCGGAGGACTAATAATTCTGGTCGCACATCCACTTGGACATCCCGACAATCAGCGCCTCCTCGTGATTCGCTACCACTACTACCACATCCAAGGCCACCACAAGATTTCCAATTTCCTCCATCATCATCCAATGCTCCTTTCGTAGTGCATCTTCTATGGCTTCCACGGGTAAGACAAAGGATATACAATGCCGCAATCTTTGTCTTGGGTTTTGGTCATATTGAGAGAAGGCACAACACAACGTGTGAGGATGGTGCGGAGGATGGTCAATACGATTCAGAAAGTGACTTGATGAAGATACATTAGCCCTTATTTCTGCTGTGATGGAGACAATTCGATGTTGATGAAGAGACAGAGGTAATGGGAGCTCAAGGCGATCAATACAAGAGATTAATTACACAACGTGTGTTGAGTGTGCAATTGAGCAAATCTGAGCAAGATCAACGCCACAACCTGTTCCAAACACGTGGTGTTGTCAAGGAAAGAGCTATACGGATCATGATTGATGGAGGGAGTTGTAATAATCTGTCTAGTGTTGACATGGTAGAGAAGCTTGCGCTTCCAACAAGACAACGCCCACATTCGTATTACATCCAATTGTTTGAGAGTTCTCGAAAGATCAAGGTAACACGAACGGTACGCGTGCATTTTACTATTGGTACATATTCTGATTTTGTTGATTGTGATGTTGTACCTATGCAAGCTTGTTCTTTGTTACTTGGTAGACCATGGCAATTTGATAGAAAATCTGTTCATAATGGCAAAACTAATCACTATTCTCTTATGCATGATGGAAAGAAAATTGGTCTAAAACCTATGACTCCCGAACAGATTACATATTAGGCATAAAGATTTATAGAGATAGATCGAGACGCCAAATATCATTGTCACAAAGTACATATTTGGACAAAGTTCTAAAGAGGTTTGGAATGGAAGATAGCAAGAAAGGGTTCTTGCCCATGTTGCCCAATACGACCTTGAGTAAAACTCAAAGTCCGACATCGGCAGAAGATAGAGAAAGGATGAGTAAGACTCTATGCCTCGACCATAGGATCTCTAATGTATGCCATGCTATGTACTAGACCCGACATTGAATATCTTGTTAGTTTAACTAGCAGATATCAAAGTGATCCAGAGTGGATCATTGACAATGATCAAAAACATCCTTAAGTACTTGAGAAGAACTAAGGATATGGTTCTTTCTTATGGAGGTGATGAGCGACAGCTCATTGTTAATGGTTACACCGATGCTAGTTGGAACACCGATCCGATGATTCTAAATCACAACTGGATAATGATTTATTTTGAATGGTGCAAAGAAGCTGGAGGAGTGCAAAGCGTTGTGGCGAGATCTTCAATCAATCGAATACATGGTTTCGGAGGCTTCACAAGAAGCGATATGGATGAAAGAGTTCATTACAGAGCTGGGTGTGGTTCCTAGTGCGCTGGACCCAATGTCTATCTACTGTGATAACATGGGCGCCATAGCCAATGCGCAAGAACCAAGGTCACACAAGAAGCTGAAGCATATCAAGCTACATTTTCACGCTATTCGAGAACATATCCAAGATGGGGATATAAAGATTTGCAGATCTGAATGTGGCGGATCCGTTGACTAAACCTCTCCCGAGGGCAAAACATGACCAACACCAAACTACCATGGGTGTTCGGTATATTACCATGTAATCTAGATTAGATGACTCTAGTGCAAGTAGGAGACTGTTGGAGATATGCCCTAGAGGCAATAATAAATGTAGTTATTATTATATCTTTGTGTTTATGATAAATGTTTACATTCATGCTATAATAGTATTAACAAGGAAACATTAATACTTGTGTGATTTGTAAACTTAATTTGAAATCCCTAGTAAAGCCTCTATACATCACTAGCTTGTTGGTTAATGAATGATTGTGGTTTCCCTATCATGAACATTGAGATGTTATTAACAACAAGATCATATCGTTAGGAGAATGATATGGTGGACATACTCCTATAGATAAGCGTAGCATAAAGATCAAGTCATTTTAATAGTTCAATTGCTATATGCTTTCTGATACATAGTAACCTAATTCCTTCGACCATGAGATCATGCATATCACCTTTACCGGATGGATGCTTTGATGACATCAAACACCACACCGTAACTGGGTGGCTATAAAGGTGGCATTGAGTGTTCAGAAAGTATTGGTTGACACACATGGATTAAGAGTGGGATTTGTCCATCCATATGACAGATAGATATACTCTGGGCCCTCTCGGTGGAATGTCATCCAATTAGCTTGCAAGCATGTGACTGACTCACAAGGGATCACATATCACGGGAACGAGAAAAGAGTACTTATCGGTAACGAGGTTGAACTAGGTATGCAGAGATACCGACGATCATAACCTCGGATAAGTAAACTATCGTGAGACAAAGGGAAATTGGTATCGTATGTAAGTGGTTCATTCGATCGCAAAGTAATCGTAGAAATATGTGGGAGCCATATGAATTTCCAGATTCCTCTATTGGTTATTGTTCGGAGAGGTGTCTCGATCATGTCCGCATAATTCATGAACCGTAGGGAGACACACTTAAGGATTCGACGTTGTTTGAGTAGTTATGGAATGATGAGAAAGAGTCTGAATATTGTTCGGAGTCTTGAATGGGATTCGGGATATCACGAGGAGATCCGGAATGGTCTGGAGAATAAGATTCATATAAGGAAAGTCCCGTTTCGGAGTTGGGGAATGGTCCCGGTGTTTTCATCGGGAATGTTCTAGAAGGTTCCGGAATGTCCGGCACTCCGGAGGGGAAGGGTACATGAATGTGTTATATCAAGTTGGTATGATTGCATTATGTAATCGGTGTCATCGCTGAACAAAATAGAGGGATTAATCAAATCCTAGTTTGAAAAGTCAAACGCCTAGTTTGAAAGTCAAACGGCTAGTTTTGGGAAGTGGAGAGGAGGAAACGACTTGGGGAGGAGTTCCTCCTCCCACCGCCGGCGCACCACCAAGCCGAGTTAGGGAGGGACTCACCTCCCCTTGGCCGTCCCCCTCCACCTATATAAGGAGGGGCAGGGCTCCCCTCCTAGACACACAAGTTCCTACCTCTAAACCCTAGTACCAAGCCAACGCCTCCATAGTCGCCGCCGGCCCTAGGGCAAACCGCCGCCTAGCTAAACCCTAGCCGCCGGCTTGCCCCTCCTCAGCGTGTCTAAACCCTATATCGTCGAGGGACTCTCTCATACTCCACCATACTCGCTCCGGCTTAAGGCGAAGCCCTGCGAGATCTCCCCTCTACTTCCGGTACCACGCCGTTGTGCTGCCGGAATCGCGAGGAGAGTGCTACAACCTCCACTTTTGGAGATGTTTATGGGCTAAGTTGGGGACTAAATTGCTGTTTAGTACTACATGTCATCCCCAAAATGATGGACAAACTAAAGTAGTAAATAGAACTTTGTCTACTATGTTGCGGGCTGTTTTAAAGAAGAACTTAAAATTGTGGGAAGAGTGTTTACCTCATATAGAATTTGCTTATAATCGTTCGCTGCATTCTACCACAAAGATGTGCCCGTTTGAGATCGTATATGGTTTTGTTCCTCGTGCACCTATTGATTTATTGCCTTTACCTACTTCGGTGCAACATAATTTGGATGATACACAACGCGCTGAAATGATATTAAACTTGCATAAGACTACTAAAGATAACATCGAACATATGAATGCTAAGTACAAACTTGCTGGGGATAAAGGGAGAAAGCATGTTGTGTTTGATGTTGGAGATCTTGTTTGGTTACATTTGCGTAAAGATCGCTTTCCTGATTTACGCAAGTCTAAGTTAATGCCGCGTGCTGCTGGTCCCTTTAAGGTGTTAGAGAAAATAAATGATAATGCATATAAACTTGAGTTGCCTGCAGACTTTGGTACGGTTAGTCCTACATTTAACATTGCAGATTTGAAGCCTTACTTTGGTGAGGAAGATGAGGTTGCGTCGAGGACGACTTCAATTCAGGAAGGGGAGCATGATGTGGACATCCCTTCTATTGATACAACCGTTGTACCTGCAGCTACACACATACAAGGACCCATCACAAGATCTCGTGCCAAACAGTTTAACTATCAGGTACTTTCGTTTCTTCGAACTATTCCTCACATAAATGAGAATATGATGCTGCCTAAATCAGATGTATTTCTTACTCTTAGGAATGATGGACCAAGCATGGATGAGAGGGACAAGCATTGGAGCATGGCCATGCATGGAGATGGCAGCAAGCGTGTGATGATCCAAGAGAAGGCCACGGATGAAGATTTCCGAACTTTGAGGCCACCATAATGAAGAAAGAAGGCTTGGACGAAATATTCAAGATCAATACTTCACGAATTCGTCCATAGCTTAATATGGTGTTGCGACACCTTTATTTTGGGCCAGGCCCATATAATTTTCGCAGGATTTTAATTAGACACTTTTTAGAGTTCGTATTTGAGGGGAAAAGGACTTCTAGGGTTGGATTCGGCCACCACTTCCATGGCTGGCCGAAACCCCACCTTTTCGCCCTTAAATACTCCCCATAGCCGTCACCCTAGACTCGGATTTTGTTTAGACATTAAGTTAGCCATCGAGTAACCGCCAAGGCTCGAGCGTCGCAGAGGCCTCTTGTACTTCGCACCTATTCAGGATCCCACCTTTTCAATAAAGCTTTCATCTTAATCCGCAATATCTTGATTGCAATATTAGTTCTTACTTGTTCTCGATTCAGGTAGTAATTAAGACCCTCGCTGGTCAGGCTGATCGTGTTCCCGCAGGATCGGTAACCTCCAGGAGATTGGCCTAGCGATTGCATTGGCGCTCGTGCTCGCACGTGTTGTCGGATCGTCAAGCCCGAACTCCACCAAATCGATTATCGCTATCTCATCGAAAGATCGGACACCTTTGCCCTATCAGGTCCCCATGACGGTTTGCCATATGTTGCTAGGAGGGCCGTGGCAATATGACAAGCGTGCTTTGCATGATGGTCACTCAAACACTTATACCTTCAAATGGCTTCAAAAACTTGTGTGTTTCAACCAATGACTCCTAGCCAAATAATTGTGGAAAATGCAAAGGCTTTAGCGAGGGCGCAATACACAAAACCATCTTGTGAGAAGAGTGGTGAGCGAGAGAACCACACTATAGTGAGTGAGTGCCACAAGCCAAACTCGAGTGGAAAAACTAAGAGTGTTCTTCTTGCCACCAAAAGTGAGATGAGAGAAGTGCGGAACAACCCATCCATCTTGCACTATGTCCTTGTATGCAAGGGACTAGCGCAAGGAACTAATGACTTGACAAATGTTCCTCCTTCTTTGATGGCTGTTTTGCAGGAATTCCAAGATGTATTTCCTGAAGAGCTTCCTCATGGACTACCTCCTCTTCGTGGAATCAAGCACCGCATCGACCTCATACCCGGCGCCTCACTCCCAAACCGCGTCGCGTATCGCACAAACCCGGAAGAGACGAAGGAGATAGAACGACAAATCAACCAACTCGTCTCCAAAGGTTTGATCCAAGTAAGCACTAGCCCAAGCGCGGTCCCCGTGATTCTAGTTCCAAAAACGGATGATACGTTGCGGTTATGCATGGACTGCCATCCAATCAATGCTATTACCGTGCGTTATCGACATCCTATACTGCGTCTTGATGACATGCTTGATGAATTATGTGGAGCCACTATATTTTCAAAAATTGATCTTCGTAGTGGTTACCATCAAATTCGCATGGCCGAAGGTGATGAGTGGAAAACCGCCTTCAAGACCAAGCTTGGTCTCTATGAATGGTTGGTTATGCCTTTTGGCTTATCAAATGCCCCATCTACCTTCATGCGCCTCATGAACCATATTTTGAGATCTCTCATTGGGAAGAGTGTCGTTGTTTACTTTGATGACATCCTTGTCTATAGCAAGTCACTAGAGGAGCATGTTACTCATGTTAAGGAGGTCCTTCAAATCCTTCGTCATGAAAAGCTTTATGCTAATCTCCCAAAGTGCACTTTTGCAACACACAAGCTCATTTTCCTTGGTTTTGTTGTGTCTTCTAATGGCATTGAAGTTGATGTCTCAAAAGTTAAGGACATACGAGATTGGCCCATACCCACCAATGTTAGTGAACTTCGTAGTTTTCATGGGTTGGCTGGCTTTTACCGTCGCTTTGTGAAAGACTTTTCTACCATTGCTTTCCCCCTCAACGAATTGACCAAGAAAAATGTCACGTTCGTTTGGGGAAAAGCACAACAAAAGGCTTTTGATGAGCTCAAAAAGAGGCTCACCGAAGCACCACTCCTTGCATTACCGGATTTCACAAAAACTTTTGAGATTGAATGTGACGCTAGTGGAATTGGCATTGGAGGCGTCCTTATGCAAAATGGGCGTCATATTGCATACCATAGTGAGAAACTCGATGGCGCACGCCTTAACTACCCCATTTATGAAAAAGAGCTTTTTGCCTTGGTTCGTGTCCTTCAAGTGTGGCAACACTACCTTTGGCCCAAAGAATTTATCATCCATTCCGACCACGAGTCGTTAAAATATCTTAAGGGCCAAGCCAATTTGAGTAAAAGGCACGCCAAATGGGTTGAGTTTATGGAATCTTTTCCTTACATTGTCAAGTACAAGAAGGGCAAAGAAAATGTGGTAGCGGACGCTTTGTCTCGCAAAAACACAAACCTTCTTCTGCGACTCAGTAAATGTCTTGGGTCTTGATGACATCAAATCTTTATGCTTTGAGCCCTTTCTTTGGACCAATTTTTGCAAGATGTTCAATAGAAAAAGGGATTGATGATTTCTATTTGCATAAGGGTTTTCTTTTCAAACAAAATAAGCTTTGCATTCCGAAGTCGTCTCTCCAAATTTTGCTTCTTCAAGAGTCCCATGGTGGAGGCCTTATGGGTCACTTTGTCCGTGACAAGACATATGACATGCTATCCACTCACTACTTTTGGCCAAATATGAAGCGCGACGTGGAGCGCCACGTCCAACGATGCACTACATGTATCCAAGCTAAGTCAAAGTCTAACCCCTTTGGTCTTTATATGCCATTGCCTATTCCTCATGCACCTTGGTCGGAATGGATGACTTTGTGTTAGGCTTGCCTAGATCTAAACATGGACATGATTCTATATTTGTGGTAGTGGATCGCTTTTCCAAAATGGCACACTTCATTTCGTGCCATAAGACCGATGATGCTTCACATGTAGCAAATTTGTTTTTCAGGGAAATAATTCGGCTACACGGTGTACCAAGAACAATCGTCTCTGACCGTGACGTCAAATTCATGAGCTACTTCTAGAAGACTCTCATGGCCAAGCTAGGCATCAAGCTCCTCTTCTCGTCCGCCTCGCATCCTCAAACCGATGGACAAACCGAGGTCGTCAATCGAAGTCTTGGAACACTCCTACGTGTGTTGATCAAGAAGAACCTTAAAGACTGGGAGGAATGTATTCCACACGCCGAGTTCGCCTACAACCGCGCCAAGCACTCCACCACCATGAGGAGCCCGTTCATGATCGTCTATGGTTTCGAGCCTCTCACCGCGCTCGATATCCTTCCACTTCCGCTTCATGAACGTGCCAATATGGACGTGGTAAAGCGTGCCCAAACAATGAAGAAACTCCATGAGGACACAAGAGCTACGATCGAGAAACAAGTCCTTCGCCAAGCATCAAGGCTAAACAAGAACAAGAAAGAGATGATCTTCGAAGAAGGCGACCTTGTGTGGGTACACTTGAGTAAAGACCGCTTCCCCAAGGACCGCGACTCCAAACTCAAGCCAAGAGGTGATGGACCGTTCAAAGTACTAAAGAGGATCAACAACAACGCCTACATCATTGATATCCCAACATCCAAGTATCTTGTGAGCCCGACATTCAATGTCAAGGACCTATCACCCTACCATGGCGAAGATGAAGTTGAGAAGGTTGAAGAGTCGAGGACGACTCTTTCCCAAGGGGGGGGAGCTGATGCAGCCCGTCCTACGGATGCACCTCCATCTACAACACCTAGTCCCCCAAGTGGACCAATGACTCGCGCCCGAGCCAAGCTCCTACAAGCCAAGGTTAACTCGCTCCTTTCCTCATGTGATTTTGGTCTACCTTTGGATGGCTTGCTACTTCATGCAACTACGTTATGTATCCTCAGCTATGAAGCAACATCACCACACCAAGCCCCCAAGGAAGAAGGACCAGGAGAAGAAGTTGTTGGAGCTCTGCACACCAGAGTCTCCGGTGTAGACCGGAGTCTCCGGTCCCCTACACCGGAGTCTCCGGACCTTCCTCCGGTCCGGCCCCAAGAACCAAGCCCGGTACAGCCAGATGCCCCCTCTGGAGACGGGTCCGGAGATTGACCGGAGTCTCCGGCCCAGACCGGAGTCTCCGGACCCAACACCGGAGTCTCCGGCCTGCTCGATGCCAGGCATGTCTAGGCCTTTTGGGCCTGGCCCATGTAACCCCAGTTTCGCCCAAACTTTCAGTTTTATTCCAGAACTACCCCTGTTTAAGTGGTTGGCCTATATAAAGCCCCACCCCTCATATGTAAACCCTAGACTTGGATAATAATAGATTGAGGACACCCCTTTGAGGACCTTTCATCTATTGGTCCCATGCTCCTACCAAGGGGCACCCTATTATCCACAACCTCTTGGATCTTGCCTAGTGCGTTCAAGTTGTACAAGGCCTTGGGTTCTCGGTTTCTCGCCCCCCAAGTCGTCAAGATCTCACCAAGAACCTCGCCCCCATTGTTGGTCGTGGAGAGAGAGCTTCGCCCAACACCAATCCTAGGGATTATGTTGGACCGGTTGCCACCGGCGTGAGTTATCGGCGTGTATCGTGATTTGTGTGCGTGAGTTCATCAGGTTCTTAGTGTGCGTGTGTTCGTGGATTTCATCCCCCTTCCCCTTCCACCGCTTTTCCCTCGATTCCCGCGGAGATTCGTGAAAGATCGGGCCACCCCAATGGGTTACCCCATAACACTGTCTGTAGTATGGCTCGTTCTGCTCGACCAAACTCACTGGGTCCTTCCTCTCATCCTCAATGATCATGTCGTGTAAGGTCACACAATAGTTAATCACTTTCCACATCTGATCTTTCGACCAGGTCATAGCAGGGAACCAGACAACTGCAAACCTCTGTTGGAGCACACCAAATGCCCGCTTCACGTCCTTCATGCAAGCTTCTTGTTCCTTGGCATACTGAGCATGCTTGAGGAGCATTGGGTTTGAGATAGTCTTCACAAATATTGGCCATCTTGGATAGATGACATCTGCAAGATAGTATCCCTTATTATAGTGGTGTCCATTGATCTCAAAGTCCACAGGGGGAGCATCACCCTCAACAAGCTTGGCAAATACATTTGAGGAGTTGAGGACGTTGATGTCATTGTTCGATCCTGTCATGCCAAATGAGTGCCAGATCCAAAGATCATGTGTAGCAACGGCCTCGAGTATCACAGTGCAACCTCCTTTTTGGCCTTTGTACATTCCCTGCCATGCAAATGGACGGTTCTTCCACTGTCAATGCATGTAGTCTATGCTTCCAAGCATCCCAGGAAATCCTCTACTTTCATTGACTGAGGGATCCGAATAGTGTCTTTAGCAGTGGGTGTTCTCAAATACTGTTTCCCAAACACTATAATCACTGCATTGCAGAACCTATACAAGCAATCGATGGCGGTGGACTCAGCCATACGAAGATAGTCATCGAAACTGTCATCCGATGCTCCGTATGCAAGCAACCTCATCTCCACTATGCACTCCTGTAGTGAGGAAAACCCAACCATGCTAGTGTAGTCCTTCTTGCACACGAAATAGGGGTCGAACTCCCGGATGGCGTGCACGATCTCGAGAAAGAGCTTCCGGCTCATCCTGAAACGACGCCAAACCATGGCCTCTTCGTGCAGCGGCTCGTCGGTTAAGTAGTCGACGTACATGCAATAGCCCTCCATCCTTTGCCTTGCTTTGCACTTTCGATGACCCTTCGCCGAGCCTCCACGCTTCGGCGTTGCAGTCTGTATGTACAGCCGGGCGAGAGAGGCGATGATCTGCATATTCTCTGCATCTTCAGCGGCAGCAGCGTTCTCCTACTCCAGCAACACGACGAACATCTCCTCGTCGTCGGAGTCCATGGTCGAACGGGCAAAACGCCGAACACTTGGCGGGTGACGTGGAGGGAGCTCGGAGCGAAGCTGAGCTACGATGAAGGTTGGGCGGCGAGAGGTGGCCTAGGCCGAGGGGAAAGGGTGCGATGATGGCGGCGGACCTATCTATAAGCGTGGATTCGGCTCGGCGTGGTGGAGCTTCCCCGGCGAAGGCATGACAACAGGGGCAGCTGGGGAAAGCTCTTCACCACGAAAGAGGCGGCCGGTAGTGGGAAATGGGGTTGTCTCGTCGACATGGTTGTCCTCGCTTCGTCCGGCATTCTCAGGGCGTTCCCGGTGCCCTGGGATCAGTCTGAAAACTCCGGACGAAAGTTGGGCCAATTCAGACAAACCGACGTTATAAACCACGATTAAGCCAATTTTCGGCTTTCAGACAAAAAAATCGCCCTGGAAATGGCGTGTTGGAAAACCTGAGTGGAGAGGAAAATTAAATAAAAATAACCTAAAGTCGTAAGAAATTCAAAGATTAACCCTATATAAAAACAAATTCAAACTAGATAACCCTTTTACATCACTCCGTCGTGCCAGACTCACGTCTGGGCTTGACTAAAGCGCCATGAGCCATCTTATGTCAGCTAGGGCCCGGCGCCAAATAGTCGCCACGCTTTCAGCTCGGCCAGCCGTCTATCTGACGCGCATGCATGTCTGTGCCGTAAGGCTGGCACGGCATGCCTTTCCACGTTGGCTCCACGAGCCAAAGACTTAAGTGCGGCGCCCGGGTGGCACGCACCCACTGTCTTGGCGCCATGGTGGCCGGGCGCCTTTGGAGCCCTTATAGGCGCCTGGTCGGCTGGCGACCCTCTTCTCCTTTTTCCTTCCTTTCCTATCCCCTCACGAACAGAGATATGGCGGTGGCTAGGGTTCATGTCCCCCTCCTCTAATCCCTCCCCCAATTGCTCAGATCTTGAAGAATCCCTCCATTGATCTTGTTCTTCACCACATCCCCCGGGTATTCCTCTTAAATTTTTCCAAGAAATATCTCATTTTTCCCTAATGTTGATGGTTTAGGGAAACCCTAGTTTAGCCAAAAATGGAGATATATAGTTGATTTGTTGATTACTTAGAGGGAGAATAAATAAGATGGCGGTATGTTTATGTATAGGATGAGCTTTTAGTATGATTGAGGTTGAAAAATATATAGTATGAGATTTTAGTATGTTTGTTGTAGATAATAATGTGGGAATATTCTTGCTTATTAGTAATTGGTAATTGTTAGTAGTAAGAGGTAAGAATTGTTAGTAGTAATTGTTGTGGATAATAATGTGGGAAAGTATGTTTTTGGTCTAGATTGAAAATTATTGTTAGTAGTAATTGGTAAGAATTTCTTACATACATTTTAGTTATAATTTTTTATTGTAATAAATGTTAATACTAGAGGTTGTTGATATAGTAATCCTTCATATACTTGTTAGTTTCATACTAGGAAACTTCCATGCTATGAATTCTCCATGTACTTGTTAGGTGTAAAAAAAATTCATAACTATTGGAACCTTTGTCACATAGAGATGCTCATATAAAAAGAATTGTTTATATATTTTGCTCTCATAGATGCTCACATATATAGTTCTACATTTTTTAATTAACTAGGATGTCGGAATCGGAATCGGGAGAAGCCCGTACACCACCCCATTTACAACCCGGGTTCGTAGAAGGCATGTCGCTTCTTGAGCTGTCATATGATAAGGTTCACCGTGGCTACATTCTTGCCGAGGGGATCAAGGTAAGAAAAATGAACCCTCCAAATAATTATATGTTTCTCAAGTTGGATGAACATGTTATAATCGAGCTTCTATGTGTGCATCCTCTTGTTCCCTTATGATTGAGGTATCATGGGCATTTTCAAGAGATGATGCGGTATGATGATCGGTACATGGTGCACATCAAAGCGCTAGGATTGCTCCCATTCATCCATCTGGTCAATCGTGGTTCACTGCACATGAACCCTGCTGCTATCACCGCGCTCGTCGACCGGTGGAGGCCGGAGACGCATAGTTTTCACCTCCGTACCGGTGAGATGACCGTCACTCTGCAGGACATGTCCATGATCCTTGCACTCCCTATCCAGGGGGATCCTCTATGCATTAACACAGGCTCCGACGGCTGGCGTGAGCGGATGTGTGCCCTTACCGGTGGTAAGTGTCCTGGTGACACTATAAACTCAAAGGGGGAGAAATCGAGAGTCATAGCCGGGGATACTTTCAAGTAGATAGCACAGAACTTTAGTACATGTCCTGGGAATGCTAGTGAGGATGAGATTATTATATATGCCCGTGTGTATGTGTGGTATGTCATCACGAAGACTATATTTGCTGATGGTAAGGGCAACATGGCTCACTAGCACTGGTTGAAGGCCTTAACTGTGATGGATAAAAAATGGAGCTGGGGTTCGTCGGCATTGGCCTTCTTGTACCGGCAGGTAATGGGGTGTTTCTATTGTTCGCCTCTTTACATATGCTCTTCCAACTTATGCATGACTAAGTTTGTTTGCTTTCTTGCGTAGCTGGACGAGGCTTGTCAAGGACCAATGAGGCTTATATCGGTGGTCCGTTGCTACTCCTCTCGGTGTGGATGTGGGAACGCTTTCCAGTTGGTAGGCCAAAACATATGTCTTCCAAACCCTATAGTGATGGCGGGGAAAGGTTGAAGTGGCCCACATAGGCTTACAATTGGTACGTGGTCTCAAATCCTCCAACCGACCTACAAAACGCGTACCTGAGATACACCAATGAGTTTGACAACCTTCTCCCGGAGCAAGTAAGAATTTCTGAACATACACCATTTAGCATTCCTTTCAAGTGCTCTTCTCATTGAACTATCTTGTTTGCGATTAAGGTTGTATGGGAGGTATATGGTCCTAGGGACAATTTTGGCGAGGAGTTCCGTCTTAACCCACAGTGCGATGCGGAACGCAATCTATGGTATATGGAGTGTCCCATGATATGCATGTGGGTTGTTGAGCATTATATGCCGCATCGGGTTATGAGACAGTTTGGTCTCTATCAGGCTACCCCTCCGGATTACCAGGACACTGACGAAGCTCTTCATCAGTAAGAATTGGTTCTATACATGTTTTTGAAGACAATGTATGATAGTTATGTGTGCTAAAAAAGTTGCGCTTTATTCACATACAGGTTGGACAGGCTCAAGAGCAAGAAGACTGACTGGGGCAAGATTCACCAGAAACACGTAGCTAGATTTATTTTATGTGTGAGAGAAGCTAAGAAATCAAAAAGAATGGCCGCAAAACCCCATTATGAGGACGCTTTCAGCGAGTACCTCCATTGGTTTCTAGAGAACACTCGTGTGAAGCTCCTACCGGATGCATATCTGGAAGATATATTAGAAGAGACGCTGCCTGCGTGGGACGAGCAGAGGAACCTTGAGTACAACTAAGATGTTAGAGAAGGGCGGCAAACCTCCTTTGCCCCCGTGATGAACTTTGTGGTAAGTCGGTAGTTCATGTTCCTGTTACTATCTTAGTCAGATTTGTGTAATATGTGTCATTGATTTGCTTGCAATGCAGCGCACGGAGGTCCAGAAGAAGGCGGATAAGCTGGAGGACACTTTGGAGTCCCCGAGGGATGAGGAGGGCAATAGTAAGTTAAGGGATTTCGTTAGGAAGCAGGCACAAAAGCTACGATGCTTCGCGAACTTGCTTGGTTGTCTAGGAACTTGTTGTGAACGACCTCTAGTAAGCCCAAGTTGCCTCCCTCTTTGTTGCCTAGGAATTTGTTGGCTACTTCTTGGTTGGCTAGGAATTTGTTGGCTACTTCTCGGTTGGCTAGGAATTTGTTGGCTACTTCTTGGTTGGCTAGGAATTTGTTGGCTAGGAATTTGTTGGCTACTTCTTGGTTGGCTTGGAATTTGTTGGCTACTTCTTTGTTGGCTTGGACCACTTGTGCTTGCTTCATTTCCCTTTGCCCTCTTCCCTTGTGTTGCACAACTCCGTGCATTGTGTCCTTCACCACTGCACTTCCCACAACGAGATCTCTCACGAGGTTCTTGAAATTGGCCGTTTCCCGATTCCTGCGCACCGACACGTCTCCATCCGTTCATGTCACTTCTAAAACGCTTTTTCTTGCGTCTACCACGTTTAACAACCTTCCATTCTGGATGGGGCCATAGTTGGAGTCCATGGTACTCTGGCCATTGTGATTGGTCAAGGTATGGATGAAATCTAGGAGCCCATGTATCTTTTGTCTTCATGATAGAGAACTCGGACTCTCTAACGGTGCGCTCGTGATTATAATCCACATGATGTTTTCGAGACGCACATAGCAAGTGAGAACATGTTGGAATTATGCCCTAGAGGCAATAATAAAGATGTTATTATTATAATTCTTGTTCATGATAAAGTTTATATTCCATGCTAGAATTGTATTAAGCGGAAACATTAATACTTGTGTGGTTTGTGAACAACACCGTGTCCTGATGCGCCTCTAAGGACTAGCTCATTGATCAATGATGGTTAAGGTTTCCTAACCATAGACATGAGTTGTCAATTGATAATGAGATCATATCATTGGGAGAATGATATGATGGATGTACCAAACTAAGCGAAGCAATTAGATCGTTCATCGTGTTCATCTTTGCGAAGCTTTTCCTATGTCAAATATTGTATTCCTTAGACCATGAGATAATGCAACTTCCACTACGGAAGAAAGCTTTGAGGTCATCAAACGTCATCCTATGAGAGGGTGATCATAAAGGTGTCTCTCGGTGATCGGAAAGTATCATTGGGTTATATGTATCGAGATGGAATTTGTCCCTCCCAAGTCGGAGAGATATACTTGGGCCCACTCGTGTCGATATCAACACCGCTTGCAAGCATGTGGTTAAGGAGTTAATCACAAAGTGATATCGGATTACGAACGAGTAAAGTACTTCGTGAACGAGATTGAACTAGGTATGACTGCAAACGATCGAATCTCGGGCAAGTAAAATATCGCGAGACGAAGGGAATATATATATGGGATTGATTGAATCTCGCATCGTGGTTCATCCGATATGATCATCGATGAATGTGTGGAGTCAATATGGGTGCCTGCACCGCTGATTATTGATAGAAGATCATGTCCGCATATTCTCGAACCCGAGGTCACACACTTAACGTGTCTCGACGCTAGGATATATTGGATAATTGGTTTATGAATTTTGTTGAGTCTCGGATGGGATCCGGACATCACGAGGTTCGGAATGGTCCGAGAATAAGATTCATATAAGGCGGTGCAGTTTTGGAGTTCGAATTGTTCCGGTTAATCGGTATTATCTAAGCTTCTAGAACCTTCCTAAGGGGACCAACGTGGCCCCACCTTCCGGGAGGGCATGGGCCTATGAGGGAGTGTCACGCATTGAGCCAGGGGCACAAGGCCCCATAGGGCCCAAACGTTTCTAGAGAGATTTGACTCGTTTAAATCTCGGGATAGAATTTCTAGATAAGGGAGAGTTTAAATAGTTTAAACTAGAGATAGGCTTTCTAGATAAGGGAGAGTTTAAATTGTTTAAACTAGAGATAGGCTTGGAGGAGGGCAGGGCTGGCGCCCCTCTATATATAGAGGGGTGGTGCGCCTCCCCACACACACCTTCCTCCAAGCCCTAGCGCCTTGCTACCTTCCTCTCCCTCCCATTTTGTAGGCGAAGCCCTGCAGTAAATTCTCCACCATATACACCACGCCGTGTTGTAGATCCAATCTATCTCTCCACCTTACTCTGGTCCGAGGAAGGAGGAGACGCCGAGGTGCCGCATGTGTGCATCTCACGGAGGCACCGCCACTTGTGGTGCTAGATCGGATCGGATCGCGAGGAGGAGAAAGTACGACTACATCACCCACGTTCCGAATGAGCGTTCACTGTCGAATCTTCAAGGGTATGAAGATCTAATCCAATCTCTCTCGTTGTTTGCATCTCCTAGATTAGATCTTGGCTTTCCTCTCATTCGCTCAAGTAGAAAATTTTGATTTACTATGCCGCCAAACCCTTGATGGTATCGAGCTAGATCCATGCGTAGATGTGTTTCACGAGTAGAACGCAACATGGTTGTTGCGGGCGTTGATGTTTTCTGTTGCAAGCCTCTTGTTTGTGTTCTTCTTATGACGGGATAGTGAGATTGAAGCGGTCCAGGCCAACCTTACGCGACGTCGTTCGCGAGACCCGGCTCCGCACTTGAAGTGTGGCTTGTTCCACACATGCGGTGGTGGATGTCGGTTCCTCACTATAGTTGTCATGGGATTAACACGGAGTTTGGCAACCATAATATCACCGTTGTGGCTTTCGTAGGTAAGAATCGTTCTTAGCATCTACTCCCATAAGCCACGTAAAACATGCAACAACAAAGTAGGCGTCTAACTTGTTTTTGCAGGAGTGTTTTCGTGATATGGTATGGCCCAAGATGTGATGTGTATATTGTATGTGATGATCATGTTTTGTAATGTTTCACGACTTGCATGTCGATGAGTACACAACCGCAGAGCCATATGGTTGTCTTTATAATTGTGTATGACCTGAGTCAACTTCTTATACGCCATGTAATAGCTTTACTTTATCGCTAAGTAGTTAGCAATAGTTGTAGTTCCTATTCTTGGTGGAGGCAATCATGGTGGAGTGATGGAGATCATGACTAACGCACAAGATGGAGATCATTCTTGCGAAGATTGGCTATACCATGTCACATAAAGTTATATGCATGTGATGTTTATCCTTTATGTATCTTATTATGCTTAGATCATGACGGTAGCATTATAAGATGATTCCTCACTTAAAGATCAAGATAAAAGCATGTTCTCCCCAAGTATGCACCGTTGCGAAAGTTTGTCGCTTCCAAGCATCACGTGATGATCGGGTGCTATAGACTCTACGCTCGCATACAACGGGTGCAAGCCAGTTTTGCACACGCGAAATACTTGGGTCTAACTTGCGAGCCTAGCATGTACGGACATGGCCTCGGAACACAAGAACCGAAAGGTTAAGCATGAGTCATATGAATGATATGATCGACACTTCGTTGTCCACCATTGAAACCACATCTCTTCTCGTGATGATCGGATTAGGTGTGGTGAATTTGGATCGTGTTCACTAAACAACTTGAGGGATGTTGAATTTAGTGGGAGTTCATCTAGTAATTTGATTAAGTTGAACTATTTATCATGAACATAGTCTAAATTGTACTTTCAAATCTGTAGATCCAATGGCCAAGTCCAACTTCAACTTCAACGTTTTCTTTGAGAAAGAAAAGCTTAGGAACAATGGGTCTAACTTCACCAATTGGTTCCACAATCTAAGAATCATTCTGTCTGGCGGACAAAAGGACTATGTCCTTGGGAAAACGTTAGGTGACCCCCTCAATGCAGCTACCGGTGATGAGAAAGCTGTCTATCAGTTGCGCAAAGATGATTATGGTGTGATTAAGAGAACCATGTTGTTTGCTATGGAACCGGAGCTTCAAAATCGTTTTGAAACCTATCCCGGTCCCTTCGAGATTCTCGAGGAGCTGAAAACCATGTTTCAGACTCAGGCCCGTTAAGAGATATGAGATCTCGAGAAGTTCTTTAGCAAGATGGAGGAAGGGAGTTCCGTTAGTGAGCACGCCATAAAGATGTCGGGCTACACTCAACGCATTGAGCAACTGGAATGCACGATTCGGAGGAGCTCAAGATTGTGAGGTTCGCAATCACTCCTCCCGGCTACAAAAGTTTTGTAGTGACTCATAATCAGTTGGTTCCATCGATCGATCACCGAGCTCTTCGCAAAGTCAAGGCTGCGGAAGTGGACATCAAGAAGGATAATCATGTGTTGATGGTCAACAAGCCCTCCTTTAAGAAAGGTAAGGGAGCAAAGAAGCCCTTCAAGAAGGGCGGCAATGATGCCCTGGCGAGAAGAAGCTCAGTCTGGTCCCAAGCCGGACCTCGAGTGCTTCTATTGCAAGGACAAGGGTCCTTTGGGCATCGTCCAAGTACTTAGCGGACAAGAAGGATGGCACCATCAAAGGTATATTTGATATACATGTTATTGATGTTTTCCTTACTAGCCCTCGTTGTAGTGCACAGGTATTTGATACCGGTTGGTTGCTAATATTTGTAACTCGAAGCAGAGCTACGGAATAGGCGGACTTGCGAGGATGAGGTGACGATGCGTTGGCAACGGATCAAGAGTTGATGTGATGGCCGTCGACGCCTCCTTAGTTTTACCTTCGGATTAGTTTTAAACCTTAATAAGTGTTATTATGTACTGCGTTGAGCATTAACATTATTTACGGATCGCGTTTATTGCAAGACGGTTATTCATTTAAATCGGAGAATAATGGTTGTTCTATTTATATGAGTAACATCTTTTATGGTCATGCACCTCTTATAAATGGTTTATTTCTTCTAAATCTCGAAAGGGATGAAACACACATCCATAACATTGAGGCTAAGAGATGCAAAGTAGATAGTGATAATACTACTTATTTGTGGCATCGCTGCGTCTAGGTCATATTGGTGTAAAGCGCATGAAGAAACTCCATTCTGATGGACTTTTGGAGTCTCTTGATTTTGAATCATTTGACACATGCGAACCATGCCTCATGGGCAAGATGATCAAAACACCGTTCTCCGGTATGATGGAGCGAGCAACGGACTTGTTGGAAATCATACATACCGTTGTATGCGGACCGATGAGTGTTTCGACGCGCGGTGGATATCGCTATTTCCTCACTTTCACCGATGACTTAAGTAGATATGGGTATATCTATTTAATGAAACATAAATCTGAAACATTTGAAAAGTTCAAGGAATTTCGAATGAAGTGGAGAACCATCATAATGTAAAGATTAAGTTTCTACGATCCGATCGTGGGGGCGAATATTTGAGTTATGATTTTCTCACGCATCTTAAAGCAAGTGGAATCGTTTCACAACTCACGCCACGGAACACCACAGCAATGGTGTGTCGAGCAGGAATCGAACCCTATTAGATATGGTCCGATCGATGATGTCTCTTCTTGATTTGCCGTTGTCATTTTGGGGTTATGCATTAGAAACGCTGCATTCACTTTAAATGGGACTCCATCTAAATCCGTTGAGACGACACCGTATGAACCGTGGTTTGGTGCTAAACCTAAGTTGTCGTTTCTTAAAGTTTGGGGATCTGAAGCTTCGTCGAAGTTGATGCCGACAAGCTCGAACCCAAAGCGGAGAAATGCGTCTTCAAAGGATACCCTAAGGAAACTATTGGGTATACCTTCTATCACGAGCAAGAAGGCAAAGTGTTTGTCGCATAGAACGGTTCCTTTCTTGAGAAGGAGTTTCTCTCGAAAGAAGTGAGTGGGAGGAAAGTAGAGCTGACGAGGTTATTGAACCTTCTCTTGAATTGGAGAGTAGCGCAGACACGAAATTGTTCGATGTCGCTGCACCAACAATAGAGGAAGCTAATGACAAGGATCATGAAGCTTGGACGATGTTGCTCTTGAACGGCAGTCGACAAGGTCGCGTGCCCCTCCGAGTGGTACGGCAACCACTGTCTTTGTCTTGTTGGTAGAAGACGGTGAACCTACGAACTATGAGGAAGCGATGATGAGCCAGACTCGAGAAATGGTGGAAGCCATGAAATCCATTGGGATCCATGAGCGAAAACCAAGTATGGACTTTGGTGGATCCTCCTAGCGACCAAAAGGCCGTTGAGTGCAAATGGATATTCAAGAAGAAAACGGACGCGGATGGTAATGTTACCGTCTATAAAGCACGGCTTGTCGCAAAAGGTTTTCGACAAGTTCAAGGTGTTGACTACGATGAGACTTTCTTTCCCGTAGCGATGTTTAAGTCCATTCGGATTTTATTAGCAATTGTTGCATTTCATGATTATGAAATATGGCAGATGGATGTCAAGACTGCGTTCCTCAATGGCAACATTGATGAAGAGTTGTATATGATGCAACCCGAAGGTTTTGTCGATCCTAAGGATGCTGATAAAGTATGCAAACTTCAACGTTCCATTTATGGATCAAGCAAGCATCTCGGAGTTGGAACCTTCGTTTTGATCAAGTAATCAAGAGCTTTGGATTTGTTCCAAATTGCTCTGAAGCTTGCATCTACAAGAAAGTGAGTGGGAGCTCGGTGGCGTTTACGGTACTATATGTGGATGACATATTGATTATTGGAAATGACATCAACATGCTTAACGATGTGAAGAGTTATTTGAACAAGTGTTTTCAATGAAAGACCTAGGTGAAGTTGCTTATATATTGGGCATCAAAATCTATAGAGATAGACAAAGACGCTGATAGCTTTAAGCGAGTACATACCTAGACAAAGTTCAAAAGGTTCGAATGGATAAGGCAAAGAAAGGTTCAAAGGCCTATGTTGTCGGGTAAGATATTGAGCAAGGCTCGGTGTCCATTCTGATAAATGATAGGAAGCTATGAGCAAAGTGCATTATGCCTCGGCCATAGGTTCCATCATGTATGCCATCAGTGTACTAGACCGGATGTGTCCAATGCTCTTAGTTTGTGACGAGATATCAAAGTGATCCGAGTGGAACATCGACAACCGTGAAGAACATCCTAAAGTACCTAAATAGAACTAAAGAAATGTTCTTAGTCTATGGGGTGATGAACGACTTGTCATAAAGGTTACGTCGATGCTAGTTTCGGCATAAACAAGGATGATTCCAAATCTCGGACGTGATACGTGTATATTTTGAATGGAGGAGGCGTGAGTGGAGAAGCGCAAGCAAAGCGTGATCGCGGGATCTACGATGAAGCGGAATACATGGCTGCTGCGAAGCGTCAAGTGAAGGAGTTTGGATCGAAACTTCATCATCGAGCTTGGCATGGTTCCAAGTGCATTGGACCCACTGGAGATATTGTGTGACAACACCGGGCGCCATAGCACTTCGCTAAGGAACCAAGATATCATCCAAAGACCAAGCATATCAATCATAAGTTTCATATAATCCGAGATTATATAGCGGATGGAGATCTGAAGATTAGCAAAGTACATACAGATCTGAATGTCGCAGATCCACTGACTAAACCTCTTCCACGTTTAAAACATGATCAACACCTCATTGCCATGTTTTTGAGAGTTTGGCCAAATGTAAACTAGATTATTGACTCTAGTGCAAGTGGGAGACTGTTGGAATTATGCCCTAGAGGCAATAATAAAGATGTTATTATTATAATTCTTGTTCATGATAAAGTTTATATTCCATGCTAGAATTGTATTAAGCGGAAACATTAATACTTGTGTGGTTTGTGAACAACACCGTGTCCCTGGTACGCCTCTAAGGACTATCTCATTGATCAATGATGGTTAAGGTTTCCTAACCATAGACATGAGTTGTCAATTGATAATGAGATCATATCATTGGGAGAATGATATGATGGAAAGACCCAAACTAAGCGAAGCAATTTTGTATTCCTTAGACCATGAGATAATGCAACTTCCTGGTACCGGAAGAAAGCTTTGAGGTCATCAAACGTCATCCTATGAGAGGGTGATCATAAAGGTGTCTCTTAGGTGATCGGAAGAAAGTCATTAGGTTGTATGTATCGAGATGGAATTTGTCCCTCCCAAGTCGGAGAGATATACTTGGGCCCACTCGTGTCGATATCAACACCGCTTGCAAGCATGTGGTTAAGGAGTTAATCACAAAGTGATATCGGATTACGAAACGAGTAAAGTACTTGTTGTGAACGAGATTGAACTAGGTATGACGCATTGCGACGATCGAATCTCGCAAGTAAAATATCGCGAGACGAAGAGAATATATATATGGGATTGATTGAATCCTCGCATCGTGGTTCATCCGATATGATCATCGATGAATGTGTGGAGTCAATATGGGTGCCTGCACTAGCTGATTATTGATAGAAGATCATGTCCGCATATTCTCGAACCCGCAGGTCACACACTTAACGTGTCTCGACGCTAGGATAGATTGGATAATTGGTTTATGAATTTTTGTTCGAGTCTCGGATGGGATCCGGGACATCACGAGAGGTTCCTAATGGTCCTAGAATAAGATTGATATAAAAGGCAGTTTTTGGAGTTGAATTGTTAAGTTAATCGGTATTGTCAAGCTTCTAGAACCTTCAGAAGGGGACCAACGTGGCCCCACATTCCGGGAGGGGGCATGGGCCTATGAGGGAGTGTCCTGGCCGCATTGGGCCAGGGGCACAAGGCCCCATAGGGCCCAGCCGATTCTAGAGAGATTTGACTCGTTTAAATCTCGGGATAGAATTTCTAGATAAGGGAGAGTTTAAATCGTTTAAACTAGAGATAGGATTTCTAGATAAGGGAGAGTTTAAATTGTTTAAACTAGAGATAGGCTTGGAGGAGGGGCAAGGGCTGGCCGCCCCTCTATATAGAGGTGGTGCGCCCACACACACCTTCCTCCAAGCCCTAGCAGCCTTGCTACCTTCCTCCCCTCCCGATCGCTTGTGGCGGCCTGCAGTGAAATTCTCCACCATATACACCACGCCGTGTTGTAGATCCAAATATATCTCCACCTTACTCGGGTCCGGAAGGAGGAGACGTCGAGGTCTTTGCGTGTGCATCTCACGGAGGCACCGCCACTTGTGGTGCTAGATCGGATCGGATCGCGAGGAGGAGAAGCGAGTACGACAACATCACCCACGTTAACGTTCCATTGCGAATCTTCAAGGGTATGAAGATCTAATCCAATCTCTCTCGTTGTTTGCATCTCCTAGATTAGATCTTGGCTTTCCCTCTGTTCGCTCCGTAGAAAATTTTGATTTACTATGCCGCGAAACCCATCAGAACAAGCTAGATGGAGCAACAACGGCCTTCCGCATGTGTAATCACAATCCCTTAGAGAGACCTTAAAGGCGCAGCCTCCGTGTTGGACACCATCCGAAGTGGTTCCTCCAGGCTCGACCACCTCGTAAATGAGCTCGTCGTTATCAAAAATCGTGGCAACTTGGGAGTCCGCTTTTCCTTGACTGAAATGTCCTCCAATCATCAACCCTAGGTGGGAACTCGTACTTGTACTCCTTCTTGTTTTGTCCCGCAATTTGCTTATCGGTTTCAAGTGAGTAGTTCATAAAATACCCATTTAACTTGTCAAATGTGTATTGACATGGTTATACCCTCAGCACGTGATCTCAAAGATACAGTCCGGCCAAGGAAGGCCCATGGCGTATGTCACGACCCATGACGATTTCGGGTGGCCAAGGCCCATGACGCCTTCGGATCCTTGGAGAGCAAGACTAGTGTAGATAGGAAATTCAAAGGGGTAAAACCCTAGAACTTTTAACCGACTAGGTCTATGCCCGGGACCTGCCTAAGTCTATATAAAGGCTAGGAGGGCACGACCTAGATCTCTCTCTCTCATACTTTCGCATACACACCTCCACGCCAGATTGCATCTTCGCACCCCTGTAACCTTCGGTTCCGCCGTAATCAAGCGGAACAAGCGGAGTAGGGTTTTCTCCGGGCTGAACACAGGTAAACCTTGTGTCCCCGTGTTGCTTGTTTGCTAACTGCTCCACGATCTCCAAGATCCCCATCTTCTCCAAAACCCAAGTCCATAACAATGGGCATTGATGAGATCAAACCTCGTCAATTGGCGCGTCTGGAACTGGGACGCCGATTGTGCGATCGTGGCGGTCCCAACCCGATCGATCTACAACTCTGCGGCGGAGAGTCACCTCCTCTTTGGCTTTCGACTTCACCGCCCACTCACGGCCACCATGAAGGACTTGAGCCCGTGGGCGGACTCGAAATCCTTCGGGAGCTTCGCTTCCGGTGGGAACCGGCCCTCCGCCTCCCGGCGGGTGCCCCTACCATCAATCAGGCCGCTTCATGGACCCCACACCGTGCATGAACAACATCATCAACATATGATTCCTACGACAGCGGCATGCAACTCCGATCAGGTAATCCGCCATCGGATGCGAGGACCTACGGTTCGGATCGAAAGCTGCGGCGGCAGCGGACCAATCTACGAGCGCTACCAATGCGCGTAGTCATCGAGCGGCGTGGATCAAGAACACCCAACCCGCCGCCCAACCGCCACCTAACCCGCTGAGCAAACGGCGGGAATAGAAGAAGCCGTCCCCACCGAAGGGAAAACAACGCCATGTCATCCGCCTTAGCAAAGAGGATGGGCCCAGTTGCAACGCCCGTGGCGGAAACATAATCTTGCTGCAGACTCCTCCTAGGATCTGCGATGGTTTACCACCGCCTCTGATCGAGGAGCACAAGAAGCAGGTCAAGATGCAGGAGGTGCTTGACAAACGCAAGCAAGCAGCCTCAGAGTCCAGCGCGCGACGAGTCGTGCTCTCTGCCATAGGCATCGGCTCAATCTCGAGCGGCAACTAAGGCAACAAGCACCGCTCTCGGGTGGAGAACATGGACCCCAAGGAGCGCCGGGAGGTGACCCGAACCCTCCACACATCCTTCATGGAGATGGACGCCGACGGCAACGTCATCCCGAAAACGCCGCAGGCTGCGATCATGGCAGCCACTGCGTACCTTGCAGCTCACCCACCTCCAGAAGGAGACCCGAAGAGGGCCATGCACAAGTTCGCACTTACCGGAATCGGACTCGTCAGAGCTGCGCTCCACCAGGAAGATCCCACGGAGCCGAAGAAGAAAGCTCCGGTCAGGTTCGACCGCAGCTCAACCCCTTCATCCGAAGAAGAAGAACATGACCTTCCTCGAAGGAAGAAGAGTTCATGCCACCGCAACCGTGACTACGACGCCAGAGACGCGCTCACGCAGCGCAAAATCGACAAAGCGCGAGCTAAGCGCGCCTGCTCGTCTGAATCTGAGATGGACGAAGACGAAGGAGAACTCTGCGGAGCCCGGTGCTTCAGCAGATCCGTCCGGCATAGTCATAAAAGTGCAAGCATGCCTCAAGGACCAGATCGGTCGCAACGTTCAAGTCTATGTCAACGACATAGTCATAAAAACCAGGGAGGCGTGGACACTTATAGATGATCTCCGCGAGATGTTCAACAACCTCGAACGCTACAGGATCAAACTCAACCCCTAAAAGTGCGCCTTCGGCGTCCCATCGGGTCAGCCGCTTGGGTACTTCATCTCTCAGCGAGGGATCGAGGCGAACCCGAAGAAAATCAGAGCCATCATGGCGATGGAAAAGCCGAAAAACCTCAAGGGTGTCCAACAGCTCGCAGGACGAATAGCGGCGTTGAGCAGATTCATCAGCCGCATGGGCGAGAAGGCCCTGCCATTCTACCAGCTGCTACGCAAGGCAGATAAATTCGAGTGGACGCCCGAAGCCGACGATGCGTTCGAAAGCCTCAAACGGCTACTCTCCACCTCGCCCGTCCTCGTTACACCAAAGGAGCGCGAGCCTCTGCTGCTGTACATAGCAGCCACACATCAGGTGGTCAGCACCATACTAGTGGTCGAACGACCCGAAGAGGGCAAGACCCACGGGGTCCAACGCCCAATCTACTACCTCAGCGAGGTACTGACTCCAACAAAGCAGAGGTACCCTCACTACCAGAAACTCGCCTACAGCGTGTTCATGACGGCTCGACGACTGAGCCATTACTTCCAGGAGCACCAGGTGATGGTCATCAACGAGGCACCCCTAAACAGCATCCTGAATAACACAGAGGCCACAGGACGCGTGGCTCTGTGGGGCATCGAGCTGTCACCCCTGGACATCGTCTACGAGAAGCGACTCGCAATCAAATCTCAAGTCCTCCCGGACTTCCTTGTACATTGGATGGAGCTGCGGTACGGACACCCGACATGTCGCGGTCATGGACGATGCGCCAGCGGCTCCAAGCGTGAAGTCGAGCGGAGTCGGGTCATCTTGACCTCCAGGCGACGGATGAAGTACGTCCTCGGATGAAATTCCAAGCTTCCAACAACGAGGCGAATCTGAAGCCCTCATCCATGGCATGAGGATGGCAAAGATCTGCGGCGCGCTGGTCATCTACGGTGACTCAACCTCGTCGTCCAGACGATGAACGAAAGTCGACGCCGCGCCGAAACATGATCGCGCATCAAGGCTCTACCACTTTCGAAGGAGAATTCGACGGCTGCGAGCTTCGGCACGTCGGAAGAGAAAGCAACGAGGAAGCCGACAGACTCGCCAACATCGGCTCCACCTGCGCCAAGGTGCCACCGGGTGTGTTCCTCGAACAAATCTGCGTGCCATCCATCAAGCGGAAATTCCCTAAGGGATCACCCGAAGAAGCAGAACACTCGGGAGCTACGCTGCCCGAAGGACACGAAGGACCCGAGAAACTAGACACAGAGGTCACTATGGTCAACCTGATGCAGGTCATGGCAATCGAAGAAAATTAGACGCGACCATACCTCCAGTTCTTGATAAACGGAGAACTGCCTGACAGCCCGACAGATGCCTGGCGCATATATCGTCGGTCAAAAGCTTTCACCATCATCAATGGCGAGCTGTACAAGCGCAGTATTACGGGTGTACTACAAAGATGCGTCACCATTGGTGACGGGAAAACAATCCTCCAAGACATCCACGAGGGCATCTGCGGCCATCACGCAGGCAGCCGCTCCCTTGTCGCCAAAGCTCTACGAGTTGGATTCTACTGGCCAACGGCCATGAGCGATGCAAAGGACATCGTCCGAAGATGCAAGGGGTGCCAAAGGTTCGCCGACAAACCACACGCACCTGGATCAGAGCTCAGGCCAATACCTATAGCCTGGCCCTTTGCCCAATGGGGCCTCGACATGATTGGCAAACTGCCAAAGTCCTCGAAAGGGGGCACGTCTACCTCCTAGTCGCAGTCGACAAATTCACCAAGTGGGTCGAAGCCATGCCGGTCACTAACCAAAAGGGCAAGACCGCCGTAAAATTCTTTGAGTCCATTGTCTACATGTTGGCGTCTGCCGCGGCATCATCACCGACAATGGATCAAACTTCATCTCAAAGAATTCCAAGACTTCTGCGAAGGCCTCGGATCAACATCACATACGCCTCGGTGGCTCACCCACAAACGAGCGGACAGTCGAAAGGCCAACGGCCTAATCGGGCGCAGCATCAAGAAGCGCCTCATGAGTCCACTCGAACGAAAGTCGGAGCACG
Source organism: Avena longiglumis (assembly GCA_030063025.1). Classification (NCBI taxonomy): domain Eukaryota; kingdom Viridiplantae; phylum Streptophyta; class Magnoliopsida; order Poales; family Poaceae; genus Avena; species Avena longiglumis. The sequence continues at coordinate 243,716,703 of CP125978.1, read as the reverse complement.
GACGAAGAGCTACCATCTGTCCTGTGGAGCTTATGGACTATGCCAAACAGCTCCACAGGCTACACGCCGTTCTTCATGGTGCACGGAGCCGAGGCCGTGCTACCGGTAATCGCCACCAGGCCCCGGGTCGCCGCTTCAATGGCGAATCCACGCACTCAAGATGGCCGACACACTCGACGAAGCAAGAGACGTGAAAGCGACTCGATCGTGGTGTACCTAGAGTCTCGCAACTACCACGGCCACGCCCAAGGTCCTTCGTCGAAGGAGACCTCGTCTTGCGACTCAAGCAAGAGCGACCGAAGAAATTCGAGTCGCCATGGGAAGGACCCTACATTATCACCGAAGTCATCCCAGGTGGCGCCTATCACCTCAAGCATGTGGAGTCTGGAGTCGCATACTCCAACCCATGAAACATCGCGCACTTGCGACGATTCTACCCCTAGCTACCTACCCCTTTACTTTCAATAAGGCTTTTCAGCCAAGGCTATTCAGCCGAACAATGTACTTCCTCCATTACGATATAAATAAAGCTAAGTGTCTCGCCCCAAAAATCTCGTTCGCTACTTGCAACTTTACTTTATGCTCCAAACGCACTCGGGGGCTCCCCCCACCTCACGATTTCATCGACCGAGGATCACACGTGTACACCTGAGTAGCTGACAACGTCAGGCAAACGAAAAGGACACGTACTCAAACAAAGCACTGCATGCTCACAACAAACAAACCTTTATAACAAAGGGCACAACACGCCCAGTCGAAATATACAAATTTTACATCTATCTCTTTTACAGGTACTACCTATCCTGAAGAATAACTTGAGCACGCTGCTCAAACAAATCTACGACCTGTTAACATCGCCTTGACCCGCATAATGCGGACGCATATCCCACTCGCCACCATCCGTCAAGAGGTGGCCTAGTCTGCTAATGCATGATCTACATCGTCGATGCGGCCTAACAAGGGACAACGCCTTCACCCTGCGACGAGCTGCTGCCTCACCTTCTCGGACACGAGTCACACTCGAAATCTAGATGAAGGCGGACAGGATGTGGGCACGAGATCCGTGGAAACATGACATGCAGAACCGACGAGAGCGAAGTCTGCACTTGGCGAAGCACCCACGATACTTGGTGAACACGATCCTACACCGTTGCCAGAGCCATGGCACGGTCACGATCCATCCAGAAGAAACCGCCAGCTTCCATGTCTTGTTGAGTCAAGCAATTGACCCGAACAACGACACGCTCCTTCTCCTCCCTCGGAGCAAGGTTAGCACCTGCGAAACTCGCACAAAATAAGACACAAGGCCAGCAGGCGCATCCGAAAAACTGAGCTGCAGCTCGAAACAAAGAACAACTTACATTGAAGCTGCTCAGACAGCCGAAGCAATTCCGCCATCAAGTACTCCTCTCTGGCGGCACCGCGATCTGCCTTGGACTTCCAAACATCGGCGTGACCACGCATCCCAAGCAACTCCTTCTCAAGACTACGAACACGGTATCGAAGAAAAGCAAGTTGTGACGAATCATCCAAAGATGGCCGCTGCCGTGCTGCAGACGGGGTGTCAGCAGGGTCAGCACCCGAAGGAACCTAGAGCAGCAGAAAAGAAAAGGACATAAACATTCAGACGGCAAAGAGCACAACTCAACAAAACTCATTAAGCATATAAAGGCCACTACGTGGCACAATGATTTTTGTTCCCCAACATAATTACAAGCAAAAGAAGATTACAAACTATCCTACAACTACAACTCCTAAGACGCGGCACCTCAGGTAGCCTCGGGCGGATTGCCTCGCCTTGGCCTCCCTGTCGCAACGCATACTCAGAAGCAGATCAATGAGCTTTGGCCCATATCGCTTGCGTGAGCGTAATAGGTAGCAAAGGCTACCTCGGATCCATCCGCGTCGGCATCCCGGAGGTGACATGGGAAGGTCGGCTCCGCTCCGGCCGCCATATCGCCGCCCGGCTTGGCCGATGCCCTTTCGCTAGCTTATGCGCCGCAGCGCCGGTGACAAAGCCTCCGCCGAGCGTCAACATCATCAAGGGCCACGCCTTGGGGACAAGCTCCTTGTAGAAGCGGCCAAGGACCTCCGCCTTGGCGTGGGAGGCTGACGGTCTTTGCGGCGATCTTCGACACCGCGGTAGCATCATCGAGCACTCCGTGCTCCGAGCGCCAAGGTCAAACTCGATGCCTGCGGCATCTGAGACAAAAAGAAGAGGACCGAAGAAAGTAACACAGAAGAAAGACAAGAAAACGAAAAGAAAGAAGAAAAAATAAGGTACTCACCCGAAACAGCCTTGGCAGCAGCCATGAGCTTGCCCGCCACCTCTCTTTCATGCGTAGTCGCAGCAGTGGCAAGCTGCTCCTCGCGGTCCGTGGCCTCCTGCTGCAGACGCTCCTTAGCCTTGGCTGCCTTGGCCAGCTCCAGCTCAAGGCGCTCTTTCGCACCAGCGGCGTCCTCGGCCTTCTTCTCCGCTTGACCAAGGCTCTTCTTGAGAGCATCAATCTCACGGAGGGAAGTGTTATGCTCCTCTGCATTCAAACATACAAGCGTCAGAAAGCAAGACAATAATGCAAAAAGAAAGAAGCATCAAAGCATATAGGTACCTTGAAGTTGTTGGAGGTTGGCCTCCAGAGCTAGGCACTCCTGCACCAGTCGCCTGGCATCATGCACAAAAGGCTGCAGGAAGAAGAACTACCAGTAAGGAAAAGGACTTGGGGGTTGCGCCCAACACGAAGGAACAAAAGCAAAATTCGCACGAACGCCCGTGGCTCCCAAGACTCAAGAAAGAACAAGACAAGAAAATTTTCAGACGCCGGGATCCCCTGGCAGAAGCAGTACTTACATGCTCGATGGCGACTCAAGGCCGCTCAGCCTTCGAGGCGCAACCACTGAGCTTCTGCGGAGAAGGGACCGGCGGCACCCTCGAGGTAGCCACTATCGAGGAGAAGGAGACGCAACCTTGACTCTCCCATCATCTCCCGAGCACCATCATGGAGGAGTCGTGGGAGGAATGCACCTGCGAAATAATTAGCACAAGCACAAAAGTCAGCACAAAGAGAGAGCGATATAAAGAAACTTACGAGTCCATGAGCTCAGTCAAGACAGGAGGTGTCCTTGCCTCTCTCCCTTCTTCTCTTCTTTCTTCTCTTCCTTCTTTCTTCCTTCTTCCACTGCTAGCGAAGGGCGCTACAGCCCGCACAGGAATGGCAGGAATAGGGGAAGAAGAGCCTCCATGCCCGTCACTATGACGCTCAAGGCACAGAGGGTTCCTAGGAGTCGGAGGAGTCGAGGCATCCGAAGACTCGCTGGAGCTCCGCGATCGCTTACGCGTGTGGTCCTCGCTCGACTCGCTGGCATCTTCCGCCGGAGATCCCGCCGACGGCAGCTCGGACATGGAATCCACCAAATCATTGTCCGGAGCATCCGGATATACTTTGGGTAATGGAGGCGACATACCCGGCACTTTGAAGCTCTGCACAAGAGAAGAACAATTTGTCAGCAAACAAATACAAAACAATGGAGTCGAAAAATAGCGCTACGCGCACGGATCTACACCTGTGGAACAGGAAGCGAAGAAGAAAACGGAGGAGTCAGCGACTTCCCCAGGATTTTCTCTCCGGCCTTGAACTTCAGCAGCAAGCGAAGGGCCCTGTCAAGATCTCCCTCGGAGATTTTCTTAGCCAAAACCCTCGTCGGATCACACCGGCCAGCATAAAGGAACATTGGGTGCACCTAACGGAGTGCACTGCGACGCCGAAAAGGTGCGGATGATATCCACATCATTCACTTCCTTCTCCTGAATCAATCGGAGATCCTCCACCCGACGATATAGCGCCTCTATCTCCGCCACCTCGCCATCCAAGATCTTGTTTTTCCAAGACCTTTTCGGCTCAATCTTCTGGGAGGGGTCGAAAGGAACAAGACCAAAATCTTGCCCAGGCACTACGGAGTCGCGGATATAAAACCATCGCCTCCGCCAGTACTGGACAGATTCGGACATGGAAAAGGAAAAGAAAAGCAGACTGGGCTTGAGGGAGATGATGCAACCCCCAATGGGATAAACACCATCCGAACCAGATTGCCTCTTCACGAAATAAAGTTTCCAGAAGAGGCCAAAGTGCGGCTCGATGCCGAGCCAGCACTCGCAGAAAGTGATGAAACAAGCAATATGAAGAAGAGAGTTGGGCGAAAGATGATGCGGCTGGATGCCATAGAGAAAGAGCAGCCCACGAAGGAAGTCGTGGACTGGGAAGGAAAACCCACGAATAACGAAGGCAAGAAACATAACCCGATACCCAGCGGGGGGACGGGGGATTACCTCGTTGCCGGGGAGTCTGACGGCCTCCCTATCCTGCGGGATCAAGCCCCGCTCGCGAAGCTTGCGGAGGTCACTCTCCCGCGTCTCTGATCGCCGCCAACCACCGTCGGTGACACGGGTAGTGGTGGCGCCTTTCTTCCCTCCGGCGGCGCTGGTACCAACCGCAGATGATGACTTCTTCGGTTTCCCCATCGCTTCTGGCGGCGGTGAGCCTTGAAGGGAAGAGGGAAATGTGGAAGGATATTCCAGCGCGCAGCAAGAACTCATAGAGCACAAGGAGGCAGTGAAAACAAGAATCGATGCGGTGAAAACAAACTGCAGCTTTCTCCAATGATTTTAACGGCGAAGACGACGCATGGCAACCGTCCATCAAGAAGACCTAACGCCAACGGCAGATCTGGCCATACACGTGTCAGCATCACAACGAACCGTCGTTACCACACCGTCCACTACGCGCGGAAATCGAGGCGACGCCGTAATTATCTCCACGCCGCACGTGACCGGTCAATTCAAGGTCAGCAAGTGGGACCCATGTTCGTCCAGTCAAGTCATCTCTGGCGCAGCAGACGCTTGAGGTCATTGATCGTCGGCACTAATGTCATCAAAAGCTATACTAGCAACAACTACAATTTCTTCGGCTTCAAAAGCTAAGAGTACTCACTCGAATCTACGATTCGACTAAATACTCGGGGGCTACTCCTATTAGGAGCGCTGGCCGCGCACCCGAAAGATGAATAAAAACGAACTATTTCTTCGAGTCCCTCGAGTCTCGACTCCACTACGGACTCGGGGCTACTCCCATAGGGAGGATGGATTTAAGCATCCGAACATTTTGTGTCCTGAACTTAACAACCGAACAATGTTTGAACTAAAGTCTCGCCGAGTCTATGACTCGAGACACTAAAGGGCTACTCCCATAGGGAGGCTAATGCGCACCCTATGAATTCTTCGAACGCAATCCTTCGGATTAGTATGCAAAAACTTTTCGGCAACTACCCAACAAAACGCTAAGTGAGCAACGTTCTCCTTGGCCACCAAACACCTCCGGTGATAAGCGTTGGATGTTGTTCTGCGACACAAAGATAAGACCTAAAGATATCGTCGATGGCACGGCAACGATAATGCGCTTCGCTAGTATAAACCCGTGCCAGCAGGCGCGATGAAAAATCCCGACGGACGCGTTGGGTACATCAGTTAAAATAACTGTAATTCCACTCCTATAAGTCCTCCGCGGCCTGAGTCGAATTACGCCAGCATATGTTCCGGGTTCGAGTTAAGGGACTCGAACCTGAGGAAGATCGTGTTGTTTCGTCCTAAGACAGCTAACTGACCCTGATCCGTCGGGTGAGTCAGGCACACGCATCAACAATCCCTACACACATACTATTAATACATAGTTGCACCCGAAGGATTGAAGAGTCCTCAGCCGAATCTACGATTCGACTGATCACTCGTGGGCTACTGACATGGTTATACCCTACGGGTACGTGATCTCAGCATACCTGGTCCGGCCCAAGGAAGGCCCATGGCAGATGTTGATAGGGCAAAGGTGTCCGATCTTTCGATGAGATGATGATAGTCGATTTGGTGGAGTTCGGGCTTGACGATCCGACTACACGTGCGAGCACGAGCGCCAATGCAATCGCTAGGCCAATCTCCTGGAGGTTACCGATCCTGCGGGAACACGATCACCGACCGGCAGGGTCTTAATTCCTACGAAATCGAGAACAAGTAAGAACCAATATTGCAATCAAGATTTTTGGATTAAGAGGAAAGCTTGATTGAAGAGGTGGATCTGAATAGGTGCAGTACAAGAGACCTCTGCGACGCCGAGCCTTGGCGAAGTTGCGACTATGGCTAACTTAATGTCTAAACAAAATCCGAGTCTAGAGGGTGGCTATGGGCGTATTAAGGCGAAAAGGTGGGGTTTCGGCCAGCCATGGAAGTGGTGGCCGAATCCAACCCTAAAAGTCTTTTTCCCCTCAAATACGGACTCTAAAAAGTGGCTAATTAAAATCCTGCAAAAATTACATGGGCCTCGCCCAAAATAAAGGTGTCGCGGCACCATATTAAGCTATGGACGAATTCGTAAAGTATTGATCTTGAATATTTCGTCCAAGCCTTCTTTCTTCATTATGGTGGCCTCAAAGTTCTGAAATCTTCATCCATGGCCTTCTCTTGGATCATCACATGCTTTCTGCCATCTCCATGCATGGCCATGCTCCAATGCTTGTCCCTCTCATCCATGCTTGTTCCATCATTCCTAAGAGTAAGAAATATATCTGATTTAGGCAGCATCATATTCTCATGTATGTGAGGAATAGTTCCAAGAAACGAAAGTACCTAATAGTTAAGTTGTTTGGCACGAGATCTTGTGATGGGTCCTTGTATGTGTGTTGCTATAGGTACAACAGTTGTATCAATAGTAGGGATGTCCACATCAGATGTACGCCAGCCCATGATGATTTCGGGTGGCCAAGGCCCATGACGCCTTCGGATCCTTGGAGAGCAAGACTAGCGTAGATAGGAAATTCAAAGGGGTAAAACCCTAGAACTTGTAACCGACTAGGTCTATGCCCTGGACCTGCCTAAGTATATATAAAGGCTAGGAGGGCATGACCTAGATCTCTCTCTCTCTCATACTTTCGCATACACACCTCCACGCCAGATTGCATCTGCGCACCCCTGTAACCTTCGGTTCCGCCGTAATCAAGAGCATACAAGTAGGAGTAGGGTTTTCCCTCCGGGGGCCTGAACCTGGGTAAACCTTGTGTCCCCGTGTTGCTTGTTTGCTAACCGTTGCACGATCTCCAGCATCCCCATCTTCTCCAAAACCCAAGTCCATAACAATGGGCATTGATGAGATCAAACCTCGTCATGTATCGAACTATTGCAGCGACGAGCAATGCACGGACACCTTTAAGAACCTTGTTGAAGGCCTCTGCCATGTTGCTTGTCATTTGACCATACCTCCGGCCATCCTCATCATAAGCCCGTGCCCACTTGTCACGGAGTTGAATGTGCTTATTGAGAAACTCTTGACCCTTGGAATTGAGTTTTTTGTTGTTCCGCAATCTAAGATATAGATTTGTGAAACGTCGGTCCGTGAAAGCAAGACAACAATCTTTGAACTAAGCGCAGAAATCAAGCGCATCGGGTGCTCTTTCCTTTTGTTGAGAAAAGCAGCCGCCTGATCCATTCTTAAACATTCTTAACATAAAAACCTTGCCCTCGGATGCATGATGAAGGAATTGAAGTTTCTTCACATAAACATCGCAACCCCAAACTGTCGTTTCAGCGGATTTAGAAGTGCGATTTAAAGTGAATGCAAAGTTTTCTAGTGAAACAATTCCACACTCTTTCATGAAATTTGATCTTTCTATTACGATGATTTTCCACTTCTTGAACTTTTCAAAGGTTTTTCATTAAGTAGATATAAAATCATCCGTGAAAGTAACAAAATAACGATATCCACCTCATGTGAGCACTAATGTATGATTTTAAGGCATGGCTCACATGTATCAAATGATTCATAATCAAGTGATTCAAAGTCCATCCGAATGGAGCTTCTTCATCGTTTTAATGCCAATATGACCTGAATTAGCGGCACACTGGATATATCTTGGATATATCATCATCAAGTTTAATCCTTTTAGCATCAACATTATGAATATGTACATTATCATCGAGATCCAATAAACCATTCAACATTGGTGCATGACCATAAAAGATTTCATTCATATAAATGGAACAACCATTGTTCTCGATTTGAATGAAAACCACTTGCATCAAACATGATCCAGATACAATGTTCATGCTCGAAAGGCACCAAATAACATTATTTAAGTTTATGACTAATCCCGGCGGTAAGTGGATTACAAATATTAGCAACCGAACCGGTATCTATATCATATATACCTTTGTTTGCCTTCTTACTTCCTTTAGTTCCCTTCTTGTCTTTCTTGAAACCTGTTCCTATTGATCATCAACACTTGATGTTCCTTTTGATCTCCACTTCTGCAGTTTAAGCATTGACGAGAGACTTCTTCATGCCACGCATATTATAGTTCATCGCTCTTATAGCTAGGTGGCACGATGGATGCCTAAGTCAATGGGAATCGTTATTCCCAAGGACACAAGATTATCGGTAAACGGACATCTTGAGTACATGCTCACTAACGAGAGTCTTCTTCCATCATAAGAACTTTTATGAAGCATTGTAGCTCTCTCTGAGCAATGTGTGAAAATCATTTTCAACTCACCCATTGTATCAAAAGCATTGCCGATGAACTAAGTTGTGGTCCTCCGACGAGTCGATAGACATTCTTCTCCTCGGGCATCATCAAAGGTGGGGGCCTAACGCGCTTCTAGCACATATTGCTTTTGTGCGGAGAGAGGAGAATCCTCAAATTCATGGCCCATTCAAGTTGCTACCGTTAGATTTGCTCTCTTTCTCCATGAACGCATTGAAATTAAAAGCGGTGGTGCCATCTACAAGAATTTGTAAAGTTTTAGACTAAGTGTATGATAGATTGAGTTCAACTAATCTATATTACGAATGAACTCCAGCGACATCCTCGTGTCCTTTTGGTGATTACATGAACCAAATCCACTACACCAAGTCCGATCATCACGTGATAGCTTCAAAGGCGAGCATCAAATGGGCATCATATCAATTATATGACTCATGCTTAACCTTTTGCTAGGCTCGCCAAGTTAGAACCTTAGTATTTTGCGTGTAAAGCTCTTACACCAAGTATGGTCGAGGATCCAAGTACACCCGATCATCACGTGATGTCTTGGAGCGCGAAAACATAATCGGTGCATACTAAAGGAAGAACACATTCTTATCTTGATATTTAAATGAGGATCATCTTATTATGGCTAAATAAGCAATATAAGATGCAATCAAACATCATATGTTTATTAGTGAAATTATATGGTTCATGATCTCTATCATGTGCATCGTGGTATGATCACTATCATACCTATGTAATGTGTAAATCCACAGTCTATGGATTTTGACGCTATGTGTGTTAAGAGTATCATCTCATACTTCTACTTACAACACTACCATATCATAACACTAGCTCAACAATCTAAACTAGGCGCCTCTAATTTATCCATTGCAAGTTTTACGGTACGTGGGAGGACTTTCGAGATAGAACCGTTCTTTTACGAACATGAACCAACGAGGATAATCAAATTGTTGACAACTCGCTTGCAAAATAGATATTGACTATAGTAGGAGAGACAGACACCCGCTAGCCCTTATCAAACTAGTTGCATGTCAGCGTGGAACAGGGTCTCATGTGCGAGGACATGTAAAGTTTGTCTAGCCGCTCATCCCACTATGCCACCAATATCCAAAATCACAAGAAAGGAGAAACAACATGATCATCATCGCCCACATACTCATATGTACTAAGTATCTAAATACCCTTCAAGGGTTACATAGAAAACAAAAATTTTCCTGATGTGAACTATATACCAAGATCTATTTATACTAGATACAAACAGCGACGGGGGATGTATATCCATAGAGAACATACCCTGAAGACCGACAAAGTTTAACGAGTCCAAACTCGTGGTTGATGTAGACGATCTCTTGCCGATCTCAAGATCGAGAGAAAGTCTAAGCGCCGTCAAAATCGCCATCTTGCTCCGTACTCGCTTCACTTGAGCAACCTCCGCCTCCTCGCCCAGCGATGCAGCACAACTCTTTCTTGCCGATAGCCAGGAACATGTATCTCGCTAGTGAGAGATCCTTCACGAGGAGGGTGTGACGAGAGGTGAGAAGGGAGAGCTCCTTTTATAGGAGGAGGGGGAACCCCAAGGGGTGGCGGCGCATGGGGGGGCCCTCCCTCTTCATGTGGTGGACACTCCACTCACAAAACTCCTCCAAATTCCTCCACTCAAAATCCCACTCAAAGATCCCATTAAATTTCCACCAAATTTAATGCAAACTCTCATTAAATAAAACTCTTTTTTTATTCAGAATTTTGTCAATTACTTTAATGACAAACATTCACAATAACCCTTGCTAGAATTCTATTTCACATGCATAACCACTTTATGCAATTTCACCCGAAAACCTTTTTTGTATCTAGTGAAATAAATTCCTCGCTTGTTTATTCTTTCGGCATGAAACTTTTGCTCCAATTGGATATCGTCGGTGTCTCTTAGTGTGTCACCCTACGGTTCGTGAATAATGCGGACATGATCGAGACCCCCGGATCAATAATCGAGACCCATCTCGGACACACATTCAACGATGACTTTCTTGTGATCGTTTTCGTCCGACCTTTTTTCTAGTATCTTAATCCTTTGTTTCACGATATATTACATGTCCGAGATTCGATCATCGGTATCTCCATACCTAGTTTGATCTCGACATGCACTCTTTTCTCGTGATATAACATTCTAGTGATCAAATCACTTGCTTGCAAGCTAATCAATGTGATATCATATATCTATCCGCATCGGGATGAACAAATTCCACTCTCGATCCATGAGCCTCAACATAACACTTTATTAGTTCAACCCATCTTTATAATCACCCTGTACGGTGTGGCGTTTGATGTTATCAAGAAACTCTTCCTGTTAGTGATTGATCTCATGATCTCATGGTTGCAGGATTAGGATCACTGTAAGTTGTTATAGCAATATAAACTCAATGACTTTGATCGTAATGCTATAGGATGAATGTTCATCACATCATTACACTAATGTTGTGATCCCGTTATTAACAACATCCAATGTCCATGATCAAACCTTGATCATCTTGTTAATCAACGAGCTAGTTTATGAGAGGCTTAACTGAACTTTACATTTTGTTTATTAAACACACATGTATTAACGTTTCCGTATTAATACAATTATAGCATGCAAAATAAACATCTATCATATACTTGGAATACACATAATAAACAATTTATTATTGCCTCTCAGGGCATATTCCCTTCAATCTTGAAGATCATCAGCCAACTCCTTGCTCTTACATTCCCTATAGAAGTTGGAACAAAAATGTCTCATGCACCATCGGTGGTGTAAAGGAGGATGCCCGGGAATGTCAATCGTCACCGCGTTGAGAATTCCTTGATGGCGATCCGAGATTACACATATTTCCCTATCAAGAGGTAATACCTTCGTTCTCAAAAGACGGAAGAACCACTCCCAATTAACATTGTTCTCCGCCTCTACCAAAGAAAAAGCCAAGGGAAGCAACCGGTTGTTTGCATCATTTGCTATTGCAATCAAGAGAGTCACATAGAACTGCCCTATCAAGAAGGTGCCATCCACGGAGATTACCGGCCTACAATGTTCGAAGCCCCTCACACATTGCTCGAATGCCCAAAAAGCACGCCGAAATATTCGAACATTTCTTTCATTACGAACCATCGTTTCGGTGCCATATGGCTCAACCACATGAACCATGCCCGGGTTATCATCGGCCATTGCTAACAACAACCTAGGGATTCGGCTATATGATTCTTCCCAACCACCGTACAACATCCTGAATGCGGCTTGCTTCATCTTCCATGCCTTCCCATACTTCACCTCATAGTAAAAGATTGCATCCACGAACTCCATGACCATCTTGATGGTCATTGTCGGAAGTGAAGAAATTTGGTTTGAAAGCCTAAAGGTGAGGAACTCAGAGGTCAGCTGTCGGTGCTCGTGCTTCACATCTTTGCCATCCACCCTTTTTCCATGGCACATGTGCGTTGACACATAGCTTGAAATGCGCCAATCAGCCCCCCTTGTATGGTCTTGCCCGCACTATCCAAGGACAACCATCATCCTCGCATTTAACCGTGTAACGCTTCTTTACGTCCGAGTGAACCACCGTGAAAGGACGATGATACCTAATAGAGAAGTTTTTGATCCATTGCTTAAGTTCCAACAATGTGGCAAACCTCTGTCCTTTTGAAATCCCATTCTTCTCGTGACTAACATCCCGATAGGAAGTTGGCCTTGGTCCAAGCACTACACCCTTGCCGCCATCAACCATGGCTTCATCCGCTAGACTAAGGTCACGAAACAAGGGCACCCGATGTTCCCTGTCCAATACCTTCTCATGCACTTCGTCCTCATCCTTAGTGAACTCCTCCTCATCAACTTCTTCATCGAGACCATCCTCATCCGAGTCTGATACATACATTCGAGAATACGGGATGTCATTATCCATGTTCTCTTGTGTATGATATAAGTCCAAATTTCCAATAGTGTTGTCACAGAGCTCAACCTCCCTCTCACAATCCCCATACTCATCATTCTCCTCTTCCAATGCTTCATCTTGATTCTTTGAAATGGGGCTCAGAGATGTCCTCAATTCATCTTGCTGGGTCAAAGGAGGCTCAGTCAATTCCTCTTGGTTCATGGGTGGAGGACTCTGATCTTCATATGGGGAAGAAACCGGTATGATACTCCTTTGCATATTACCATCAACCTATTTCGTGACAAATAACTCAAGAGCTTTGTCTTGTGATTCAGCCACCACTTCCTTGTATGCAAACCAACATTGCTCCGGCTGATACGCATTGTCTTCCAACAATTGTGCATCCCAAATCCCACATTGTGCCTACCCTCCAACTCAACAACATCACTAGGATCCATCCAATTCAAATCTATCCGAACTTGTTGCAACACCTCCGCATATTTTGGACTACGGTCAAACACCAAGTCAATCTCATCCGGGTCCGGCTCAATATTGCCTCTCAAGAAAGCTTCCTTGTCCATATGATGAACATGGACAATTCTAGCCATCCCTAAAATAAATATAAGAATATAACGGTAGATAAATTCAATAAGTATCTATGCCAAAATTTACACTAACAACAAGCTCATACAACCATACCCTAACTCTTACCCTAACCATAACCCTAACCCTAGCCCTAACAATCTTATCTATACACATGAAGGTTTAATATACCAATCCTAACTCTATATATCAACCAAACACCTCATTGCTCCATACAAGTTTACATATCCAATTGGTGGCCAAGCATTTGGAGGAATTTCTCAAACTACCAAAATTAGGGCTAAATAAAGAGATTTCTTGGATAAAATGGGGAGGAATACCTGGGGGAGGAGGTCAACAACAAGATCCACAGAGCCTTTCTTCATATTTGAGCAATGGGGAAGGATTAGAGGATGGGGAAGATGATGAACCGCCGCCGCCACCGCCTCTCTCTTCTTTGTGAGGTGTGAGAGGAGAAGAAAAAAATGGAGTGGGGAGAGGAGGCCGCCGCTTGGGCTCAGGGGAGTGCGCCACCACCATGCGCCCGACACAATGGGTCTTGGCGCCACCCGACCGGGCGCCAAGACTTAAGTTGTCAGTGGAGCCGGGCCAAGGGAGGCGCACAGGCCGTGGTTGGCAGACATGCATCTTGGCCAGGGATAGACGACAATCGCTGGGAATATGCCCTAGAGGCAATCATGTATGATGATATTTCCCATTGTATTCATAAAGTTATTAAGTAGTCCTTGTATGATCATCTGATATGTATTATTTAATATGTGATTCATTTGTGGAACTATGCATGCATGTTGTTTGTACTAAATATCCTTGGTCATTGAGGTTGTCCGACACACAACTTAGACCAATGTGAAAGTTGGCTTGATGACTCGGTTCCACTTGTCATGGGCATGGAGATGCTATTCCAACTTACACAGACTAGGCTAAAGAGTTTAGGGAGTCGGATTGACCCATATTGAGGTACAACGAACTAACTTGTCATTTGTATATCTCAATCAATGGAATCCTTAGACCTTAGGTTGTTTCATAGTCCGAGTTGAGGATCACCGACTTAGGTTCTCACAACGCCGATCCGTGAATCGCGCTTATAAAGGCGGGTTCGGGTCGATCGAGAATCAAGTCGTGATGTGAATAACCAAGATGGGATTTTGCCTCCACTCGGAGAGAGATATTCTCCGGCCCTCTCGTGAGATATGATTCGAAAGCATGGCCATGCACGACTCGGTTAAGTGTTAATCGAGGCGATCGACTAAGAGTTAGTCGGTGAATCACTTATCTCGGATCGAGAAGAGAGTCGGACTATTTAAGGATGACATATATTCGCCTATAGTCCGACAAGGTATATCGTGAGGCAAAGGGACTCGACGTAAGTCGCATTGAAAAGGCAAGTCGTCATGACTCTTTGGTACTTGGGAATCGGTATGTTCGCTAGGAGCCGATGCCGATTGATCGATTGTGAGTTGGACTCTAATCGTGTCCAAGTAACCTTGAGCTCAAGGGTCACACACTTAAGAGCGGAGCAAGTTCGGATTGGATCCGAATCAGTCTGGTTGGGTTGGACCTAAACCAGATTAGGATCGAGTTAGTGAGTTGGACTCACGGTGACTAATGTTATATGGGCTTTAGTGAATGGGTCGCGCGGCGAGCCCACGTTCACTCCCTATATAGTGGAGCACAGAACTTGAAAGGAAAATCGTTGTTCGTTAGGTTATTCCATGTGTTGGAAACCCTAGCTCCATGATCCAGTCAGCCAGAATCTAACCTAGCGATTCACGGTGCTCCTCCTTATGCGTGTGGATACCAAAGAGAGGTGTTGTGCGATCGCACCGTGACGATCGGATCGTGAGGATCTGCATCGCATCAATCGACGCGCTTCATCGCAGAATCACCGCTGCCTAGTGGTAAACCTCGTGGCCTTCTACCTCCTAGATCTAGGGATCACCAAGTTAGAGGAAAAGTTTTGTTTTATCTGCGTGGCCCAACAGACACCGCACGCCGAGCGGTGGCAGCGGTGGCGGGCGGGCCCCACCATACAACAGGAGGCCTGAGGCGCCGTTCTAGTTGGCGCTGCAGACATGCGTGCGGCGCCGAGACAGCGGGAGTGGCAAAAAAGGGTTATCCAGTTTGAATTTGTTTTCATATAGGGTTAATCTTTGAGACTTTAGGTTGTTTTTACTGGAAATCTACTTAACGACCGGTCTGAGGAATTACAAACCCGGCGTACATACATGTAGTGCACAACCATGCATGGCACTAAACGACAAAACAATTCAAAACCAACTAATGATCAGATTAAAAATTTAAAATATTTTATAGATCAAACCATTTATTCGATTTAGGATCCGTTTTCACCGTTGGGCTAGTCGCGATGAGATCTTCGAAACTAGATCCCATGTTTCGATGAAAAAAAATTCGAACAAAAAAGTTATCCACCCCTAACACGTGAGTTATCCATATCATAGTATATATGTTATCCACCCTATAACATATAAGTTATCCATAATATAAATGGGTTGAGTCAAGCTGTTCTCGCATTTCTCTTGTGATAACTTTTGTATTTTTTTTGCCTCATGAAACCTCGGTTGCCTCTTGTATTTTAGTTCACTTAATTAAATGTGAGCTATGAGCTAGTTTAATTGGGACGTGATAGTCTAGGTGTTAGGTGTAACACTCCCGATCACTCCGGACCGACGGCTGTCACTTCTGGCAGCTCAATAGGATCTCTAAACTAACCCCACAGATCAACACTAGTATTTTCTGCGCACTTTGTCCTCACTCGTACGCACCCGGTTACTCACTTCCCGGTCGGTCACCCATCCTAAAATTGCTCTAGGCCAAGCACGCTTAACCTTAAAGTTCTTTTCGAATGAGCTTCTGGAAAATAAGTTGCAACTTGTTGGTATGGGTTTCCTGTCAATCCTATTGAACCATGCGCCAGGGTCTCACATACACCCACCCTTAGAAGATCGACGTCCTCGTCGATCAACCACAAGCAAGGAACGTTCCCTCTTGGCACACGTTTGTACGTCCAGTGCCGGCACATAGCCATGTCGTGTCCACTCTAGGCCACACGCTCCATGCTACACATGTCCGCCACTGACCCGCACACGCCCGTGTAACCGCGAGGATCGGCTCTGATACCAATTTGTAACACCCCCAGTCACTCCGGACCGACGACTGTCACTTCTGGCAGCTCAATAGGATCTCTAGACTAACCCAGCATCAACACTAGTATTTTTCACGACTTTGTCCTCACTCGGCGCACCTGCCACCCATTTCTTCCTTGGTCACCCATCCTAGAACTGCTCTAGGCCAAGCACGCTTAACCTTAGATTTCTTTTCGAATAAGCTTCCGAAAAAAAAGTTGCAACTTGTTTGTATGGGTTTCCTGTCAATCCTATTGAACCATGCGCCAGGGTCTCACATGTTAGGGTACTGAGATTTTGTCATCGTCGATGTGTTAGTATTGACGAGCGATGAATGCTTGGTACTATAACACCATTCAGGACTTTGTGATCCGTATGCCACAGTAGAGGCGATGAAGCCGAGCCGTTAAACTACTAACTGCGTGTTATGTTTATTTATTATAACTTAGGGTGATGGTGGGTGGAGCATAAGACCCCAATTATCATATCGTATGAAAAAACTTAGATTTAATTTCTTTATGCTTGATGTTTGATGTGATAGCCTCTCGAGGTTGAGTCGCTCGTACGCCTCGTGTGATGACGTCGATAAAGCCGAGCCGCTAGAATAACTTTTATGTTCTATCTTTAGCTAAATTTTATAGTGGTTGATAACTTATACGTTATTGGGTGGATACGTTATATGCTGAAGCATGGATAACTTCCGTGTTACTAGTGGATAATTATTGTATAATGTTATGGATAACTTTTGTTTACAGCTGTGAATAACTTTACATAATTTTTATGATAACTTTAGTTCTTTTTGTGGCCATTATTATTTTCTAAGTCCTTCTTATCTTCATTTTTCTATTTAAATGTGCGATAGACTTAATTAATTTTAACACGGTACTCTAGACTACACGCCGTTGACTTAGTGAAACGGTTCTTAAATGGTAGGAGTTCACATTTATGTTTTTGCACACATAAAAAACTCAAATACACAACTCGTTTATAGAGTGGATAACTTATGTGTTGCATGGTGGATAACTTACATAGTATCGCCTTGATAACTTATGTGTTACGGGTAGATAACTTTTGAGTCAATTTTTTTCCGAAACATATCAACATGGGATCTACTTTTAAAGATCTCACCGCGACTAGTCCAACGATGAAAGCGGTTCATAAATCCGATAAATGGTTCGGCCTACAAACCATTTTAAATTTTCAGATTTCGTATTTTAATCGAATGACATCATCTATTTTGTCTTTTATGTTTAACAACAAACTTACTTTCTATTTTTAAGCCATAATACATGCGAGTACACATAAAACTTGATACGCTTTAGTGCCCGCTAGAATTTGAAATGCGAAGACCGGTCCTGAAGGTAATTTAATACTTCCTCCGATCCTAAATAAATGTCGCAATTCAAAACCGCGACACTCGGACACCTCTTCGTGTTCCGCTGTGGCCTAATGGCGCTTGTGGCGTTACCTCGTGGTACTGGCACGTTTCGTGCTCGGTGCTATCAAGGTAGCCTCGCTCTCGCTATTAGTTTCGGATGCCGCTCACGATAAATTTAGTAGGATAGGAGGGAGTACTATTTTTATTTAATTTAATTTGCCGAGTGGAGATGCTGAAGCACGCCGAAGCCTCGTCCAAATGCCCGAAAGCCGACGCCAAATACTGCTTCAGGTCCTAACCGTCTCCTTCCTCATCACAACCGCACCCTGTTCCAACTCCGTCGAGTCGCCGCCGGGACCGGGATCTAACTCCTACCTCGGCACAACGGAAGGAACAAGAAGGCGCGGAGCAATGGTGCTGATCCCTCTCGTCCGGGATTACATCGACCGCATGCTGCACGATGTCTCCGGCATGAAGGTCCTCGTCCTCGACCCCCAAACCGTGCGTACGAGCCCCCAAGACCCTGTCCCTGGTAGCCTCAGCTCCTCCGCGGGAGATCTGATCTTCTCTGACCAGATCCGCGGGTTCGTTCCAGGTGGAGATGGTGAGCGTAGTATACAGCCAGTCGGATCTGCTGCGGAAGGAGGTGTTCCTCGTGGAGACGGTCGACGACGCCTCCAGCTCCAGGGCGTCCATGGCGCACCTCAAGGCCGTCTTCTTCTTCCGGCCATCCTCCGACAACGTCCAGAAGCTCCGCCGTCACCTCGCTGCGCCACGATTCGCCGAGTGCCACCTCTGTCCGTATTTGATCCCCATTTGCTTCATTCAACCTTGGAACTTGCTATTTTCTTATTAGCGTTTGTCATTTCTGTGCGTTAATCGTGATATAAAACGGGAGAGTTGATTGCTTTCAGAGGTGCAAACAATTTGGTAGAAACCCCAAGAGAAAAATCAGCACATAAAATCGTCGGGACTTAACAGCAGATGTTCACTAGCAGTATGGGGGACACAAACAAGATTCTAAAGCAGCTAGGCAAGACTAGTTTCTCTTTTCTGGATAGTATGTTACCCATTCTATTGTCTAAAAGTTAAAAGTTATGCGTAACCAGAAATAGTAAAACTAAATACAATGTAAGAGTTGTCTGATATTGTTGGTACCTTGTAGTGGGGTCTGAAAGAGGTGCAAATGTGTGTTTGGTGCAGTAGAGTTTTTCTGATTTCGTTCATTTTATTGTTTGTTCCCTTGCAGTCTTTTCCAACATACTGAAGATTCCACAGATTCAGGTGCTTGCTGATTCTGATGAGCAGGAGGTTGTGCAGCAAGTTCAGGTATATGCTGTTTATGATTGTTATTACTCATTGGAATGAAGTTCTTGAGAGTTCAAAGGGAGGATGATATTGTTATATGAATGTTGTTTTGTTTTGCAGGAGTTCTATGCTGACTTTTGTGCCATTGATCCTTTCCATTTCACTCTGAATATACGCAATAACCACATCTACATGCTTCCAATGGTGGTAGACCCTCCTGGTATGCAGAGCTTCTGTGATCGAGCTGTTGATGGCATCGCTTCTCTCTTCCTGGCTCTGAAGCGTCGCCCTGTTATTAGATACCAAAGGACATCGGATGTCGCAAAAAGGATCGCACAAGAAACTGCGGTTGGTCCCGTATAAATGCTGAAAATACTATATGTGGCCCCTGAAAATAATTGATCATCTTTAGGATTTTTAACATATGTACTTCTTTGTAGAGAAATGTTTATGTGTGCACATTTCAAAGATTGATACTATTGAAACACCTCTCCAAAACAGTCAACTCTATATTTTTGTTACTCTAGCACATCTTCACGTGTGAACTCACTAGAATAAACAATTAGTTCTAATGTACCGATTATGCCTACACTGATACAGATTCTTGTCCTATCCCTCTTGATTATTCTTTTCATAACTCCTTTGATCGTGCATCATTTATGCCCTTCCGGTTGTACTTCCGTGGTTTGATCTTGAAGGCACAATGACATAGTTTCTCCTTCCCCCAAATGATGTTTATCTCTACACATACTGCAAGCTAGTCATTAGGTGGATTTCTGTGCAGTGCTTACTGCAAGCTTGAATTTCCTTTTTGCCTCTTTATTATTTATCAGTGGTCTGGAGTTTCACAACATGAAATGAATATGGAATGTTTCTACATGGGCTTTTGATATGACATCATGTTAAAATGGTTTATTTATTCTGCATTTTGTCTTCAGTGAGCTGGAGGATTATGATCAATGTAATTTGTATCGATTGTAAGTTTTTAACACAGTAGGTATTAGCTCAGACATTGCTTAGAAGTTACTAGTATGGCTCAGACCTGTTGAACGAGCAATGAGATTATGACAATTCAACCAAAAAGTGTATAGTTATATTTTGTTTATGTAAAATGGTGGAATAGTATGAATATAAGGACAGTACTCCCTCCGTTTCAAAATATAAGATGTTTTAGCCTTATGAAGCAAATGTATCTAGATGCCTTTTAGTGTAAGTTTGGAGTGAACCTAAACACTAAAAGGGTCTAGATACATTCACTTTACAAAACTAAAACATCTTATATTTTGAAATGGAGGGAGTAGTTTTGAAGTGGCATGTAACAAATTTAGTACTTCGTGGTGGCATGTGTTAACTTATGTATCTTATCATCTTGGGACCGTCTACATTACAGTTATTTGGTAATTGTACCTCTTTCAAAGAAATTTTCATGACGGAAGTGCAAGAAGTAGAGGAAGACTGAAAATCTTCTGTGCTTAACAAAGTGTTCGGAACTCATCATCATTTTGTCCTTTTGTTTTAAAAATATCTTGATGCTATTGTGACTTTTGGAATACTGGCTGCTAAAGCACTTGCGATTTGGAATGTGCAGAGATTGATGTATGAGCAGGAGAGTGGCCTGTTTGATTTTAGACGAACTGAGAACTCTTCCTTGTTGTTGGTGATTGACAGAAGGGATGATCCTGTTACTCCATTACTTAACCAGTGGACATATCAGGTACTGTAAAAAAGATATTTTTTGGCTGTTGCAAATGTTTTTTTCTGTTAATTTGCTTGAGAATTTGAATTCACAGGCAATGGTTCACGAGCTTATTGGAATTGAGAACAATAAAGTTGATCTTACGGAGTTTGTTAATGTACCTAAAGACCAGCAGGTTGAGAAGTATTGAATTTCTTCTGTTCATATTATGATAAAGTATTCTGCATGAAGTCTTTGAATATTAATTGATGTGAAATATACTCATACAGGAAGTGGTTCTATCAGCGGTACAAGACAACTTTTTTAAAGCGAACATGTTTGAGAATTTTGGGGACCTCGGTATGAATGTCAAAAGAATGGTAGATGACTTTCAACATCTTTCAAAAAGCAGCCAGAATTTTCAGAGCATAGGTAAGCAGTATAGATTTTTTGCTTTCATTGTTTTCTATGAAAGATATAGACCAAAGAGAAATTATGTCTATTTACCCTGCTTTTTTATATTTCTCTTGTAATTTCACACTTTACTCTTAAATATGGCCTTTTGTCCCCATCTAATTTCATTTTTGTTAATCATCGCTCTTACTAAAATACCATTTAGTACCATAATAGTCATTGGTAATTTTTTTTTATAACATAGTCATTGGTAATTGTTTTTGCAGATAAGTATATCTAATAGCTAAGTGTTTAACTTCAATGTGTTCCCGTCATTTTGTGTGTGTTATGTGTGTGTTAAGAAGCGCGGAGGTATAGAGGAGAGGGGATGTTGTGTTGGACTGAGCTTGCTGAGGGGCCTGCACACCAGTTGCTACTCTGCGGGTTCGAGCTCCCTTTGGTGAAAATGTGGAGGCCAGGAAAAGGGTGGATGGTTACACAATGAAGCTGCGGCAGAGGTAGGGAGTGAAGGCATCAGAGAAGGGGCTACAGGTGGGCTCAGTGCGCACTGGCTAGAGTTGCGTGAGAGGGAGAGCGAGGGGAACGGCCAATGCTGTGTTAGGGTGAATAAGGGAGAGGAGGGGAGCATCATGGAGAACCGCAACGGCCGTGGAGGACTGGGCAGCCAATTGGCCACGGTGCGTGCTCTGGCTGGCTTGGTGGTATTGATGCCGGCCAGTGGCATCCAGGCCAAGGGGAGAAACAATAAAGGGTAGGGGGCTGCCAGGTGTGGCCAAGGCCCATTAGCTGTCTCTAGGGTGATTAGAGGTGGTTGGGCGCTAAGCATATGTGAGAGAGGTTAAAGCACTAAATGCCAAGTTTTGATCAAACCAAAGATTTGAAGATTTGCTAGGATTGACGATCTCCTGCACAGAGAAATGATGTCTAGGAAGGAGAGGGGATTTAGGGATATCTTGAACTGTGGGAGTTTAGGATAGATCATGGTTCATAAAAGCGGAACTAAGCCTTTGCTTAAGCGCTGAGTGATGGCAAAACTCTTCGCTTAGGCCCCGGGCGACTACTTAAGCACTGATAAGGCCCATTAGCACAATAAGGGCATAAGAGGTTCGTGCTAATGGTCTTTTTCATGCTATAGAGCTAGCTCAGTAAGGCCCATTATTGAACCCTAGTTTGCTACCCAATCTGAGCCATTTATCCTTTCTAATCTGAGATGTCCCCTTCCTTGCCTCCGCCGCCTCTCCTTTTCCGGAGTAAGCGTCACTCTCCTCTACTTCTCCTATGCTCTAGGATGCCCATAATTTCTTCCTTGTTTTCTATCCGTACGGTTCCGTACAGAACATTTAAGCTTCAATTCCTCTGAGCTAGGGGTGGGCGTTCGGTCTAGACCGAAAATTCGGTCTTTGTAATTTGATCTATTTCAAAATCGGTCTTTTAGTTGCCGACATATACTCGCTGGTTTTACTAACCGACAATTCTGGGTACCAATAATTCAGTTCCGGGTTCGGTCATGACCGATTGTGTAGTGGACATTATCATCAAAGAACTTGAAAACTATTCAGTAAGTGCTTGGGCAACATTTCAGTTGTAATTTTGACTTATTTTAATGCATATATTCATATCAATTAGCACGAATATGACAGTCAACGGTAATGACCGAACTAATGACCGAATTGACTGAACAAAATTCGGTCTTCAAAATTTACTACCCAATATTTTGACCGGTATTTTCGGTTTCGATCTATTCGGTCTCGGTCTTTTCGGTTATCGGTTTTTCTGCCCACCCCTACTCTGAGCGGTGCCTCACCGCTCGCTTAGCGCATAAGCGCTTTTTTGAACCTTGGGATAGGTTATGAATAGGGATCCTTGTAAAGAAAGATTTCAACCAGAACTGTACTGTTTAATTTAGTTTCTTTGAATATGACATGGCGCTCAAAGCACTTGTGATAGTCAAGATCACCAAATTCAAGCTTTGGTAGAAAATTGGGATTTTCAGATACGAAATTATATGTGTGATAATGATTTTACTATTTCTGGTCATTTTAAAATGGCTAAAAATACTTTCTTAAATATCTGGAAAATATTTATTTTTGAAGTGACGAGAAATAGTATAGTATACAAGTCAGACATGATTATTAACAAGACTTTGGTTTCAAAAGATCTGCCAGAATAGTTCAAAATAATTATTTTCGAGATTGATCCACATGTCATGAACATTCAAGTTATTTGTGTGGCAGTGTGAGTTTTTATCACATTCTTAAGGTTAGTGTATTTTATATGTTATAAAGGGACATAAGATCTGATAAGAAGCATGAGATACAGCCGAATGCAAATAACACCAAGTTTTTAATTTGCTTCAAATTTTATCTTGCATTAACATAGATGATGTTGTAGGTCCGAAATACAGAGTGACATATGGTGTTAGTTGTTTATATATTTTGAGATGTGTATTTGCAACAAAAAGAGATATCCACTTGTAGTTGCTGCAACTGAAATAATCGTAGTATATTTTATATAAATGGCCCATAACCAACATACGATGAACTATTTGAGGGTACATGGTGGAATGCCAATCTATACCTAATAATAAAGTACGGATTGTTTCTCTCTTCGTTCGTCATAATACACTTTCGTCCAACATCAAAGACGTTTTCATACTTTGCACCGCATGTTGGTATCTGCACCGATCCATGTACAACTTAGGAGTCTGTTCTTCATACTTCGCACCGCACGTCCGTATCTGTACTGATTCATGTACAACTTAGGAGTCTGTTCTTCATACATCATCCAGATTTGTGTACGGTAGGACTCTTCTAGCCAGACAAACGTTACACGATGGATACTAATCAATCTACCGCGCATCTATTGCTTGATGTATGGGCGCGTTATCGGCCACGAAGGAGCTGAACTAATTGGTACCACTGTAACTTTAGAGCCCGATCAAGACACGATCGATCCACTCCGTATACAAAGCGGAGGTTTTATTAATTCTCGCTGTCCATCGTGTGACTCCCCCTCTCTCCACCCCAAAAAAAATGCTGACTCCCCTCTCGATCTCGCCTCCCTAACCTTAGGTTTTCGACGCTGCATGTACCAACCAACAAGCGGGCAGGGAGAACGGCGCGACTGAGGTAGCGGCGGCCGGACTAAGAGGAGCAGCTGTGGCGTGGATTGCCTCCTGTATGGAGGAGGATGATGGGTGGGAGCGTCTTGCACGTGGTCGGCGAGAGGCCGACAAGGTAACCAGCAAAGTAAGACGCAAAGACGTTCTTTCCATTAACCCACAGTTTTGATGCGGTTGTACGCGTTATGCGACTCTGTTGCCGACGACCATGAGCTGGATGTTTACATGCTCTCCAGGAGTGACGACGCCAGGGCTATGCATTATGTGACTCGCAGCTGCCGACGGAGCGGCGCGCGGAAAGTTGGATGTACAAAACTCCAGGTGGAATTTTGACACATGGTCTGGTGCCGAAGAACGGAATTTTTCGAACCGATCTAAGATAGCTAGGGATTCAAGGGATCAAGCAAAATCAACAAGGTTGTTTGCGAGCATAGCAAGATGATTCACCCTGGTCAGCTCGGATGGCGGTCGATTCGAGACTGAGTCGCACCTCTCTGCACCATCCAGGCTATGCGCCCGCGCAACAAGGACGCCTGGCTATTTTCGTCTCTCTCCTGCTCTAACACAAGTATCAGGCAAAGAGAGTGCTCTCACGTTTCCAGCCTGACTGCCTACTGCTTTTGGTCTGAAAAACACACATAAATAGGAAACCATGTGGTGACTGCTAAACTGTCTCATCGTTGACCGCTGGCTGCTGCTAGCTTCACCAATTCCCTGACATCAGCTTTGGAGCATGGTCATCCAGCATTATGTTTCCTCCCTATTCCATGGATGCAATTTTTCTAGATTTGATATATGTGAGTATGGACGCAAGCTGGTGGTGGTCTACTGGTGTAGTAGTATATCTGCAGGAGCCTAAAAATTCTTAACGTTGATGGCTATTGTGGAACTCATCGTTTTTAAAATCATAATCGCCATGTACATTTTTATACAATCATAATCACGACGATCATTTTTATAGTGAAGGAAAATGTTCAGCAATAGTGTCAAATCATAAGTATACCCAGTAAAGATCGCTTAGTCCCATCTACAATAAAAGACTGACTTTCAGATGCATAACTATTAGTGATTAAAAGTATTAATTAAAATTAATCCGGTGCAACGCATGGGCATTTGTGCTAGTAACTTTAATATGTAACATGGTCATAACAGGGAATAGGAAGAAGATATGGCCATAATTATGGAATAGGAAGAATATGTATCTCTAATTCTGGAACACCATGTCAATGGCACTCTGCAATTTAGTTTGGTGGTTTGTCTGATAAATGTGTTTTCTGGTTTGTGTTAAACTCTGAATGTCTGCTATGCTAATGGTTGTAGGTGATATGGCAAAATTTGTGACCAACTACCCTGAATATCGAAAGACGCATGGAAATGTAACAAAGCATGTTGCTTTGGTGAGTGAGATGAGCCGAATTGTAGAGGAAAGGAAGCTCATGCAAGTTTCACAGACGGAACAAGAGCTGGCGTGTACAAGTGGACAAGCAGCAGCCTTTGAGGTATTCATATGCCAGGAATTTGTTTCCTGACTTTCAGGGTAATTTCGGTCTTAGTATATCCTATGTGCAAATTTCTAACTAGCCAAAGTAATTGACAAAGTAAAAGCTGCTGTTAGTCTTGTTAGTTCACAGGTAGTGTGTAGGAAGGTGGTTTGTTTGTGGCTGCCAAAAGCTTGTGCAGCTTGTATTGCATAGTGCTATATATAGGAGTACAAGGGCATGTCGTTTTGCTCCTGATTGTTCTAGAGCTTTCTACGTCTACCTAGCTTACTGCCTAAGGTTTACACACCTAAAGGTGCTACTAGAACCTACCAGTACTACTACCAGAATTACCAGTGTTACTAGAACCTACTAGTACTAGCTTAACTCCTAAGCAAGGATTACTCTCACAATTCTCCCCCTAATCCTTGATCTTCATGCTTGACTTGACTGGACCTTTCCAATTCTAAATTCTAGCACGCAGCTCCTGAAACTTTACTCGCCCAAGTGATTTTGTCAAAATGTCAGCGAGCTGATCTGAAGTATTGATAAAGCTGGCGCTGATGCTTCCATCTTCCAAGCAGCCTCTGATGAAGTGATACCGAATATCGATATGTTTGCTGCGCTCAAGGATGATTGGTTTTTGGCTAATGCCAGGGCAGACTTGCTGTCCACCATTAGCTCAACTGTCAGCTTTTCTTCCAAGAAGTTCTCCAAGCAGTCGAGCCAGCCAAATTCTTTGAGTTGCTGCAGTTGTGGCTGCGACATACTCTGCCTCACAGGCAACCACCCTCTGCTTGAGAGATTGCCAACTCACCAAGCAGTCGCTGAGGAAGAATAGAGTGCCGCTCGTTCTCTTCCTGGTGTCAATGTCGCCGGTCACTGTTACTGTAACCAATCAGCAGTCCCTCCTTTGTCTTCCGTCGGTAGTGAAGACCATAGTGGGTTGTGCCAGCAACGTAGCGAAGAATTCTCTTCACAACCATCATGTGCTCCTCCGTGGGTCATTCTATGAATCGACTGACGAACCCAACAGCAAATGCCAGGTCTGGCATGGTGTGGACGAGGTAGCGGAGGCTGCCAACAATCTGTCGGTACTTCGTAACGTCCACCTCTTTTGCTGTACTTTCATGGCTGAGCTTGAGCCGCTCCTCCATTGGGGTGTGTGCTGAATTGTATCCTTCCATTCCTCCTAGCTAAAGGATGTGTGAGGCATAGTGTGCTTGACATAGGTTGATGCTGTCACTGTGCTGCTGGACTTCAATTCCGAGATAGATTGACAACAGTCCAAGGTCACTCATTTGGAATTGTGTCTTCATCTCGTCCTTGAAGCTCTCGATTGCTCCCTTGGACGAACCTGTGATGATCAGATCATCCACATATACTCCAATGAGCAAGATTGTGTCGCTGGTGATGCGTTGGTAGATTGCGTGCTCGTGCTCGCTCTGCTTGAAGCCCATTTCTTTGAGTGTGCAGTCGAGCGCGCGTTCCATGCTCGTGGCGCTTGCCGCAGGCCATACAGGGCCTTGCGCAGCCGCATGACCTTTCCTTCTTCTCCCTTGGCGACGAAACCTGGTGGCTGCTTCACATAGACTTCCTCCTTCAGTTCTCCATTGAGAAAGGCTGATTTTTCGTCCATGTGATGGACAAGCCACCCCTCCTGGGCAGCCAAAGCAAGAAGCAGCCTGATTGATTTCATGCGTGCAACCAGAGCAAAGACTTCATCAACGTCTACGCAGGCTTGCTGGACGAAACCCCATGCAACCAACCGTGCTTTGTGTTTGATTACTGAGCCGGCTTTTTTTTTTGACTTAGAGACCCATTTTAGGCCTATTGGTTGATGCCCGTGTGGCAGATCGACGAGCTCCCATGTCTTGTTCCGCTCCACCGCTTCGATTTCCTCGCACCTGCTGCCTGCCATGCCTTGTCACGCTCAGCTTCTGCAAATGAGCACGGCTCCCCCGTGTTGGCCAAGTGTAGCTCGGAGTCAAGGTTGCGCGGTGCGAGCCCGAGCACTGGTTCTTCTCCAATCGGATTTTCAACCTTGCGATAGCGAACTGGTGTGTTGCCATGTGCACTGTCGAGTCGATCATTGTCATCTTCTAGTGGCATGACGAATCTTGGAGTTGCTGGGGTTGCCACATTTGTTGCTGGAGCGGATGGAGGCGTTGATGGTGTGCTGGCAGAGGCACCATGAGCCCCACGTCTCGACGATGCATATCTGTCTTCTATTGAACTGGGCGCCCTTGTGGCAGGACGGCTGATGTACTCTACGTCAAAGTTGCTGCTAGAGTATTCGTTGCCGACTGTTGTCCAATCCCAACCATGTTCTTCATCGAAGATAATGTCATGGGCGATATGAACACACCTTGTCGTTGGGTCCAGAAGTCTGTACACCTTTACTCCTTCCTCGTAGCCAATGAAGACAGCGGGAGAGGTGTGGTCATCGAGCTTGTGTAAGTTCCCATGTTCCTTGCTAAGCGCCCAAAGGTGTGAAGGTAGTGGACTGCCGGCTTGCTGCCATGCCACTCGTAAGGCGTCGTTCCAATTAGGGATTTGGTGGGAGCTCGGTTCAGTAGAAAGACAGCAGTGCTCACCGCCTCCCCCCAAAATTCAGCAGGCATACTCCTTTGTTTCAGCAAAGCACATGCCATTGCCACCACCGTCTGGTTCTGCCGCTCGACGATGCCATTCTGCTGCGGAGCATATGTCGAGGAGAAGTGGCACTGGATTCCTTCTTCAGCACAATAGGCGGCAAACTCCGTTGAGGTGAACTCGTCGCCGTTGTTCGTGTGGAACACTCGCAGTTTGCGTCTGCTTTGAGCTTCTGCTGCTGCCTGGACTCTTTTGATGGCATCCGGTGTGTTGTTCTTGGCTGCCAGGAACATCACCCACATGTAGCGAGTGGCATCATCCACCAACAGCAAGAAGTAGCGTCGGCCTCCAGGTGTCGCCGGCGAAATGGGACCGCAAAGGTCGCCGTGGACAAGCTCAAGTAGCTCCTGTGCATGGTACCGATGCTTGGTGATGACGCATGTGTCGCAGAATTGCTCCACATGTTCTAGCCATGGAAGCCCACGTGCATGGCGAGGCGTCCCATCTTCTCCAAAGCATCGAAGTTGAGATGCCCAAATCACTCATGCCACCGCCAAGCAATGTCATCGCGACGGGTAGAGAGACAAATTGGCCGGGCAATCTCAAGATGGAGGAGGTAGAGGCGATTCCGGTCGTGCCTGACCCAAACAAGGAGCCGACCTTGCCGATCCCATATGCGAAGCACACCTCCTGATTAGCACACATGCATCACTTTCGTCGAGCTGACCAATGCTGATGATCGAGTTCTTCAGACGCGGGATGTAGTAGACGCCG
This sequence comes from Avena longiglumis, assembly GCA_030063025.1. Classification (NCBI taxonomy): domain Eukaryota; kingdom Viridiplantae; phylum Streptophyta; class Magnoliopsida; order Poales; family Poaceae; genus Avena; species Avena longiglumis. The sequence continues at coordinate 243,687,729 of CP125978.1, read as the reverse complement.
GTGAGAGTCTTGTGTTCACCATTTCTTCTAGCAAAGATGATGGTGCCTATGCCCTTGATTTTGACGACCGAGCTGTCGCCAAATTTGACGGTGCCGGTGACCGTTCGGTCAAGCTCAGCGAAGGCGTCACCATGGCCCGTCATGTGATTTTGTGGCACCGGTGTCAAGGTACCAGCCCTCGATTCGCTCGTCGTCACTTCTTGTCCCGACGTAGGCCTTTGCTTTTGGCTCGCCAATGTGAAGAGGGGCATGCTCTGGAGCTGCAGCTGTGATGTCCTTCACCACTATGCCCGGGGCTGGAGTAACGGTTTGCTGTACCACCATGGCAGCAGCTGGAGCGTCGCTTTGCTGCATTGTCATGGCTGGGACAGGAGTGGTGCAGACCTGCGCCATGAGTGCAGGCTCCTCATCATCTTCCTCTGCTTGGGCCAAGTATGACGACCACAATTGCGGCATGTGTCATCGCGCTGGCCGTCCCTAGTTGCTGCACGATCGTCGCCGCCATTTCCACCCTTCTTACGCGGTGGCCGTCGTCTTCGCTGTCCGTTGCCACACGTATGCCTGGAGGAGCCGCCTCCTTGGTGCCCTTTCTTTCTAGCCATTGCTCCTCGGTGAATAGGAGCTTGTCCTGTTCACGCGGCGGCTCCTACAACTTGAGACGTTGCTCAGTCGGCCTGTGACCTCCTACAATGAAATTTCAGAAGTGTCAAGAAGGGTCTCGGTTGCAAGGGCTATCTGCGAGAGCCTAGACGACACAACTCGCAAGAATTTCTCGACGACCTGAGGCTCGTCAATTGGTGCTCTGAGCGTGGCGATGCTTGTGACGAGGTTGGTGAGGCGCAAGGCAAAATCGTCAACGGACTCCCTGTCGCGGAACGAGATCATCTGAAATTCCTTCTTTAGCTGCTGCACCTTGCCCTTCTGCACGCGGTCTGAACCGACGCGCATGGCTCGGATCGCCTCCCACGCCTCCTTCGCTGTCCGCTTGACAACCAGTCATGTCACCATTTCTGGTGGCACCACTTGCAAGATGGCCTCCAGTGTCATTTGATCTTCTTGGAAGTTGTCGGGGCCGAGCTCAATCGCATCCCAGATGCCCCGAGCCTGCAGCTTCACCTTCATGAGGAGGCTCCGTTCGGTGTAGTTCGTCCGCGTCAGCATCGGGTAATTGCCGGTGCCGACGTCCTTCACGACATGCTCAACCATGACCTCGCGCCTTCCTGCATCGCAGTGGCGCGGTCGTCTTGGTAGCGGTGAAGGGAACAGCGCCGTGGCTGGCTAGGCGAACTGCCAGCAACACCTTGAACTCGAGCTGACATCTCTCAGGATCCTATCTTCATCTACCTGGCTCTGATACCAAGTGCTAGTCTTGTTAGTTCATGGGTAGTGTGTACGAAGGTGGTTTGTTTGTGGCTGCCAAAAGCTTGTGCAGCTTGTGCATAGTGAGTACAAGGGCAGGTCGTTTTGCTCCTGATTTTTCTAGAGCTTTCTACTTCTACCTAGCTTACTGCCTAAGGTTTACACACCTAAAGGTGCTACTAGAACCTACCAGTACCACAACCAGTACTTACTAGAACCTACTAGTAGTAGTACTAGCTTAACTCCTAAGTAAGGATAACTCTCACAGCTGCATCTATGTTTGCGATGTATAAGACTGCTACTCTACATCTCAAATATATTTGATCTGCTTTTTTGTTCAAAAAGTTTTTCCTTATATCTTTTTGAACTCACTCTACTCTTATTTAGGAAGAACCCATTCTACTACTGTTGTTGTTGCATTGACCTCTGCCATAATGTCAGTCGAACTCAACCTCACCTTAGAAGCAGCTAGGAGTTGGTGTTCTTTAAAACAGATTTACATTGCTATTGCTTTGACCAATTCCATTAGATACTTGTGTCAAACTGTACCTATCCTTGGAAGTTTTGTCCTATCTGTTAACTTGCTCATTAAGGTGAAATATCTGTTGACTTGCTCATTAAGATGGAAACACATTATGTATGACTTCAGGCTCATTTATCTCATCAGTTTGATGCTAGTTGAATGGGTGTGGGTAGGGTTTACTCCATGCTGAAGTTGAGCAGTTGATATTTGTTGCCAACCATTGACCAGTTGATTTCTGCAGGCCGTTACTTCCTTACTAAACAATCAAAGTGTATCTGATATTGACCGTTTACGGCTGGTAATGCTCTATGCTTTGCGGTATGAAAAAGAGAGTCCAGTTCAGCTGATGCAGCTTTTCAACAAATTGGCTTCTCGTTCTGCTAAATACAAGTCGGGGGTATGCGAAGTTAACTAGTTCTTGTTGTAAACAATGGTTCTTTGGCTATCTAGTTCTTCAATGGAATTTGTTTTTTATTGTCACTGTTTAAAGCATAATTTTAATACTACATCATTTAACTATTTATTCTATGCTTATTAATACTTTTTCTTGCTGGCAATGATCTGAAGTGCTGATGCATTGTTGGAACTGGTTACTGCCAATTGAATGTTTTTTGATTATTAAAGACTAAAGTTCCATATGGGATGGTAGCTCTTACTGCCTGTTGCCCAATTATTTATTTGTTTGCTATCTCTCAACTACTGTTATGAATAACAATTATCTCTTACTATATTCGCTAAATGCTTTTCTTGATACCTTACCCGTTGCCAAAAAATACAACACCGCACAGTTTGGACATGGCAATTTGTTTTACTCTATAACTCGATTGTACAGCAAATCCCTAGAATTGATGGTGTTCCTCATAGGAAATAGAACTTCTATAGGTCAGACTAGGAATAGTTAATGAAACGGGGTATTGATTGGGTTTGAATTCTATAAATTTCATTTTGCTCATGTTTAATAAACACAATTACTGGAACTTTATATAGTTGGCTGCTTTTTCTTTACTGCAGGCAAAAGATGAAAGTAGCTGGTCACATTTTTACTAGAGATCTTTGTTAGTCTAATCAGTTTTTCTACTTCGCCATGCAGCTTGTTCAATTCCTGCTTAAACAGGCTGGTGTTGACAAAAGAACAGGCGACTTGTATGGAAACCGTGACCTATTAAATATTGCTCGCAACATGGCTCGTGGACTTAAGGTTGACACAAAAGTTTCTCCCCACAATTATGTTACATGTCCGTAGCTTGTTTCTCATGGGCTTTTTGGTTGCAGGGTGTTGAGAATGTATACACACAACACCAGCCTCTGCTCTTCCAAACCATGGAAGGAATTGTGAAGGGGCGATTACGGGATGCTGACTATCCACCTGTTGGCAATCACTTCCAGCAGGGCAGGTGCGCTTGCTGTTAAATTGTCTGGTAACTTGCATGGTTTATTAATGGACGTGAAACATGCCATCCTTGGGCACATCCTACAGAGGAGAGATAAATTATTTACATGGACCTTTTGAATCAATTCATTTTAGCTTTCGTGTAGTTTCCGAAAACGTGGCATTCTAGTTTATCCAAGTGATGGCTTCCCCACAGGCCTCAAGATGTGGTGATATTCATCGTTGGTGGGACAACATATGAGGAAGCAAGATCAGTAGCCCTTTACAATGCAGCAGATCCTGGAGTTCGTTTCTTCCTTGGAGGTTCGCATGTTCTAAATTCGAAGAGGTGATCTCTCTCTCTCTCTCTCTCTCTCTCTCCCTCCCTCCCTCCCTCCCTCCCTCCCTCTCTCTCTCTCTCTCATGTATGTTACCGGATGACTTGCAGATTTCTTGAGGATTTAGGGGAGGCACAAAGAATATCGAAATCAACCCCTCTAGTATGAGCACACAGCTGTGTAGTGGCAATCCGCACGGAGTACAATATTGTATCTGCGGGGGTTGAGCTTCTGGACATTTCATATTTGTTGTAATATTTTCTATAGTACCGTGTTAAGTAGCCAGGATGAAGTAAACGATACCAGACGTACGAAACTCTATTCAACAGTTAGGGATACTAATAAAACATCTTAGTTTTTCTATTTTTCATCCAGTTTTAGGTTTCTCGTCTTTTTGTGCTTCTCGGGATTCACAAAGTAATCACATCCCTCGCTCTTCCTCCCTCGCTCTCTCCTCCATCCCTAATTTAGGTGAAAGCATTGATGTATATTGTTCTTGTTACTGATGACTTGCAGATTTCTTGACTATTTTGAGGAGGCATAAAAATCCTCTAGTATGAGCACATAGCTAACTTTTTTTCCTCGAGGCTTGCTAGAATATGTTAAGTGGTAGCTTTACTAAATATATATTCACATTGAATGAATCTTGTACTCCCCCTATCTATGAAATATTTTTCACGACGGAGGGAGTATTAATTTTTGCAATGTATAGCTTTAGCTGTGTAGTGCAATACAGTATTGTAGTTGCAGGGTTGAGCTTTTGGACATTTCATGTTTTTTTGTGATCTTTTCTATAGTAATGTATTAAGTTACCACGATGAAGTGAACTGTACCAGAATCTCTCTCTATTCAACAAAATTGCACTTATATATACTTACAAAACATGTCAGTTTTTCTCTCTAAAAAAATGTCAGTTTTTCTATTTTTCATCCTGTTTCAGGTTTCTCGTCGTTTTTTGTGTTACTCGGTATTCACAAAGTAATCATACCCCTTCCTCTCTCCTTCTTTCCGTCCCTCCCTCCCTCTCCTACTCCCTATCCCTCGAGGCTTGCTAGAATATGTTAAGTGGTAGTTTTACTAAATGTATTCACATTGAATGAAGCCTGTACTTCCTATGTCCTAAATTTGGATGTATCGATATATCAAATAGTGTCTACATATATTCAAATTTAGACATATATCTGACATCTTTTCTAGGACGAAGGAAGTAGTAATTTTTGCAATGTATAGCTTTAGTTGTGTAGTGCAATACAATACTGTATCTTGAGGAGGTTGAGATTTTGTACATTTTACATTTGTTGTGATATTCTTTATAATATTGTATTAAGTTGCCACGTCTTAGTCAACTGTACCAAAAGTCCTAAACTCTCTATTCAACAAAATTGCTTTTAGGGATACTAACAAAACATTATTGTTTTTTATACTTTTCATCTAGTTTTAGGTTTCTTGTTGTTTTTTGTGTTACTCGGGATTCACAAAGTAATGATATCCCTCCCTCTCTCCCTCTCTCTCCCGCATCCTCTTGCTACCTCTCTCCCTTCGTCCCTCCCTAATTTAGGTGAAATCATTGATGTATATTGTTATTGTTACGAATGACTTGCACATTTCTTGAGAATTTGGGGGAGGCACAAAGAAATCGAAATCAAGTCCTCTAGTATGAGCACATAGCTGTCTTTTTCCCTCGAGACTTGCCAGAATATGTTAAGTGGTAGTTTTACTAAATATATATTCAACTTGAATGAAACTTGTACCCCCTTTGTCCTAAAAAGGTTTTCACATAATTTTATAAATTTGGATGTAGCAATATACTAATTAGTGTCTACATACATTTAAATTTAGACATATCTATGGCATTTTTTTTAGTACGGAGGGAGTAGTAATTTTTTGCAATGTATAGATTTAGTTGTGTAATGCGATACAATATTGTATCTATAGGGGGTTGAGCTTCTATACATTTCACCTTTGTTGTGATATTTTCTATTGTACTATATTAAGTTGCCACAATGAAGTGAACTATACCAGAAGTCCGAAACTCTCTCTATTCAACTAATTTGCTGTTAGGGATACTAACAAAACATGTCAGTTTTTGTATTTTTCATCCAGTTTTAGGTTTATCATCGTTTTATGTGTTATTTGGGACTCAAAAAGTAATCATATCCCTTACTCTCTACCTCTCCCTCCCTCTCCCCCTCCCTAATTTAGATGAAATCATTGATGTATATTGTTCTTGTTACCGATGACTTGCAAATTTCTTGAGGATTTGGGGGAGGCACAAATAATATTGAAATCAAGCCATCTAGTATGAGCACATTGTTGTCTTTTTCCCTTGAGGCTTGCTATAATATGATAATTGGTAGTTGTACTAAATATATATTCACATTGAATGAAACTTGTACTACATCTATCCTGAAAAGAATGTCACATATTATTCTAAATTTGGATGTATCTACATATTAAAAAGTGTCTACATATTCAAATTTGGACATATCCGTGACATCTTTTTTCTAGGACAGGAGGAATAGTATTTTTTTTGCAATGTATAGCTTTATTTGTGTGGTGAAAGACAATATTGCATCTGCAAGGGGTTGAGCTTCTATACATTTCACATTTATTGCGATATTTTCTATAGTACTGTATTAAGTTGCCACGATGAAATGAACTGCAGCAAAAGTCCAAAACTCTCTCTCTCTCTCTCTCTCTTCAACAAAATTGGTATTAGGGATACTGACAAAACATGTCAGTTATCCTATTTTCGTCTAGTTCCAGGTTTCTTTGTTTTTTGTGTTACTCGGGATTCACAAACTAATCATATCCCTTTCTCTCTCTCTCATGTATGTCTCTCTTTCTCTCATGTATGTTACCGGATGACTTGCATATTTCTTGAGGATTTTGGGGAGGCACAAAGAATATCGAAATCAACCCCTCTAGTATGAGCACACAGCTGCGTAGTGCAATCCGCACAGAGTACAATATTGTATCTGCAGGGGGTTGAGCTTCTGGACATTTCACATTTGTTGTGATATTTTCTATAGTACCGTGTTAAGTAGCCAGGATGAAGTAAACGATACCAGACGTAAGAAACTCTATTCAACAGTTAGGGATACTAACAAAACATCTTAGTTTTTCTATTTTTCATCCAGTTTCAGGTTTCTCGTCTTTTTGTGTTACTCGGGATTCACAAAGTAATCACATCCCTCGCTCTCTCCTCCATCCCTAATTTAGGTGAAAGCATTGATGTATATTGTTCTTGTTACTGATGACTTGCAGATTTCTTGACTATTTTGAGGAGGCATAAAAATATCGAAATCAAGCCCTCTAGTATGAGCACATAGCTAACTTTTTTCCCTCGAGGCTTGCTAGAATATGTTAAGTGGTAGCTTTACTAAATATATATTCACATTGAATGAATCTTGTACTCCCCCTATCTATGAAATATTTTTCACGACGGAGGGAGTAGTAATTTTTTGCAATGTATAGCTTTAGCTGTGTAGTGCAATTCAGTATTGTAGTTGCAGGGGTTGAGCTTTTGGACATTTCACGTTTTTTGTGATCTTTTCTATAGTAATGTATTAAGTTACCACGATGAAGTGAACTGTACCAGAATCTCTCTCTATTCAACAAAATTGCAGTTATATATACTCACAAAACATGTCAGTTTTTCTCTCTCAAAAAAAAATGTCAGTTTTTCTATTTTTCATCCTGTTTCAGGTTTCTCGTCGTTTTTTGTGTTACTCGGTATTCACAAAGTAATCATACCCCTCTCTCTCTCTCCTTTTTCCCGTCCCGTCCCTCCCTCTCCTGCTCCCTATCCCTCGAGGCTTGCTAGAATATGTTAAGTGGTAGTTTTACTAAATGTATTCACATTGAATGAAGCCTGTACTTCCTATGTACTAAATTTGGATGTATCGATATACCAAATAGTGTCTACATATATTCAAATTTAGACATATCTCTGACATCTTTTCTAGGACGGAGGAAGTAGTAATTTTTGCAATGTATAGCTTTAGTTGTGTAGTGCAATACAATATTGTATCTTGAGGGGGTTGAGATTTTGTACATTTCACATTTGTTGTGATATTCTTTATAATATTGTATTAAGTTGCCACGTCTTAGTCAACTGTACCAAAAGTCCTAAACTCTCTATTCAACAAAATTTCTTTTAGGGATAGTAACAAAACATTATTTTTTTTATACTTTTCATCTAGTTTTAGGTTTCTTGTTGTTTTTTGTGTTACTCGGGATTCACAAAGTAATGATATCCCTCCCTCTCTCCCTCTCTCTCCCGCATCCTCTTGCTACCTCTCTCCCTTCCTCCCTCCCTAATTTAGGTGAAATCATTGATGTATATTGTTATTGTTACGAATGACTTGCACATTTCTTGAGAATTTGGGAGAGGCACAAAGAAATCGAAATCAAGTCCTCTAGTATGAGCACATAGCTGTCTTTTTATATCAAGGTAACAAGAACGGTACGCGTGCATTTTATGATTGGTACATATTCTAATTTTGTTGATTGTGATGTTGTACCTATGTAAGCTTGTTCTTTGTTACTTGGTAGACCATGGCAATTTGTTAGAGAATCTGTTCATAATGGTAAAACTAATCACTATTTTCTTTTGCATGATGGTAAGAAAATAGGTCTAAAAACCATGACTCCTAAACAAATTTTAAAAGATGATCTTGCTAGAGCTAGAGGAGCTAAAACTGAGGAGAAACACAAAAGTGAGAATCGTATAGTTGTTGCAGATTTTATACCACCAAAGAACACTAAATATGATTCTAAACATGCTACTCAAATTCTTTTGAAGGGTCCATGTATGCTTGCAAATAAAATTGATATTGCTGAACTAGATGTAAACAATACTCAATATTATGCAATTGTCTACAAATAGGTTTTGTTTTCATTTGAGGATATGCCTCTTTCTTTGCCACCTGCTGTTGCTAACCTTTTGCAGGAATATGAAGACGTTTTTCTAGATAAGATGCCACCAGGACTACCTCCTACTAGACGAAATGAGCACCAAATTGATCTCATTCCTAGTGCCACACTACCCAACTGCGCGCCATATAGAACCAATCCTGAGGAGACAAAGGAGATACAATTCCAAATTCAGGACCTACTTGACAGAGATCACATTCATGAGTCCCTTAGCACATGTATTGTTCCTATTATTTTGGTACCTAAAAAGGTTGGTTCTTCGTGCATGTGTACTGATTGTAGAGCTATCAATAATATTACTATTCACTACTATCATCCTATACCACGTTTAGATGATATGCTTGATGATTTAAGTGGCTCTACCATGTTTTCTAAGATTGATTTGCGTAGTGGTTACCAACATATTTGTATGAAATTAGGATATGAATGGAAAACATCATTTAGAACTAAGTTCGGTTATATGAGTGGTTAGTAATGCCTTTTGGTTTAATTAATGCACTCAGCACATTCATGAGATTAATGAACGAAGTTTTACGTGATTTCATTGGACGATTTGTGGTAGTCTACTTTGATGATATTCTGATCAAATCCTTAGAGGATCATTTGGATCATTTGCTTGCTGCTTTCAATGCTTTACGCGATGCAAGTTTGTTTGGTAATATTCAGAAGTGCACCTTTTGCACCTATCGCGTTGCGTTTCTTGGCTATGTTGTTACATCACAGGGTATTGAAGTGGATCCAGCCAAGATTGAAGCGAATAATAATTGGCCACAGCCCAAGACGGTCACACAAGTGAGGAGTTTTCTTGGCCTCGCTAGGTTTTATAGGCGCTTTGTCAAAGATTTCGGATCAATAGCCGCGCCGCCGAATGAACTTATGAAGAAGGATGTGCACTTTGTTCGGGGCGATGCACAACAACATGCCTTCATTATATTGAAAGATAAGTTGACACATGCTCCATTACTCCAACTTCCTGATTTCAATAAGACTTTTGAGCTTAAATGTGATGCTAGTGGAATTGGTTTTGGGTGGTGTGTTATTACAAGAGGGAAACATGTTGCATATTTTAGTGAGAAATTGAGTGGGGCTAGTCTGAACTATTCTACTTATGATAAAGAATAATATGTGCTGGTTCAGACATTAGAAACTTGGAAACATTATTTATCGAGTAAAGAATATGTTATACATTCTGACCATGAATCTTTGAAGCATATTCATAGTCAAGCTAAGCTGAATCGTTGCCATGCAAATTGGGTTTAATTTATTGTAACACCCTCAGAATCGGCCCTATGCAAGTTTTAGCGAAACTCGCCAAACCCGCATAGAAACGATTCAAAGGTGTCCACCAGGCACTTTCGTGCGGGTGGAAAACGAAGTAATAACATTACACAACAGTCCTCTATGGGACCCACAGAATAGATATATACAATAGCGACTCCATGAGTCAAGAATACAGATATACAGAACAAAGATCCAAATCACCTTAAAAATGATACAGCGTCCGACTACGGACAAGATGCAAATGGGGCTAAGAGTCCTGAAGAATAACCAATGGCGTCCATAACCCTGCCCAGGCCAAGCCGGAAGGGTAACCCTGCTAACGACGTCGATCTCAAAACCTGCTTAAACAAAAGGGGTGCCGACAAAGGGGAAAGGAAAAAGAGAGAGCGGTCGATCTTGAGGCCAAGACAGCGAGGCTAGAATTCGCGGTCCTCGCCTACATAGGTATGGTGGATCAAGCGGCGGTGACATGCACTACACAACCTATAGAGACTCGATACAACCGCGGCTATCGAGAGGGGTAAGAAAGACCTATTCGAACCAACCGATACTACCATCAAACAAACCCCATCCCGGTGTTTCCTCGAGACCAAATGAGGAAGTCAACCGAGGAACTCAATGTTGGCGCTTTATTTATTCAGTTATCGTTGCAGCAATTACTAGTCAAGTATAGATAATCATCCTGATAAAATAAGCAGTGAGCACTTTTATTTAACCATTCCATTATAGTTGCAGCACTTACTAATCAGATACAATTAGCATGAGATAACCCAAAAACCCAGCAGTTGTTGGCACTTTTATTTAGCCATTCCGTTGTAGTTGCAATACTTACTAGTCAGATACAATGGTCGCAAGCGACAACCCAAACAAGCAATTGTGGGCAGTTTTATTTAGCCATTCCATTATAGTGAAGCTGATTACTAGTCATTATAAAGTCAAATTTATAGCACTACTTTAGTTATAGTTGTCTATGATCGAGATACTGTGCTCCAAGTCGTCCATAACCTCGGACATGGCTTTCAGAAAGTTTTACCCTGCAGGGGTGCACAAATAGCAACACACACTCGATCAACCTCGGAAAAACCAAATCAAAACCCAACGAGGCCTTCACGACAAAGCAATCACAGGATTCAGAAATATTTCAGGGGGCCACCACTTGGAGTACACCCGCAACGAAGTTAGCTAACTCCGAGACGGACCCGAGGTTTGGGTGGACGGCTGTGAACGACTGGGAACCCAAAACTAGGCTTGTCGACACCGCGAAAACGTGTCCCGATCCTAAACAGTATAGTGTGCTCCTCGTACAATTGTAAATAAAGCAGTAAAGCATGGCATAAGTACAGGATCGTAAATAAAACCTCAAACTAGTTTGTGGCCCCAAGAAATAAGACTGAATCAAGCTCTGGCTCAGGGGGTCCCATAATCCTCCCGGATGTGGATAGCGCGAATATTCAAGGAACAAGTATCAAGTACTCGGGGTCCTACGGGACACAAGTGGACGGTTAACAACCAAATAACATCTATTGCCCACCTGTGCCTCTGCTTTCTTACTTCAATTTTAGTTGTTAAACAGTAATTAAAGTAAAAGCCATGATCATCTCCAACATCAAACAGGCGGCAATACTCCAACAACTGTGGTACTGGACGACACGCAACTGCACTTGAGCAAGCGACTACGACACGCAAGTCCAACTATCTACCAAACAACAGGCAATAGGAGGTGTCCGAGGCAATATAAGGCTGCAAGGGATATCACGGGTACGAAAACTAGAGCAACGCAACACAGATAGCAATAGATCAACAGGAGGGAAATAAATACTATAAAGGTAAGATAGGTAGAAAGGGGGAGATGCTCGCCTGAAAACATTGCCGAAGGTTCATCCGAAGATCGGGTCGATACTCGCATCAACTCAACGGCCTAGTCCGTGAAGAAGCAAAGCACTAGAATAAACACCGGATGCAATATTTAATACTACGGCAAAAGATCGGCATGCTTATGATATGATGCATGGCATGGCAAAGGTGCAATGCGACTAGGCCATATTAAGCGGAACCGGGGTCCCGACATTTAAATATATGGTTCTAGTTGTTTAGATACCCCGCATTTTAAATGTTGTATTAACATGGCAAAACTTAGTATTGGTTCGCTACACAAACTTAAATGGGACCAATATACGACTAGATTTGCCCGCATATGGGCCCCATATTTAATTATGAGGTGAATCGGCATAAGGCCCCCAACCCACATGACAAGTATGCATGCATGAACAATTAAATATGCGACAATTTATATAGTTGGCAATTTTATAAAATAGGGGCTCGGAAAAGGGGTCACACATCTCGGTCCGACGATCTTGGGGTTCCAGGGTTCGGGGTCCGGTCTCAGGGTTCAGGGTTCGACGGGGTCGGTCATCTTGTCGCATCCGGGAAGCAGGACTTGGTTTGGTGTCGGGGCGCATCGGATCCGCCTTGGTCGTTGCCGATCTTGTCGTCGATGGCGGACTTGAGTGGATCGGGTACCGGGGTCTTCGGATCCGTGAAGTAGATCTTGTCGCACGGTGTCCGGGGTAGATGAACTTGGCGTATTCGCATCGGCGCTCTTGACGTTCGGGTTCTCGTCTTCGCATCCGGGAAAGGAGGACTTGTCGCACATGTGATCTTCGGGTCCGGGGTCTCAGGTTCGCGGAACGGTCTCGCGATCCGAGCGGGAGTACTTGTCGGTCCTAGGTTCCATGTCGGCATCCTCGGTGTCTCGCGGTGAAGTGCTTGCCGTGTTTGTGGCGAGCTTGGCGGTCATCGGGTTCGGCGCCGATGGTTGTTGGCGAACTTGGGGTGCATCAAGACGGTCCATAGGGAACACAAGCAGACCCCCCTGGCACACATACACGAGCACACACAAACGCACACACGGGAGGCAGAGGGCCTGAGGTAACGTGGCGGGTCAGGCGAGGTGGGGGTACTTAGGGCGGTCGGAGGCTGCCACGCCAGAGCTCGAGGCGGCGAAAGGAGAGGAGGATGGTGGGGGCGTCGTGGCGGGCGGGTGGCGGCGAGGTGGGGCCTAGGCGGCCAGGCGGAGAGGATGCGATGGAGGCCGTCGGGCTGCTGCCAGACGGCGGCTCTGCAGAGGGTGGCCGGCCGACGACGGGAAAAGGGAAGGGCGGTCGGCCGCGGGCGGCCGGGCGCGGGCGGGGCGTCGGGCCGAGGAAGAGGAGGAGGCGACGGGGAAGCAGGCGGTCGCTGGAAGGAGGATCCAGGCGGCAGGTCGGGCCGGGCCGAGCGGCGAAGGCGGCAGCTGCAGGCCAGGGCACTTTTGGCCAGCGAGGAAGATGGAGGTGGGGAGGAGGTCACGAGCCCGGGTGGAGGCTGCTGGGCGGAGAGGAGAGGGTCATGGCGGCGGGGAAGGGAGCTCGGGCAGCGAGCTCGCCAAGGCGAGGGGCAGTGGAGGCGGCCATGGAGGAGGGCGGCGACCGGAGGGAGGAAGGTGATAGGGCTCCGGAGCACGCCGGCGGGAGCAGAGGAGGCGGATGCGGCGGCTCCCGCGCAGAGAGAGGGGAGCGGGGCCAGGGGCGGCGGTTGGTCGGCGTGGTGGAGGTGGCTAGCGGGAGAGGTCGGGGCGGTGGGGAGGAAGAGAGAGAGGAAGGGGACAGGCGCCGGGTGGTGGGGCCAGAGGTGGGCCAGAGTGGGTCGGGGGAGAGGAGCCGGGTCCAGGGGGTCCAGGCAGGCGGGCGTGTGTGGCGTGCTGAGTGGTGGGGCCGGAGTGGGGTCGGGGAGAGGAGCGGTGGGGAGGGCCAGGCGCGGGGTGGGGAGGGTCGCTGCGGGTGGGGCCCGGGTTCCAGGGAGAGGTGAGGGAGTGGGTCGGTTGTGGGGAGGTGGGGCCGCTGGGTGTGTGTGTTGGGGGTGGGGCCAGGGTGTAAGGGAGAGGGGTAGGAGGGCTGTGTGTGGGTGTGGGCAGAGGGGAGAGGGAGGATTGGTGAGGTGGCGGTGGGTGAGATGAGGTAGAGGGAAAGGGAGGTGGCAAGCTGGGGTTGGTGGGTAGACTAGGATTGGGTGAAATAGATTAGGGTTTGGGTAGCCAGGATTTTGTACTGGGGGTGGCTAACTGGGTCGGATCGGCCCGGTTCGGCTGCCCCCTAAAAATAATGCAATATTTTATTATTTACAAACGGGATTTTTGCAAACCGATAACAGACAAAACAAAATAATCCGGAGACCCGGGCTTTGCGTTTGGAACATAGATGGGGCGTTTAGAAAACAAGAACAGGTTTTTCCGCAAATAGTTTTATGCAAGCAAATGCAAGATGATGACGATGCTCAAATGCAATGTGGCATGATGACATGAGCATGCGGTCATGACGATGCAATGCACAAAAACAACGCGATTTTCTAGTAGTGGTTTTGCGGGATGCCACAATTCGACACCACTAACAATGGATCTCGCCCTCGAGATCCGCCTCATGGTACCGGGAAGAAGGGCAGCGATCTGAATCTTCTCACATCGTGTAGATCTTCGCGACACCACTAACAAGAGGTCGTTGTCCGTGATCGTCGAGAGAACACTCCGGGAACAAAAGGTCGAAGGTAGAGGTATCAACAAATAAAGCCACCCCTAACTTCCGTGGACGGAGTAAAACTGCTGGATCCACTGATTCGATGCACAAGAGCGAATGTTAAGAGTAGTCGGATGGTGATCAGTCCATCGCGCACCCAAACCATTACTCTGCACACGAATAGGCGAATTACGCAACCAACTCTCGGAATTAGACTGAAGATCTCGACAAGCGAGGTTCGGAAACAAAGGAGTGATGCAGACTCTGCATCGGATCTGGCGTAGATGATGTCGTCGCGTCGGAAAACACCGGAAGGCACATACAAGGAACAAAGGATGGGACCACAGTAGACGGATTCCCCAGGCAGCTTGAACACCGGATGGTAGAACACCGTTATCGAAGGAGGAAGCGAAACCCTGAAGGTACGACGGGACCCAACCACGAGAAATCCTGGACTCGAAGAGAGAGAAGAGAGCGGATTCAAAACACGTAGAGGTAAGAGGAGAATAGCAGAGGGGTAAGGAGTAAAATCAGACCTAATCAGAACTATCTAACCGGTTTTGCAAAAATAGTTTTGACACTCTACTTCGGCCGTTAGCTAGGTTATCCTACAGGCTAGACTTGTGGGGTATCGTAACTGCTGTGCTCTGATACCACTCTGTAACACCCTCAGAATCGGCCCTATGCAAGTTTTAGCGAAACTCGCCAAACCCGCATAGAAACGATTCAAAGGTGTCCACCAGGCACTTTCGTGCGGGTGGAAAACGAAGTAATAACATTACACAACAGTCCTCGATGGGACCCACGAGCAGATATATACAACGACTCCATGAGTCAAGAATACGAATATCTGAACAAAGATCCAAATCACCTTGAAAATGATAATGTCCGACTACGGACAAGATGCAAATGGGGCTAAGAGCCACGAAGAATAACCAATGGCGTCCATAACCTGCCTGTGCCAAGGAAGGGTAACCACCTAACGACGTCGATCTCAAAACCTGCTTAAACAAAAGGGGTGCCGACAAAGGGGAAAGGAAAAAGAGAGAGCGGTCAGTACTGAGGCCAGTACACGGCGAGGCTAGAATTCGGCGGTCCTCGCCTACATAGGTATGGTGGACTGAAGCGGCAGCGCGGCATGCACTACACAACCTATAGAGACTCGATACAACTGGCGGCTATCAGAGAGGGGTAAGAAAGACCTATTCGGAACCAACCTGATACTACCATCAAACAAACCCCATCCTGGTGTTTCCCCCTCGAGACCAAACGAGGAAGTCAACCGAGGAACTCACGCAGTTGGCAGTTTTATTTATTCAGTTATCGTTGCAGCAATTACTAGTCAAGTATAGATAATCATCCTGATAAAATAAGCAGTGAGCACTTTTATTTAACCATTCCATTATAGTTGCAGCACTTACTAATCAGATACAATTAGCATGAGATAACCCAAAAACCCAGCAGTTGTTGGCACTTTTATTTAGCCATTCCGTTGTAGTTGCAATACTTACTAGTCAGATACAATGGTCGCAAGCGACAACCCAAACAAGCAATTGTGGGCAGTTTTATTTAGCCATTCCATTATAGTGAAGCTGATTACTAGTCATTATAAAGTCAAATTTATAGCACTACTTTAGTTATAGTTGTCTATGATCGAGAATCGTGCTCCAAGTCGTCCATAACCGCGGACACGGCTTTGAGAAAGTTTTACCTGCAGGGTGCACAAATAGCAACACACACTCGATCAACCTCGGAAAAACCAAATCAAAACCCAACGAGGCCTTCACGACAAAGCAATCACAGGATTCAGAAATATTTGAGGCCACCCTTGGAGTACACCAACGAACGGTTAGTGACTCGAGACGGATTCGAGGTTTGGGTGGGCGGTGACGAGCAGGGAACCCAAAAGCTGGGCTTGTTGACACCGCGAAACGTGTCCCGATCCTAACAGATGCAGTGTGCTCCTCGCACAATTGTAAATAAAGCAAGAAAGCATGGCATAAGTACATGATCGTAAATAAAACCTCAAACTAGTTTGTGGCCCCAAGAAATAAGGATGAATCAAGCTCGGCTCGGGGGTCCCATAATCCTCCCGGATGTGGATAGCGCGAATATTCAAGGAACAGGTATCAAGTACTCGGGGTCCTACGGGACACAAGTGGACGGTTAACAACCAAATAACATCTATTGCCCACATGTGCCTCTGCTTTCTTACTTCAATTTTAGTTGTTAAACAGTAATTAAAGTAAACGATAATAAAAGCCATGATCATCTCCAACATCAAACAGGCGGCAATACTCCAACAACTGTGGTACTGGACGACACGCAACTGCACTTGAGCAAGCGACTACGACACGCAAGTCCAACTATCTACCAAACAACAGGCAATAGGAGGTGTCCGAGGCAATATAAGGCTGCAAGGGATATCACGGGTACGAAAACTAGAGCAACGCAACACAGATAGCAATAGATCAACAGGAGGGAAATAAATACTATAAAGGTAAGATATGTAGAAAGGGGGAGATGCTCGCCTGAAAACATTGCCGAAGGTTCATCCGAAGATCGGGTCGATACTCACATCAACTCAACGGCCTAGTCCATGAAGAAGCAAAGCACTAGAATAAACACCGGATGCAATATTTAATACTACGGCAAAAGATCGGCATGCTTATGATATGATGCATGGCATGGCAAAGGTGCAATGCGACTAGGCCATATTAAGCGGAACCGGGGTCCCGACATTTAAATATATGGTTCTAGTTGTTTAGATACCCCGCATTTTAAATGTTGTATTAACATGGCAAAACTTAGTATTGGTTCGCTACACAAACTTAAATGGGACCAATATACGACTAGATTTGCCCGCATATGGGCCCCATATTTAATTATGAGGTGAATTGGCATAAGGCCCCCAACCCACATGACAAGTATGCATGCATGAACAATTAAATATGCGACAATTTATATAGTTGGCAATTTTATAAAATAGGGGCTCGGAAAAGGGGTCACACATCTCGGTCAAGCGATCTTGGGGTTCCGTGGTTGGGTCCGGTCTCGTGGTTCGAGGGTTCGGCAGGTCGGTCATCTTGTCGCATCCGGAAGCGGGACTTGGTTTGGTGTCGGGCGCATCGGATCCGCCTTGGTCGTTGCCGATCTTGTCGTCGATGGCGGACTTGAGTGGATCGAACGGGGTCTTGGATCCGTGAAGTAGATCTTGTCGCCGGTGTCCGGTAGATGAACTTGGCGTATCGCATCGGGCGCTCTTGACGTTGGGTTCTCGTCTTCGCATCCGGAAAGGAGGGCTTGTCGCACATGTGATCTTGGTCCGGGGTCTCGTGTTCATGAACGGTCTCGCGATCCGAGCGGGAGTACTTGTCGGTCCTAGGTTCCATGTCGGCATCCTCGGTGTCTCACGGTGGAGTGCTTGCCGTGTTTGTGGCGAGCTTGGCGGTCATCGGGTTCGGCGCCGATGGTCGTTGGCGAACTTGGGGTGCATCAAGACGGACCATAGGGAACACAAGCAGATCCCCATGGCACACATACACGAGCACACACAGACGCACACGGGAGGCGAGGCCTGAGGTGGTGGTGGCGGGGTCAGCGAGTGGGGCGTACTTGGGGGCGGTCGACGGAGGCGCGGCCACGGCGAAGCTCGAGGCGGCGCTTAAAGGAGAGGAGGATGGTGGCAGGGGGCGTTGTGGCGGAGGCGGGTGGCCGGCGAGGTGGGGCCTGGGGCGAGCGGCCCGAGGCGGAGGGGATGCGATGGAGGCCGTCGGGGCTGCTGCGGACGGCGGCCGCTGCTACCGGCCGACGGCGGGAAAAGGGGAAAAAAGGTGGCGCGGCAGGCGGCGCGGGCAACAGCGAAGCGTCGGGCGAGGAAGGTGAAGCAGCGCTGATCGCTGGAAGGAGGGATCCTGTGGCGGCAGTGGGGCCGGGCGGAGGCGGCGCAATGGCGGCTGGTAGCTCGGCGCAGCTTTGGCCAATGAGGAAGATGGGGGCGGGGAGGAGGTCACGAGGCCTTGGGGTGGAAAGGCTGGCGGGCGGAGAGGAGAGGTCATGGCAGGCGGGAAGGAGCTTCGGGCAGCCTGGCTGCAGCTGGGACGCGGGTCTTGAGGCGTCCGTGAGGAGGAGGCCGGGAGGAGGAAGGCGAGGGCTCCGGAGCCAAGGAGCGAGGAGGCGGATCTGGCGGCTCCAGAGAGAGGAGGGCTAGGGGCGGTTGGTCGGCTTGGTGGAGGTGGCTAGCGAGAGAGGTCAGGCGGTGGGAAGAGAGAAGGGGACAAAGGCCGGGTGGTGGGGCAGGTGGGCAGTGGGTCGGGAGGAGGCGGTCCAGGGGTCCAGGCGGGCGTGTGTGGCGTCTTGAGTGGTGGGGCGGAGTGGGGTCGGAGAGGAGGCGGTGGGAGGGCAGGCCAGGTGGGGAGGGTCGTCAGGTGGGGCCCGGGTTCCAGGGAGAGGTGAGGGAGTGGGTCGGTTGTGGGGAGGTGGGGCCGCTGGGTGTGTGTGTTGGGGGTGGGGCCAGGGTGTAAGGGAGAGGGGTAGGAGGGCTGTGTGTGGGTGTGGGCAGAGGGGAGAGGGAGGATTGGTGAGGTGGCGGTGGGTGAGATGAGGTGGAGGGAAAGGGAGGTGGCAAGCTGGGGTTGGTGGGTAGACTAGGATTGGGTGAAATAGATTAGGGTTTGGGTAGCCAGGATTTTGTACTGGGGGTGGCCAACTGGGTCAGATCGGCCCGGTTCGGCTACCCCCTAAAAATAATGCAATATTTTATTATTTACAAACGGGATTTTTGCAAACCGATAGCAGACAAAACAAAATAATCCGGAGACCCGGGCTTTGCGTTTGGAACATAGACGGGGCGTTTAGAAAACAAGAACAGGTTTTTCCGCAAATAGTTTTATGCAAGCAAATGCAAGATGATGACGATTCTCAAATGCAATGTGGCATGATGACATGAGCATGCGGTCATGACGATGCAATGCACAAAAACAACGCGATTTTCTAGTAGTGGTTTTGCAGGATGCCACATTTATTGAGTATTTTCCTTATGTTATCAAACACAAAAAGGATAAAGATAATGTTATTGCTGATGCTTTGTCGCACCATTATACTTTGGTATCTCAACTTGACTTTAAAATATTTTGGTTGGAAACTATTAAGGAACAATATGTGCATGATGCTGAATTTAAAGATGTGTTGCAGAATTGTAGATATGGTACAACATGGAACAAATTCGTCTTCAATGATGGATTTCTGTTTCGTGCTAACAAACTATGCATCTCAGATAGTTTTGTTTGTCTTTTGTTGTTATAGGAGGCGCATGGAGGAGTATTGATGGGTCACTTTGGTGTCAAGAAGACGGAGGGTGTTCTTGCTGCACACTTATTTTGGCCACGCATGCGTCAATATGTTGATAGATTCATGGAACGCTGCACTACTTATCAAAAAGCTAAGTCTCACCTTGATCCACATGGTTTATATATGCCTCTTCCTGTTCCTAGTGTTCCTTGGGAGGATATTTCTATGAACTTTGTTTTGGGATTGCCTCGTACACAGAACGGGAGGGATAGCATTTTTTGTTGTGGATCGGTTTTCTAAGATGTCACACTTTATTCCCTGTCATAAAATGGATGATGTTGCGCATATTTCTAATTTGTTCTTCCATGAAATTATTCGTTTACATGGTGTGCCAAATACTATTGTTTCTAATCGTGATACTAAATTTCTTAGCCACTTTTGGAGATGTGCCCATTTGAGATTGTGTATGGTTTTGTTCCTCATGCACCTGTTGATTTATTGTCATTACCTCTTCGCTGCAAAATAATTTGGATGCTACACAACGCGCTGAAATGATTTTAAAATTACATAAGACTACTAAATATAACATAGAACACATGAATGCTAAGTATAAACTAGCTGGGGATAGAGGGAGAAAGCATTTTGTGTTTGATGTTGGAGATCTTGTTTGGTTACATTTGTGTAAAGATTGTTTTCCTGATTTGCACAAGTCTAAGTTAATGTCACGTGATGCTGGTCCATTTAATGTGTTAGAGAAAATAAATGATAATGCATATAAACTTTAGTTGCCAGAAGATTTTGGTACGGTTAGTCCTATGTTTAACATTGCATATTTGATGCCTTACTTTGGTGAGGACGATGAGATTGCGTCGAGGACGACTTCAATTCAAGAAGGGGAGCATGATGAGGACATCTCATCTATTGATACAACCATTGTACCTACAGCCACACAAATAAAATGACCTATCACTCGAGCTCATGCCAATCAACTTAACTATCATGTACTTTCGTTTTTGGAACTATTCCTCATATACATGAGAATATGATGTTGCCTAAATTAGATGTATTTGTTACTCTTAGGAATGATGGACCAAGCATGGACGGGAGGGACAAGCATTGGAGCATGATCATGCATGGAGATGGCAGAGGATTGAAGAGGATGCCACAAGTGGAGATTTCAGAACTTTAAAGGCACCATACTTAAGATAGAAGGCTTGGACGATATATTCAAGGATATTACTTCATAAATTGATCCATATCTTAATTTGGTGTTGCGACACCTTTATTTTGGGTCAGGGCCATGTAATTTTCGCAGGAATTAAAATAGCCACTTTTTAGAGTCTGTATTAGAGAAGAAAAGGACTTCTAGGGTTAGTTTTGGCCACCACCTCTAAGCCTGTCCGAAATCCCACCTTTTCCTCCTTAAATACCCCCATAGCCATCAATTTTGACTCGGGTTTTTTTAGACTAAAAGTTAGCCATCATCGCAACTACGCCAAGGCTCGAGTCTCATAGAGGCCGCTTGTACTTCGCACCTATATAGGATCCCACGTTTTCAATAAATCTTTCATCTTAATCAGCAATATCTTGATTGAAATATTAGTTCTTACATGTTGTCGATTTCATGTAGAAATTAAGACTCTCGTTGGTCAGGCTAATCGTGCTTCTAGAGGATCAGTAACCTCCAGGAGATTGGCCTAGAGATTGCATTGGCGCTCGTGCTTGCACGTGTAGTCGGAACGTCAAGCCCGAACTCCACCAAATCGACCATCACCATCTCATCGAAAGATTGGACACCTTTGATCAATCAATAACCCTTCCCAGGCCAAGCCGGAAGGGTAACCTTACTAACGTCGTCAAACTCAAACCTGAAAAACAAAGGGGTGCTGACAAAGGACAAAAGAAAAGGAGAGCGGTTAGTACTAAGGCCAGTACATGGCGACTCTTATAATTCGGTGGCTCTCGCCTACATATGTATTGTGGACTGAAGCGGCAACGAAGCATGCACTAAACAACCTATAGAGACTCGCTACAACTGTCATCTATCAGATAGGGATGAGAAAGACATACTCGAAACCAAACTAATACAACCACCAATCATACCCATCCTGATATTTCCCCCCACGAGACCAAATGAGGAAGTCCTGCCGAGGAAACTCACCCAGTTGGTAGTTTTATTCATTCTTTCGATGGTGGTTATCCAACTTACTAGTCATATCATAACCAAGTCAAATTTATAACATACTTTAGTGTAAGTTGTCTATGATTGACGAAATATGCTCCAGGTCATTCATAACCGCGGACACGACTTTTTAAAAAGATTTAAACCTCCAGGGTACACAAAGTTTCCACACGCACCTACACCCTTGTTGCCATATCGGGTAGGTACGAGATCATAAAACATACACCCAACGGTATGTCGATGGGGTTTCAGACATGATGTTTCCTAGACCCAAAGTAAGTACATGGGGGCCACCCCACTAAGCTACCCGCAACGAAGTCGGACGGCTCCGAGATGGACCCAGGGTTTGCGTCAATGGTTGTAAATGACTGGGAACCCGGAATTGTGACTGGGCTTGTTGATACCACAAAAATATTCTGCATTGGTTACTAAACAGTATAGTAGTAAATGCTCCTCGAGCAACAGTAGTAAATAAAGAAGGAAATCATGCCATAAGTACATGATAGTAATAACGCCCCAAACTAGTTTGTGGCCCCAAGTACAATACTTTCAAATCAGATAGTAAGCCCGATGGGGGTTCTCATACATCCCACATGTAGTTAGCGCGCTCGATCTCGGAAGAGGTGTCAAGAACTCGGGTCCTAGGTGAACACAAGTGGGCGGTTAAAAATCAAATATTGTGTATTACCCACCGGTGCCTCTGAATTAGTTATATCTACCACCAACATTTGATTTAACAAGCTATAAGTAGAATCATGATTATCTCTACCATTAAGCATGTGCCAACCATCCAACAATTATGAAACATCAACGACGCGAAGCAACACCTGAGCAAGCAACTACGACTTGCAAGGTTAACTGTCTATCAAACAACATGTAATAGGAGGTGTCCAAGAAAATATAGGCCACAAGGGATATAACTGGTACGGAAAACTATAGCATCGATGACAAGGATAGAAATAGATCAACAGGAGAAAGTAAAGACTATAACTGCAAAATAGGTAGAAAGGGGGAGAATTCTCGGCTGGGAAACATAGCCGAAGATTCATATCCGATGAACTTGTCAAAAGCTCACATCATCTCATCGTCCTAATCCGTAAAAAAAACTAAAAAGAAATACCAGATGCACTATTTAATACTAAAGAAAAATATTCGGCATAATTATGATATGATGCATGACATGGCAGGATGCGACGCAACTTAGCAATATTATGTGGAACCGAAGTCCCGATATTCAATTAGATGTTCGTGTTTTTTGGCTACCACTTAATTTAAATGTTGGCTAGAAACACATGTCATATGGTCGTCTATACAAAATTAAATGAAGTAGGAATTATCCCTATAGCAATTCCCAGACATTTCATATTTTGATTTATTAGTTGACTATACGCAAACTACCAGTAATCAGCCACTTAAATATTGCAAACAGGGATGAGGATGGCATAAACACGTAGAATTTAATTTCCTAAACATTTTGATATATAGAAATTAATTTTCTGATAAACAAAGACTAACTTATAGATTTTACAAGGTCGGCTCGTTTCCGAAAATTATTTCTTTATTATAAAAAAGGGGCCACCATAGAAAACTACTAGTAATCTGCCGTTTAAATATTGTAAACAGGGATGAGGATGGCATAAACACGTAGAGCTTAATTTACTGAACATTTTGATATATAGAAATTAATTTTCTGATAAACAAGACTAACTTATAGATTTTACGAGGTAGGCTCGTTTCCGAAAATTATAGATTTTACTATCGGTAAGCTAGATATTGTTACTGCAGAAAACGGCGCCTATAGCATTAGAACCAGAACTTTGACCGGGAAAAATATAAAGTAAACTGAACGAGTGGTTCTAATTTGTTCGTCCGACCTTCACTTTGATCTCTATTCTTTAGAATTGTATGCTAGGTTCTAAATCTTTGATAAATGATTTACGCGAGGTCTTAATTTTGTCAGATCGTTTTGACCAATCTATGTGACGTTTTGACTGATTTACGTGAGCTCTTAATTTTTTCAGACCGTTTTGACCAATCTATATGGCGTTTTGACCGCTGTCACGTCAACAATATATTTATAAAAAGAACCCTTAATTATATTTTTCTATGTAAAAGAAATAGCTACTCTTCTATTTGACCCCCTACTTGTCTTCCTCGCCGTGGCCACCACTCCGCCCTCCACCACCGCACTGCCGCGCCGCAAATCATCAAGGACATAAACAAACGAATCATTATTAATGCATGCTGGTATCTAGAAGCAGAAGGAGCAGCAGTTGCGGTAGAAGAGGCGTTCCTTCCACGATTGGATGATGAGTAGCTGCTGAGCTTGTTGCTGATGGTGTGGATGGCCGGATTGGATCTGAGGTACACGAACAGGCTGTTTCTATAGGGGTTCGTTGCATGGAAAACAAAAGGTTTCTATCGCAAGAACACACAAAACCAAGATCTAATCTATGGCAAAGCCAATATCTAATTTACGAGATCAGTGCAACGAGATTGTGGAGAACTAAACCTCGTAGATACAAAGTGTTAACGATATTAGATATCGTGGATAATGTAGTCGATCACTTGCCGATCTTAAGATCGTGTAGACGATCCTTCTGGCGCTTCCGGCGTCGCGTTCCGGCAGCGCTTCCGCACTCGGTCACACTTTCGGAGTCAAAGAAGACATTCCTCTCCCCGTTCCAACGGGCAGCGGAGGTAGTAAATCTCCTCGGAATCCCAGTAGCACGACGGTGTGGTGGTGGTGGAGGAGATATTTGTGTAGGTCTTGGCCTAAGACGGAGCGGGATGGTGGAGGAGAGAGGGGTTGCACCTAGGGTTTGGGGCGCGTGGGACAAGGGGGCCAAGGGGTGCGCCCCCACCCATCCTTATGTAGATGGGGGCGACGAACAAAGGCTTCCCATCCCTAGCCGAGTCCCCCCAACTCGGCTACAAGGGGAGAGGTGGGAACTTGCCCTTCAAGTTTTCTCTTTCTTTTCCAAACTAGGATTTGACTTTTCAAACTAGAATTTGACTTTTCAAACTAGGGTTTGACCCAAATTTCCTAGTGCTGGCCGACGTAACCTTTGGGCTTGGTGCGGCTGGCCCCTAGGGCATGCCGAAGCCCAAGTAACCCCACCCAGGGTGGTGGACCCACTAGTGGTCCCTCTAGAACATTCTAGAAGCTTCTGGTCAAAACAGAGAAAACATTTCCGCACCCCAGAAATTGAATTTCCTTATTTGAATCTTATTCTCCGGAACATTTCAGATCTCCTTGTGATGTCCTGGATCCAATCCGAGACTCCGAACAACATTCAGTCTCCAACTCACATTCAATATCTACTTAAACAACATCGATTCCTTAAGTGTATCACCCTGCGGTTCGTGAACTATGCAGACATGATCGAGACACCTCTTCGATCAATAGCCAATAGCAGGACCTGGAGATCCATAGTTTCTCCCACATATTCAACGATAACTTCGTGATCGAATGAACCATTCACATACGAGAACAATTACCTTTGTCGCACGATACTTTACTTATCCGAGGTTTGATCATTGGCATCTTTATACCTACTTCAACCTCGTTACCGATAAGTACTATTTACTCATTCTGTGATATGACATCCCTTGTGACTAGTCACATGCTTGCAAGCCAATCGGATGACATTCCACCGAGAGGTCCCAGAGTATATATATTTGTCATATGGATGGACAAATCCCACTCTTGATCCATGTGCTTCAACACATACTTTCAGAACACTCAATTCCACGTTTGTAACCACCCAGTTATGGAAGTTGTGTTTGATGTCATCGAAGTACTCATCTGGTGAAGGTGATTACCATGATCTCATGGTCGAAGGATTAGGTTACTATGTATCTGAAAGCTTGTAGAAAAATGAACTTAATGACTTGATCTTATGCTATTCTTACTATGGGTGTGTGTGTCCATCACATCATTCTCCTAATGATATGATCTTGTTATTAACAACATCCAATGTCTATGATCAGGAAACCATGATCATCTATTAATCAACAAGCTAGTTTAACAAGAGGCTTACTGATAGGGCAAAGGTGTCCGCTCTTTCGATGAGATGGAGATAGTCGATTTGGTGGAGTTCGGGCTTGACGATCCGACTACACGTGCGAGCACGAGCGCCAATGCAATCGCTAGGCCAATATCCTGGAGGTTACCGATCCTGCGGGAACACGATCAGCCTGACCAGCGACGGTCTTAATTCCTACCTGAAATCGAGAACAAGTAAGAACCAATATTGCAATCAAGATATTGCGGATTAAGAGGAAAACTTTATTGAAAAGGTGGGATCCTGTATAGGTGCGAAGTATAAGAGGCCTCTGCGACGCTCGAGCCTTGGCGAAGTTGCTATGATGGCTAACTTAATGTCTAAACAAAATCTGAGTCTAGGGTGGCGGCTATGGGGAGTATTTAAGGAGGAAGAGGTGGGGTTTCGGCCAGACATGGAAGTGGTGGCCGAATCCAACCCTAGAAGTCCTTTTCCCCTCATATACAGACTCTAAAAAGTGGCTATTTAAAATCCTGCGAAAATTACATGGGCCTGGCCCAAAATAAAGGTGTCGCAGCACCATATTAAGCTATGGACGAATTCGTGAAGTATTAATCTTGAATATTTCATCCAAGCCTTCTTTCTTCATTATGGTGGCCTCAAAGTTCTGAAATCTCCATCCGTGGCCTTCTCTTGGATCATCACATGCTTGCTGCCATCTCCATGCATGGCCATGCTCCAATGCTTGTCCCTCTCATCCATGCTTGGTCCATCATTCCTAAGAGTAAGAAATACATCTGATTTAGGAAGCATCATATTCTCATGTATGTGAGGAATAGTTCCAAGAAACAAAAGTACCTGATAGTTAAGTTGTTTGGCACGAGATCTTGTGATGGGTCCTTGTATGTGTGTAGCTGTAGGTACAACGGTTGTATCAATAGAAGGGATGTCCACATCATGCTCCCCTTCTTGAATTGGAGTCGTCCTTGACACAATCTCATCTTCCTCACCAAAGTAAGGCTTCAAATCTGCAATGTTAAACGTAGGACTAACCTTACCAAAGTCTGCAGGCAACTCAAGTTTATATGCATTATCATTTATTTTCTCTAACACCTTAAAGGGACCAGCGACACGCAGCATTAACTTAGACTTGCGTAAATCAGGAAAGCAATCCTTACGCAAATGTAACCAAACAAGATATCCAACATCAAACACAACATGCTTTCTCCCTTTATCCCCAGCAAGTTTATACTTAGCATTCATGTGTTCAATGTTATCTTTAGTAGTCTTATGCAAGTTTAATATCATTTCAGCGCGTTGTGTAGCATCCAAATTATGTTGCACCGAAGAAGGTAAAGGCAATAAATCAATAGGTGCACGAGGAACAAAACCATACACAATCTCAAATGGGCACATCTTTGTGGTAGAATGCAGTGAACGATTATAAGCAAATTCTATATGAGGTAAACGCTCTTCCCACAATTTTAAGTTCTTCTTTAAAACAATCTGCAACATAGTAGACAAAGTTCTATTTACTACTTCAGTTTGTCCATCAGTTTGGGGATGACATGTAGTACTAAATAGCAATTTAGTCCCCAACTTAGCCCATAAACATCTCCAAAAGTGGCCAAGAAATTTAGTATCACGATCAGAGACAATAGTATTTGGCACACCATGCAAACGAACAATTTCACGAAAGAACAAATCAGCAATATGCGCAACATCATCCGTTTTATGACAAGGAATAAAGTGTGCCATCTTAGAAAACCGATCCACAACAACATAAATACTATCCCTCCCCTTCTGTGTTCGTGGAAATCCCAAAACAAAGTCCATAGAAATATCCTCCCAAGGAACACTAGGAACAGGAAGAGGCATATATAAACCATGTGGATTAAGGCAGACTTAGCTTTTTGACAAGTAGTGCAGCGTGCCACACATCTCTCAACATCTCGACGCATACGTGGCCAAAAGAAGTGTGCAGCAAGAACATCCTCCGTTTTATTGACACCAAAGTGTCCCATCAATCCTCCTCCATGCGTCTCCTATAACAACAAAAGACGAACAGAACTCTCCGGAATGCATAGTTTGTTAGCACGGAACACAAATCCATCATTGAAGACAAACTTGTTTCATGTTCTACCATCTCTACAATTCTGCAACACATCTTTAAATTCAGCATTATGCACATATTGTTCCTTAATAGTTTCTAATCCAAATATTTTGAAGTCAAGTTGAGATAACAAAGTATAACGACGCGACAAAGCATCAGCAATAATATTATCTTTACCCTTTTTGTGTTTGATAACATAAGGAAAAGACTCAATAAATTCAACCCAGTTTGCATGCCGACGATTCAACTTAGCTTGACTACGAATATGCTTCATAGATTCATGATCAGAATGAATAACAAATTCTTTAGGCCATAGATAATGTTGCCAAGTTTCTAATGTCCGAACCAACGCATATAATTCTTTATCATAAGTAGAATAGTTCAGACTAGCCCCACTCAATTTCTCACTAAAATATGCAACAGGTTTTCCCTCTTGTAATAACACCCCTCCCAAACCAATTCCACTAGCATCACATTCAAGCTCAAAAGTCTTAGTAAAATCAGGAAGTTGGAGTAAGGGAGCATGTGTTAGCTTATCTTTCAATATGACGAAGGCCTGTTGTTGTGCGTCGCCCCAAACAAAGGGCACATCCTTCTTGGTAAGCTCATTCAACGGCGCGGCATTTGATCCAAAGTCTTTGACAAAGCGCCGATAAAAACCAGTGAGGCCAAGAAAACTCCTCACTTGTGTGACCGTCTTGGGCTACAACCAATTCTCAATAGCTTCAATCTTGGCTGGATCCACTTCAATACCCTGGGATGTAACAACATAGCCAAGAAACACAACTCGATTGGTGCAAAAGGTGCACTTCTCAAGGTTACCAAACAAACGTGCATCACGTAAAGCATTATAAACAACACGTAAATGGTCCAAATGATCCTCTAAAGATTTGGTATAAATCAGAATATCATCAAAGTAGACTACCACAAAACGTCCAATAAAAGCACGTAAAACTTCGTTCATTAATCTCATGAAAGTTCTAGGTGCATTAGTTAAACCAAACGGCATTACTAACCACTCATATAAACCGAACTTAGTTTTAAATGTTGTTTTCCATTCATCTCCTAATTTCATATGAATCTGGTGGTAACCACTACGCAAATCAACTTTAGAAAACATGGTAGAGCCACTCAATTCATCAAGCATGTAATCTAAACGTGGAATAGGATGACGATATCGAATAGTAATATTATTGATAGCTCTACAATCAGTACACATGCGCGAAGAACCATCTTTCTTAGGTACCAAAATAATAGGAACAGCACAGGGGCTAAGGGACTCACGAATATGATCTCTGTCGAGTAGTTCCTGAATTTGGCGTTGTATCTCCTTTGTCTCCTCTGGATTGGTTCTATATGGCGCGTGGTTGGGCAACGTAGCACCAGGAATTAGATCAATTTGGTGCTCAATTCCTCTAATAGGAAGTAGTCCTGGTGGCAGCTCAGCGGGAAAGACGTCCTCATATTCCTGCAAAAGGTTAGCAATAGTGGGTGGCAAAGAAGGAGACATATCCTCAAATGAAAACAAAACCTTTTTTGCAGACAATTGCATAACATTGAGTATTGTTTACATCTAGTTCAGCAATATCAATTTTATTTGCAAGCATACATGGACTCTTCAAACGAATTTCAGTAGCATCTGTAGAATCAGATTTAGTGTTCTTTGGTGGTACAAAATCTGCAGCAACAATCTGATTCTCACTTTTATTTTTCTCCTCAGTTTTAGCTCTACTAGCTCTAGCAAGATCATCTTTTAAAATCTGTTCGGGGGTCATAGGTTTTAGACCAATTTTCTTTCCATCATTCATAAGAGAATAGTGATTAGTTTTGCCATTATGAACAGATTCTCTATCAAATTGCCATGGTCTACCAAGTAACAAAGAACAAGCTTGCATAGGTACAACATCACAATCAACAAAATCAGAATATGTACCAATAGTAAAATGCACGCGTACCGTTCTTGTTACCTTGATATTGCGAGAACTCTCAAACCATTGGATGTAATATGAATGTGTGCGTTGTCTTGTTGGAAGCGCAAGCTTCTCTACCATGTCAACACTAGCTAGATTATTACAACTCCCTCCATCAATGATGATCCGTATAGCTCTTTCCTTAACAGCACCACGTGTTTGGAACAGGTTGTGGCGTTGATCTTTCTCAGATTTTGTGGCATCCCGCAAAACCACTACTAGAAAATCGCGTTGAATTTGTGCATTGCATCGTCATCATCATGCATTGTTTGCCAAAACTATGTTTGCAAAGCCCGCGTTATTTTCTAAACGCCCCTCTTTATTCAAACATCAAAACCGGGTCCCCGGAATATTTTGTTTTGGCCGCTATCGGTTTGCAAACGGAGTTATTAAAACAAATAAAATTTATAATTATTTTTAGTGGGGCAGTCGAACGGGCCGAATAGACCCGAACGACCACCCCTGTTTGTAAATCGGCTCACCTAATCAGCCCCCTCTAAATCCTAAGGCCACCAACTAACCTACCCACACCCCCTGGCCACATCACTCCCCCCAATCGGCTCTCGCCACCTCACCCCTCTCTCCCCTCTCTCCTATCCCGCGTTGACACCTCACCAAACTCTCTCCCTCTCTCACCTCCCACCAACCAGCACCCACTCTCCCCACCTCCCCGGTCCCACCCCGCAGTGAACACACACACACAACACACGCACGCGCCCAGGCCCCCCCACACGCGGTCCACCCCCCCCCTGGCCCACTGCGGACCCTCCACGAACCTCCGCGCCCCACGTTCCTCTCTTCCCCCCCCCCCGCTCAACCATCCTCCTCTCCTCCCTGGCTGCTCCATCCCGCTCCTCTCAGCCCGCCGAGCCGCCACCGCGTCCCTCTCCCAGCTCCCCGCTCGCCGCCGCCGCCGAGCTTGCCCGCTCACGCGACCCCGACCCCTCCGGCCTCCTGCGCCCGCCTCAGGTCCCCGCCCGCCCACGCTCTCCTCTCCTCGCCGCTCTGCGCCACCCGCCCAGCTCGCCCGCTCCTCTCCACCGCTCCACCGAACCTCCGCCGCCCGACGCCTGCGCCCGACCGCGCCTCCGCGCCACCCGCCACCGGAGCTCCTCCCCCTCACCCGCCTAGCTCGCCGGCCGAGCACCGCCACCCCCGCAGCCGCCGTTCGCCGTCGCCCTCTGTGGCATCCCGCAAAACCACTACTAGAAAATCGCGTTGAATTTGTGCATTGCATCGTCATCATCAGGCATTGTTTGCTAAAACTATGTTTGCAAAGCCCGTGTTGTTTTCTAAACGCCCCCTCTTGTTTCAAACACCAAAACCGGGTCCCCGGAATATTTTGTTTTGTTTAAATATGTTGTGCAACGGTCCGTTTAATTAAATAAAACATTTAGTTAATTTTAGCGGGGCAGTCGAACGGGCCGTTTTGACCCGAACGACCACCCCTAAAATCTAAAACGGTCCAACTAGCCTGCCCTCTAAATCCTAGACCTACCCAGCCCAACCCTCCACCTCACCCCAGCCAACCCCTGGCTGCCACCTCACTCTCTCCTCTTCCCCTAGCCTATCAGATGCCGCCACGTCACTCAACCTCCTCTCTCTCCTCTCAACCCTCTCTCACCACACACAAGGCAACACCACACCACACGTGCAGCCCCACCCACCGCTGTTTCCGCCTCACCCCGCCTGTTTCCACCACTGGCGCGCCCACGCCAGGGCCCACACCGACCAGCCCCTGTTCCCCACCGACGCTCTCCCTCCTCCTCTTTCTCCCATCCCTCCTGCTTCCCCCGCCACGCCGCCACCGCAGCCTTCTCCTCCCCCCACCTCTCTCTGAGCCCCATGCCTGCCTGCGCGCCCAGCGGCCAGCCCGTCTCCTTCCCAGACCTGCGTCTCCTCATGAGCCACCACCTCCCTCTGGCGCTCGACTGCCTCGCCGCCGCCTCCTCCTACCTCCTGGCCGCGCCCGCCTTTGCCATCCCGTCGAGCCACCAGCGGACACCACTGCGCCCTTCCCTCGCCCCATGTCGCGAAGCCGCGACGACACCCCCTCAAGCCCCCCGCGCCACCCTCCCCCCGCCGCCGCGCCGCCACCACCGCCAGCCTGCGCACGCCTTGGCCCCCTCCCTCCTCGGGCCTCCTCCTCCCGCCCGACGACCTAGTCCGCGCCGCCTCCTCCCACCTCGCGCCCACCCCCCTCGCTTTCTTGTGCTCACCAAGTCCGGCCGACTGGGCCCCTTCCATGGATGTCTTGATGCATGATGTAATAGCCCTTTGTGGTGTCGCTGATGCGGTAAGATGGTAACGCCTTGAACCCTCCTGAACAAGAGCGGCAAGCCGGACATGTACCTCGAAGCCACCGAGGAACATTGGTCCAAGTTCGCCGTCGACAATTGAGACCGGCACCGGAAGATCTACCCGCTCTACATCTCGGCTAGATCCGGACATCAAGACCTAAAGACGCCGAGACCCCAACCCGAGGACCGCAGACGCGACAAGTACTTCCTCGGACGCCAAAACCGAACCGAGGCGTCAAGATCGCCACGAGGACGACAAGCTCTCGTCCGAACGACAAGACCGGCCGACCCGACTTGAGGACCCGACAAGATCTGCATCGACAAGAACGACACCGTACAAGGCGAGACCGATCGACGCCAACCAAGCCCGGTTGCGACAAGACCTACCCGATGGTCGAATGTTACGCCAAGATCGAACCTAGACCACGGACCCTGGACCCTGTCGGACCCCGAACCCCCGGATCCCCAAGTTCGTCGAACCCTAACAAGATCGCCGAACCCTAATGTGTGACCCTTTTCCTCGATACCCTATTTTATAAATCATAACAACTTGCTGCATTAAATCATTCATCTCGCATGCATATCTGTGGTTTGGGGGCCTTATGCCGATTCACCTAATAATTAAATATGGGGCCCATATGCGGGCAAATCTAGCCTTATTTTGGCCCCCATTTAAATTTGTGTAGCGAACCGGTGCTATCTTCTGCCATGTTAAGACAACATTTAAATTGCGGGGGTTCTAAATAACTTGAACCATTTAAGTAATTGTCGGGACCCCGGTTCCGCTTAATATGACCTAACTGCATCGCACCTTTGCCATGCCATACATCATGCATGCATCATGCCGATCTTCTGCCGTTGTATTAAATATCGCATCCGGTGTTCCTTCTAGTGTTTTGCTTCTTCGCGGATAAGGCCGTTGAGTTGATGTGAGCTTCGCCCCGATCTTCGGATGAACCCTTCGACAATGTTTTCAGGCGAGCATCTCCCTCTTTCTACCTATCTTACTTTTATAGTCTTTATTCCCTCCTGTTGATCTATTGCTATACGCGTATGCTCTAGATTCCGTACCCTTGATATACTGCAGCCCTATATTGCCTTGGACACATCCTATTACCATTGTTTGGTAGATAGATGGACTTGCGCGTCGTAGTTGCTTGCCCAAGTGCTGATGTGTGTCGCCATATGCCACAGTTGCTGATGTATTGCCGCATGTTGATGTTGGAGATGATTCTAGCTTTACTTATTGTCACTTTAATTCTGTTTAACAACTAAAATTGCAATAAGAGGCATCGTGGGTGATAGATAATATTTGGTTTCGACGCCCACTTGTGTCCCGTAAGACCCCGAGTACTTGATACTGTTCCTTGATTTTGCGTGCTATCCACATCCGGAGGTATATGGGACCCCAGGCGAGCTTGATTCATCTTATTTCTTGGGGCCACAACTAGTTTGAGATTTTATTTACTATCCTACTTATGCCATGCTACTTTCTGTATTTAAATTGTTTTAGGAAGCGGAGTGATTCCGATTGGGGACTCCCATTGTCAAACCTTGGGTCCGGGAGTCTTGCTTACTCCGGTATACTTCAAGGGTGGCCTGAAATATTTCAATCTGTGATTGTTCACCGTGAAAGCCTCGTTGGTTTTGATTTGGTTTTTCCGAGGTTGATCGGCGTGTTGCTATTGGTGCACCCGGCCGGTAAAACTTTCAAAGCCGTGTCCGGATATGGACGACTTGGAGCACGATATCTCGATCAGACAAGCATAACTAAAGTTTTTGTTAAAAATTTGACTTTATAATGACTAGTAATCAGCTTCACTATAATGGAATGGCTAATAATGCCCACAATTGCTTGTTTGGAGTGTCTTGCGACCATTGTACTGACTAGTAAGTATGGCAACTTCAACGGAATGGCTGAATAAAAGTATCAACAACTTTGGGTTTTGGGTTATCTCATACTATCATTAGTAAGTCTATAACGGAATGGATAACTAAAATGACCCATGTTTATTTTATCGGGATGATTATTTAAACTGACTAGTAAATGCTGCAACGATAAGCGAATAAATAAACGCCAATGTGAGTTCCTCGGTTGACTTCCTCGTTTGGTCTCGAGAAAGATGGGTTTGGTTGGTGATAGCCTTGGTTGGATCCGGTTAGGTCATTCTTATCCCTCTCGAAATCCGCCATTGTATCGAGTCTCTATAGGTTGTTTAGTGCATCCACCATACCTATGTAGGCGAGGACCCAATTCTAGCCTCGGCCTCGATCGACGCTCTCTTTTTCCTTTGCCCTTTGTCGGCACCCCTTTGTTTAAGCAGGTTTGAGATCGACGCGTTAGCGGGGTTACCCTTCCGCTTGGGTTATGGGCGCCATTGGTTATTCTTGAGGCTCTTAGCCCCATTTGCATCTTGTCCGTAGTGGACGCTATATCGTTCTTAAGGTGATTTGGATCTTTGTATATTATACTGTATTCTTGACTCTTTGAGTCATTATATATATCTGCTGGGGTCCCATCGAGGACTGTTGTGTAATGTTATTACTTCGTTTTCCACCCTTGCGAAGTGCTGGTGGCACCTTTGAATCGTTTCTATGCGGGTTTGGTGAATTTTGCCCAAACTTGCATAGGTCCGATCGAGGGTGTTCTGAGTGGTATCGAGCACGATACCACAAGTCCGGATAACCTAGCTAACGTAGAAGTGTCAAAACTATTTTTGAAAATCGGTTGGATAGATCTGATTAGGTCTGCTTTTACTCCTTACCCCTCTGCTGTTCTCCTCTTACCTCTACGTGTTTTGAATCCGCTCTCTTCCCTCTCTTCGAGTCCAGGAATTCTCGTGGTTGGGTTTCCGTCGTACCTTCAGGGTTTCGCTATCTTCCTTTTGTAACGGAGGTGCTACGATCATCAATCTGCAACTTGTCTGTTATACCTTCCTCCAATCTTTTGTTCTTGAGCTCGCTATCCATATGTGTTCTTTGCTGTATATCAGTGTCGTTGAAAAACATATGAGAAGGACGAGTTTTGGTGAAGTTGGAGTCGACCTTGAGCACGTGTTGTTCATGCCAATAGAACCATCGCGAAACCTAATCAGTGAGTCTTTCATACGATTTCTGCTGGCAGCATCCCTTTGTTCCGGATACCACCTATGAAGATCTTGATCTAAATCTCGAGAGTTGAGTTGCACGATTCTCCTACCCATGTAAAGAGTTGATAGTTGGGGATGGACTGATCACCCTACCCGACTCTTACTGTACATCGACGAGGTGGATCGATGTAACTTTTCCTCTTCAATGGAAGTTAGAGGTGGCCTTCTCGTTTGATGCCTCTATCTTCGTCCTTTGTTTCTCGGAGTGATCTCTCATCGATCGGGAACAACGACCCTTTGTTGGTGGTGCCGATTTCAAGATGGAGGATGAACTCTTGTTGGTGGTGTCGCGAGGATCTACGAAGCGAGAAGATTCGCCGACCTTTCCTTCCGACCATGAGGCGGATCTCGAGGCGAGATCCATTGTTAGTGGTGTCGAATTGTGGCATCCCATAAAACCACTACTAGAAAATCGCGTTGAATTTGTGCATTGCATCGTCATCATCGCATTGTTTGCTAAAACTATGTTTGAAAGCCCGTGTTGTTTTCTAAACCCTCTTGTTTCAAACACCAAACCGGGTCCGGAATATTTTGTTTTGTTTAAATATGTTGTGCAACGGTCCGTTTAATTAAATAAAACATTTAGTTAATTTTAGCGTTTGACCCGAACGACCACCCCTAAAATCTAAACGGTCCAACTAGCCGCCTAAATCCTAGACCTACCCAGCCTCCACCTCACCCCAGCCAACCACCTCACTCTCTCCTCCCTAGCCTATCAGACGCCACGTCACTCAACCTCCTCTCTCTCCTCTCAACCTCTCTCTCACCACACAAGGCAACACCACACCACACGTAGCCCCACCCACCTGCACTTTTCCGCTCACCCTTTGTCCACGCCAGGCCCCACCGACCAGCCTCTCCCTCCTCCTCTTTCTCCCATCCCAACCACCGGCCTTCTCCTCCCTTCTGCCTCGCCCCACCTCTCTCTGAGCCCTCCCAGACCAGCGTCTCCTCCGCCATGACCACCTCCCTCTGGCGCCGCCGGCCTCGCCAAGGCCTCCTCCTACCTCCCGCCGTCGTCCTCGCCGCTTCCAGCCCCAGGCCGCGCCCTCCGCCTTTGCCGCCATCCCGTCGAGCCACCAGGACACCACCCTTCCTCGGCCCCATGCCGCGCGCCATCGACCCCTCCGGCCACCTCCGCCCGCCCCGCCACCAGTGCCGCCGCCGCCCTCCAACCGTCCTCCCCCGGACCTCTGGCCTCCTCCTCCCGCCTCCCACCTCGCGCCCCACCTCGCCTCTCGCGGCTCACCAAGTCCGGCCGACCCCTTGCACCTGCGCCCGTATGGATGTCTTGATGGATGTAATAGCCTTTGTGGTGTCCGGTAAGATGGTAACGCCTTGAACCCTCCGGTGAACAAGAGCGCAAGCGGACATGTACCTCGAAGCCACCCGAACATTCGGCGAAGTCCAAGTTCGCCGTCGACAATTGAGACCGGCACCGGCAAGATCTTCTACCCGGCGGGCTCTACATCTAGATCCGGACATCAAGACCTAAAGGCGAGACCCGAACCCGAGGACGCAGACGCGACAAGTACTTCCCTCGGACGCCAAACCGAACCGAGCGTCAAAGATCGCCACGAGGCGATAAGCTCTACGTCCGACGACAAGACCGGCCGACCCGACTTGAGGACCCGACAAGATCTGCATGCGACAAGAACGACACCGTACAAAGCGAGGGCCAACCAAGCCTGCTTGCGACAAGACCTACCCCGATGGTCGAGAATGTTACGCCAAGATCGAACCCTAGACCCTGGACCCCGAGACCGGACCCTGGACCCTGTCGGACCCCGAACCCCCGGATCCCCAAGTTCGTCGAACCCTAACAAGATCGCCGAACCCTAATGTGTGACCCTTTTCCTCGATACCCTATTTTATAAATCATAACAACTTGCTGCATTAAATCATTCATCTCGCATGCATATCTGTGGTTTGGGGGCCTTATGCCGATTCACCTAATAATTAAATATGGGGCCCATATGCGGGCAAATCTAGCCTTATTTTGGCCCCCATTTAAATTTGTGTAGCGAACCGGTGCTATCTTCTGCCATGTTAAGACAACATTTAAATTGCGGGGGTTCTAAATAACTTGAACCATTTAAGTAATTGTCGGGACCCCGGTTCCGCTTAATATGACCTAAGCGCGCGCACCTTTGCCATGCCATACATCATGCATGCATCATGCCGATCTTCGTTGTATTAAATATCGCATCCGGTGTTCCTTCTAGTGTTTTGCTTCTTCGCGGATAAGGCCGTTGAGTTGATGTGAGCTTAGCGATCTTCGGATGAACCCTTCGACAATGTTTTCAGGCGAGCATCTCCCTCTTTCTACCTATCTTACTTTTATAGTCTTTATTCCCTCCTGTTGATCTATTGCTATCTGTGTTGCGATGCTCTAGATTCCGTACCCTTGATATACCGTGCAGCCCTATATTGCCTTGGACACATCCTATTACCTGTTGTTTGGTAGATAGATGGACTTGCGCGTCGTAGTTGCTTGCCCAAGTGTTGATGTGTGTCGCCATATGCCACAGTTGCTGATGTATTGCCGCATGTTGATGTTGGAGATGATTCTAGCTTTACTTATTGTCACTTTAATTCTGTTTAACAACTAAAATTGCAATAAGCAGAGGCATCGGTGGGTGATAGATAATATTTGGTTTCTTGTGTCCCGTAAGACCAGTACTTGATACATTCCTTGATTTTGCGCGCTATCCACATCCGGGAGGTATATGGGACCCCCCTGAGCCAGAGCTTGATTCAGTCTTATTTCTTGGGGCCACAACTAGTTTGAGGTTTTATTTACTATCCACTACTTATGCCATGCGTATTTAAATTGTGCGACGGATAGCACCTTTAGGAAGCGGAGTGATTACAGCCCGATTGGGGACTACCATTGTCGCAAACCTTGGGTCCGTCTCGAGCTTGCTTACTCTTGGGTATACTTCAAGGTGGCCTGAAATATTTCTGAATCGTGATTGTTCCGTGAAAGCCTCGTTGGGTTTTGATTTGGTTTTTCCGAGGTTGATCGGCGTGTGTTGCTATTGGTGCACCCGGCCGGGTAAAACTTTCAAAGCCGTGTCCGGATATGGACGACTTTCTCGATCATAGACAAGCATAACTAAAGTTTATGTTAAAAATTTGACTTTATAATGACTAGTAATCAGCTTCACTATAATGGAATGGCTAATAATACGCCCACAATTGCTTGTTTGAGTGTCATTGTACTGACTAGTAAGTATGGCAACTACAACGAATGGTGAATAAAAGTATCAACAAGGTTTTGGGTTATCTCATACTATTTAGTAAGAATGGATAACTAAAATGACCCACCGCTATTTTATCGGGATGATTATTTAAACGACTAGTAAATCTTGCCGAGCGATAATTGAATAAATAAAACGCCTGTGTGAGTTCGGTTGACTTCTCGTTTGGTCTCGAGCGCCGGGGATGGGTTTGGTTGGTGATAGCTTGTTGGATCCGGTTAGGTCATTCTTATCCCTCTCTGAAATCCGCCCGGTTGTATCGAGTCTCTATAGGTTGTTTAGTGCATGATCCACCATACCTATGTAGGCGAGGCTAGCCTCGTGGCCTCGTCTTGGCGCTCCTTCTTTTTCCTTTGCCCTTTGTCGGCACCCTTTTGTTTAAGCAGGTTTCGAGATCGACGCCATAGGTTACCCTTCCTTGGCACAGGAAGGGTTATGGTTGGTTATTCTTGAGGCTCTTAGCCCCATTTGCATCTTGTGCTATATCGTTCTTAAGGTGATTTGGATCTTTGTATATTATACTGTATTCTTGACTCTTTGAGTCATTGTTATATATATCTGTGGGTCCCATCGAGACTGTTGTGTAATGTTATTACCGTTTTCCACCCGAAAGTGCTGGTGAGCACCTTTGAATCGTTTCTATGCGGGTTTGGTGAATTTGCCCAAACTTGCATAGGTCGTGTTACACCTCGCCCGAGCCGCTCGGCCTCCACCTCCACCCGCCCTTCGCGTCTCTTCTCGCGTCCCTGGTGCCCCCGCCTCCGGCCGCCTCCCTCCATCTCCCCTCCGCCCTTCACTTAGAGGCCGCCTGGCCCACCTCATCTCGGGGCTGACGCGATGTGCTCCTTCCGTTCGTCTTGTGCTCGTTACGGAGAGGAGGTCGCCGTGAACCGCCAAGATCGTCCCGTTGGTACCACTCGAGATCGACAACGACAGCGGTCGTCGAGGACCCTAGAACTTCGCATCGGATGATGACCAAGCTTCGGTGAACCAAGGGCCACGCCAGACCGAACACGAAGAAAAAAAAGATCGCCATGGAGCGGAACAAGTACCAGCGACAAAAGGCCGAACAAGTTCTTGACACGGGCCATGATCACCAACCGGAGTACTCCGACATGGATCCGATTGAAGCGAACCCGAAGTCGGTAGATGCAACAAGTACTTCCCCGGATCCGATGCGAGGACCACGCGCGACAAGTTCTTCCTCTCGAAGCATGACCGCCGACAACATGAACCGAAGACACGGACGCAACAAGAACTACCCGGAATCCGCGAACCAGATCCGAACCACGGACCGAGACCAACCCGAACCGGAACCCCAAGATCTGCGAACCCTAAAGTGTGACCCTTATCGAGAACCCTATTTTATAAGATAATAACAACTTGTGCATATTTAATCATTCATCTCGCATGCATATCATTGGTTGGGGGCCTTATGCCGATTCACCTAATAACTAAATATGGGGCCCATATGCGGGCAAATCTAGTCTCATATCGGCCTCATTTAAACTTGTGTGTATCTTATCTTGCCTTGCTATAACAACAGCGTAAATTGGGTAGCTAAACAACTTGAACCGTTTAATAAGTGTCGGGACCCGGTTAAACAATATGACCTAAATGCATCGCACCTTTGTCATGTCATCCATCATACATGCATCATGCCGATCTTTTAGTAGTATTAAATATTGCATCCGGTGTTTCTTCTAGTGTTTTGCTTCTTCGCGGATAAGGCCGTTGAGTTGATGTGAGCCAGAAACCTTGAGTTGAACCTTGACAATGTTTTCCATCTCCTCTTTTCTACCTATCTTACTTTTATAGTATTTATTCCCTCCTGTTGATCTATTGCTATCCGTGTTGCGATGCTTTAGTTTCCGTACCCTTGATATACCGTGCCCTATATTGCCTTGGACATCCTATTACATTGTTTGGTAGATAGTTGGACTTAGCGTCGTAGTTGCTTGCTCAAGTGTTGTTGCGTGTCGCAATGCCACGATTGTTGATGTATTGCCGCATGTTGATGTTGGAGATGATTCTAGTTTTACTTATCGTCACTTTAATTTCTGTTTAACAACTAAAATTGAAATAAGCGAGAGGCATCGGTGGGTGATAGATAATATTTGGTTTCGAGCCCACTTGTGTCCCGTAAGACCCGAGTACTTGATACTGTTCCTTGATTTATCGCGCTATCCACATCCGAGAGGTATATGGGACCCCCGAGCGAGCTTGATTCATTCTTATACCTCTCGGATGTGGATAGCGCGATAAATCAAGGAGGTATCAAGTACTGGTCTTCGGGACACAAGTGGGTTGAAAATATTTTCTATCACCCATATTTCAATTTTAGTTGTTAAGCAGAAATTAAAGTGACGATAAGTAAAACTAGAACCATCTCCAACATCAACATGCGGCAATACATAGTCCAACTATCTACCAAACAATGTAATAGGGTGTGTCCAAGGCAATATAGGGCTGCATTAGATCAAACTAAAGCATCGCTAGCAATAGATCGTAAATACTATAAAGTAAGATAGGTAGAAAGGGGAGATGCTCGCTGAAAACATTGCCGAAGGTTCAACCCGAAGCACATCAACTCAACGGCCTTATCCGCGAAGAAGCAAAACACTAGAAGAAACACGGATGCAATATTTAATACTACGGCAAAAATCGCATGATGCATGTATGATGTATGGCATGGCAAAGGTGCAACGCATTAGGTCATATTAAGGAACCGAGGTCCGACAATTAATTAGTAGGTTCAAGTTGTTTAGAACCCCGCAATTAGATGTTGTTTTAATCATGGCAAGATAGCAAATTTAAATGAGGCCGATATGAGACTAGATTTGCCCGCATAATGGCCCATATTTAATTATTAGGTGAAAAGGCCCCCAAACCACTAAAGATGCATGCAGTATGAACAATTTAATATAATATTATGAAAATATAGGTCACGGAAAGAGGTCACACTTTGGGGTTCGGACAATCTTGGGCTCCGAGGGGTTCGGGGTTAGTCTCGAGGTTGAGTTCGGCGAAACATCGGGATCGGATACAAGATGGAGAACTTGTCGTGGCCGGAGAACTTGGCTTCCAACGTCGATCTTGTCGACTTGAGTGGATCGGGTACCGGGTCTTAGGATCCGTGAAGTAGATCTTGTTGCCTGATCGGGGTAGGCGATATCGCGATTGTCGGTGTCGGACTTGGGTCTCGGTCTTGGAGATCTTGTTGGGGTACTTGTTCTGGTGATGTTCTTGTCGTTTGTGAAGAGGAGCTTGAGTCACTAGCCCCGGTAGAAGTACTTGGTGTCCGAGTTCGGTCTCGCTTGGTCGGTTGAAGATCTTGGCGTCCGTGGGATCGGGCTTGGGTTCTAGGTCGAGGACTTGACATCCGGAAGGAGACCTTGTCGATCTGGTGCCATCACCTCCGGGCCTCTGTTGGGTTCTTGTCGTCCCTCTTCTGCGAACTTGGATCCACGTTGGTAATTTGAGTGGCGTGCCTCGCGCTTCAAGCAGCACGGAAGAGGCTTCACGAGACACAAAGTAGGGTGTGCCCCAAATGGCACAAACACAACACAGCTTGGCGTGAAGCCTCCCAGCGCAGTGAATTCCGCGTTGGCTGCGGCGGCCCAGCGGAGGGAGCGGTGGCGCCGCCCTGCCTGGGCTGTGAGCCTTGCCTGGTGTGCGCGCGGCGGGCTGCTTGCTCGGCGCCGCGGAGCTTCACCGCCAGAGGGCGCAGCCGAACCAACGGCGCGGCGGGCGGCGGGCGAGGTCGGAAGAGGAGGAAGGAAGGCCGAGGCCAGCGGCAATGGCGCTCTCGACGGGGATCATGAGGCGCGCAGGATCAATAGCGCAGGCGACGGGCGGCCGGGCCGGCAAGGGGGCGAGGCGCGGCAGGCGTTGATGGGGATCGTGCGGAGGCTCATGTGGTCTTTGGGAGGAAGGGACGGTGGCGTGGGATCGGGGGAGTGGGGCTGGGGGAGTTTGGGGGTTGGTGGGTTGTGTGAGTGGGTGAGGTGAGGGAGAGAGGGAGGGATAGGTGGCAGGGTGTGATTGTTTGAGGGAGAGAGAGGGGTGAGGTGGCGTGTTCTGATAGGCTAGGGTGAGGTGGCTGTTTGGGTTGGGTAGATAGCTGGGTAGGTCTAGGATTTAAGGGGTGGGACTGGTTGGACCGTTTTGAAATTCTGGGGCGGTCGTTCGGGTCAATCGGCCCGTTCGACTGCCCCGCTAAAATAATTCATATTTTTATTTGATTGCGACGACTTTGTAAATAGTTTTGAACAAACAAAATATCCGGAACATCCGGGGGTTTGGCGTTTAAATAAAAGATGGGTCGTTTGGAAAACGAATCGGGGTTTGCAAAATAGTTTTATGCAAACTATGCACGATGATGACGATGCAATTGCACAAATTCAACGCGATTTTCTAGTAGTGGTTTTGCGGGATGCCACAATTCTCTGTAACACCCTCAGAATCGGACCTATGCAAATTTGGGCAAAATTCACCAAACCCGCATAGAAACGATTCAAAGGTGCCCACCAGGCACTTTCGTGCGGGTGGAAAACGAAGTAATAACATTACACAACAGTCCTCGATGGGACCCACAGAACAGATATATATATATAGCAGCGACTCCATGAGTCAAGAATACAGATAGAATATACAAGATCCAAATCACCTTGAAAACAGTAGAGCGTCCGACTACGGACAAGAAGCAAATGGGGCTAAGAGCCCGGAAGAATAACCAATGGCGTCCATAACCACCGGGCCAAGCGGAAGGTAACCACCGTCGATCTCAAAACACCTTAAACAAAAGGTGCCGACAAAGGGCAAAGGAAAAAGAAGGGCGTCGATCGAGGCGATGCAGTTGCGAGGCTAGAATTCGGCGGTCCTCGCCTACATAGGTATGGTGGAATGCACTAAACAACCTATAGAGACTCGATACAGCGGAGAACATAGAGGATAAGAATGACCTAACGGATCCAACGAAGCTATCACCAAACAAACCCATCTGGTGTTTCCCCTCGAGACCAAGCGAGGAAGTCGTGAGAGAACTCACGCGGTTTACTTATTCGATTATAGTTGCGGCACTTTACTAGTCGAGTTTAGATAATCACGATAAAGTAGCGATGGGCACTTTAATTAACCATTCCGTTATAGTGGCAACACTTACTAGTCGATACATTTATCATGAGATAACCCAAAAACCAGTTGTTGGTACTTTTATTCAACCATTCGTTGTAGTTGCAAGATTTACTAGTGTACAATTGTATGGCGACAACCAAACAAGCAATTGTGGGCAGTATTATTAGCCATTCCATTATAGTGAAGCTGATTACTAGTCATTATAAGTCAAATTTATAGCAGTAAACTTTAGTTATGCTTGTCTATGATCGATATACTG
This sequence comes from Avena longiglumis, assembly GCA_030063025.1. Taxonomy (NCBI): domain Eukaryota; kingdom Viridiplantae; phylum Streptophyta; class Magnoliopsida; order Poales; family Poaceae; genus Avena; species Avena longiglumis. The sequence goes on along the minus strand of CP125978.1, from coordinate 243,643,706 downwards.
TGCTCCAAGTCGTCCATATCCGCGGACACGGCTTTGTAACTACCTCGGTGAACTACGCTCCTAGATACAAGCCTGGATGAGTGATAGTGGTTGAAATAGTACGGTGGGGCCCCAAAAGCCACTCACTGGTAGTCCTTTCAGACGTCCCAACCACTACCCTCTCAACGGGACGGATCAACTACGTTACAAGTGGGTATGTCGCAAAGCCACCATACAAGAGTACATCGAGCCACACCATCTAGAAAGAAAGGAAAATATACCAACGCCATACGGCAAGATTCAAATGACGATAAATCTATATTTTAGGATAACTCCTCATACAACACATCGAGTATCATGCGGGCGGCAAACAAGATCGGATAAGCAAATCGGCATAAGATGCGGAGAAATAAGCACATCAACTACGGTCTCACGGATCCCGTTCGAATCTCTACGCGAGCGATCGTTGCCCATCTTGACTTCTTCCACCCGATCCGTCACGAGAAGGTACATTCATCTGAATCAAGAATTTATCGTGTGAGACCCTAAGTACAAGTCTTAATGCCTCTAAAGGGACACAACTGGGGTGACGCAATTGCAGCGAAAGATAAACCCTAGCAATTCTGAGATAAAGCTAACCATCCGCTAACCAATGATGGATGTCGTGAATATAAGAACAAGTTATAATGGTAATCTCATCCGATCCATCCTCCTCCCCTTTCCCAGAAGGAAGCGAACAACCCCATCCGTTGGCAATTTTATTAACCATTCCATGAGTATTGCACTATTTACTAGTCAAATTACTTTAGTCTTTAAAAGCGGTACTTTAGTTATGCTTGTCTATGATCAAGCAAGTTTTAAACCAAATCAAAACCCAGAGGCTTTCAACAATCACAAGATTGAGAATTATTTCAGGGCCACCCTTAAGTAGATCCCAAGTGTGTGGGCTTGTCGACACAGGTCACGATCCTAAATAATGCAGTTGTGCCTCGCACAAATTAAATGCAGTAGCATGGCATAAGTATAGGATAGTAAATAAGACCTCAAACTAGTTTGTGGCCCCAAGAAATAAGACGGAATCAAGCTGGTCCCATATACCTCCGGATGTGGATAGCGCGATAAATCAAGGAACAGAATAAAGTACTGGACACAAGTGAAAACCAAATAGATGTTGCTCACCGATGCCACTTTCTTTAGTTATCCCGAACTACTCGAGTTAAGTTGTTTAGGTACCTCATTATCCAGACACTCACATACCCTACACATGCTGTTCTCGACTGCATGGCTCAAACAACTCCTATAGTAGTGGTTCATGGGATGGAGGAAACAAGTAAAGGCTATGCATACTTGGGATTCAATTTAATGCAATCGCGACTCAATGATGCAAGAATAAGATAGAGGCAATAGGTACTGTATGTATGCAAGCATGTGGAAGTGCTTGCCTGGTGTCTCTGTTGAAGCAAGTGACGGATCTAGGTAGTGCTCCTGGTTCTCTTGATATAACCCCTGCTCAGTGTCTATCCGAGAAAAGCCAAACAAACAAGGCCAACATGAATATAGAGCACAAGCATATGAATAATATGCGTCAAGCAAACAATCATGCCATGATGAATGATGCACAATTTACATGGCAAGTAAGGTAGCATGGCATAGTGAGATGTGGTGGCAAGAAAATAACATTTAAGTGGGTTTTAGTCACATTTCATTGCCATAACAGTTGTTGTTCAATATATATTTATATGATGCATGCTGCAATTGAAGTCATGGATAGCATAAACAGAAAGGTCTCGTCGAGCTGATCATTTTAGACTCATCATTTGCTAAATTTGGATTTAGGAATTAAAAGTTATGAATTATTTAAATCCTAGTGGCAATTGTGTAATTTAAATAATCTTGGAATTTTATTTGTGCAAAAGGCAAAAAGGATGGCATATTTGGAATCCTGGCATTTTGCTGATATCCAAACATATATTATTTGCCCAATTTGGATTTAGTATGAAAAAGTTATAGAAATCTGAATTTGAATTGAATTTTGAAATTAGTTAACGAAATAATTTTAAACAGCCTCAACGCTTTTGCACCCAACCTACTCGATGCGTGGGACCAGGGTTCTGGACCGGTTGAATAAACACACGAGGACCCTTTTACAAAAAGCCAATGGGTTGGTGAACCAAAAGGCAAAGAACAGCGCGGGTTGCGTTCCGTTATTGAGACCTTTTAGAAAAGGATCACCGGGCCTCGGGGATGGGTTGAGGCAAAAGATTAGGTGTTGTGGATCGAGCAGCGGCCAGCGCTGCTGCTAACAGCGAGAAGCTGGGCGCTCGGCTTGGCGTTAGGAAAGCAGGCCGGACCTATCTAGGCTGCTACAGCAGGGACTTGGGCGTCTGGCCCCCATGAACCCGGCTTGACGACGACGTTACGGGGGAAAACCTGGCGGCGAGGGGCGGCGCGGCGCGGGGGTTGTCTAGGAGGGTCGCGGGCTCACCGGGAGGTTGTTGGTGGCGTTAGATCGGGTCGACGGAGGATCAGCGTCGTGGAGAGCGCGGCGAGCTAGGGTTCGGGCGTGGCGTCGGCGTGCGAGGGGCAGGCGAGCCTTCTCCTCCTCGCTGCGGTGCAGGCGCGGCGTCCTTGAGCCCTCCTCGGCGCTGCGGCTCTTCTGCAACCTCCTAACTGATGCGAGGTGGACGGTGGTGGTGGAAGAGGTGGAGAAGGAGGAGGAAGGGATAGCGCCTTAGGGGAGGGATGCAGGCGTGTGGGAGGGATAAGAGCGAGGCGAGGTTGCGTGGGGAGGTTTGATGGCGGTGGCGTCGGCCACCTCTCCTCTCCACGTGCTCTTGGAACCAGCAACAAGGCAAGGCAGGGGGGGCTCTAGGGAGTGGTAGGTGGGGTAGAGGGACGGAGGTGGAGGCTCGGTGGAGGCCCCATTCGAGAGAGAGGGCTCGGCTAGGTGTGTTTGGAGCTAGGTTAGGAGAGAGAGGAGGCATGGGTCGGCTAGGGTTAGGGTGTGGGGTCCTTGGGCGTGTGGTGGTAGGTCTTTGGGGTGGGGCTGCAAGAAAAGAGGGAGAGATGGAGGGACATGGTGAACATGCTAGGTAGGGAAGGGGTGGTACTAGGGTTTTGCTTAGGTAAAGAGGGGGTAGATTAGAGGTAAGAGGGCTTAGGGTTTGTTTAGAGGATGTAGCTAGATTAGGTGAGGGATTAGTTTTAGGTTTTAGCTAGGATAGAATATGGCATGGGGTAGATTGTTTGGGTTTAGCTAAGAGGGGTAGAAAGAGATGGTGTGCTTAGGTGGATCATGCCAGCTAGCCTTCACAAGATTCAAAGCAAGCAAGAGGAGAGGAAGAGGGAGAGGTTGATGGTAGCTAGGGTTTGGAAGCACAACAAGAGGTGGCAAAAGGAAAGGGAGAGGGATGTTAGGGTTTGGGTTTAGCCAAGCAAGGTGGTAGTTTTAAATATGGTCCAAGAGATCCAAAACAAGGAGCACCTAGTTGTCATTTAAAACCAAGCTCCTACTACATAACAAAACAAACCAAAGAAGAAGGCCAAGGGTTTTGGTTGCATGGCCCATGCATAACTAATAATGCTAGGTCCTATTTTGTGAAAACAAAATAGGTGTCCATAACATTTATTCATATGCATTCAAAATGTGGACAAGGCCAAGCAAAGATTTATGGGTGGTTCAACCAACTAATCATGAGCCAGAGACAAACAACAAAATGCCAAGCTCAGAATAATTGGATGGTGGAATATAAAAGGTGGTGAAAGATAAGGTGGTGGAGTCAAAAAGAGAGATGCCCCCAACTCAACTTGGGCATTTAACAATATATCAAGAGCCAAATACAATATCAAGAGGCAACTACAAATAACCATGCACATGAGATAAGAACCAAACAAGAAAGGGTTTTATATGATGCTCAAATGCAAGGTGGTATGATGGTATGAGCATGATATGATGATGATGCAACAATTATATGTTGGAAGTGGCCCATTTTATTATTATGACATGTAGCATTACAGGGGTTAGACAACTGGGATGAGATTTGATCAATTGCACACTCAACACACGTTGTGTAATTAAGCTCTTGTATTGATCAGCAGCTTCAGCTCCCATTACCTCTGTATCTTCATCAGCATCAAAATTGTCTCCATCTCGAGCAGAAATAAGGGCTAATGTATCTTCATCAAAGTCACTCGCTGAATCGTATTGACCATCATCCCGCACCATCATCACACGTTGTGTTGTGCACTATCTCTCAATATGACCAAAATCCCAGCACTTGCGGCATTGGAAGCCATAGAAGATGCACTACGAGCAGGAGCATTGGATGACGGTGGAGGAGCAGCTGGAAATCTTGTGGTGGCCTTGGATGTGGTAGTAGCTGGTGGCGAATCACGAGAAGGAGGTGTTGATTGTCGGGATGTCCAAGTGGATGTGCGACCTGCAGAATTATTAGTCCTCCTCCAATGGTTTTTGGCGATCCAGCACTTCACGTTCAGCTTTGCAAGCAAGATGAAACAAACGAGTGATAGAATTATATTCCTTATAATCTAATATGTGCTGAATGTCCTTGTTTAATCCACCAAAGAAACGTGCAAGCATTTGTTCAGTAGATTCAACAAGACCACACCGAACCATCCCCGTTTGCAATTCCTGATAATACTCTTCTACCGAATTTTTCCCTTGCTCTAAACGTGTCAGATTCTTTGGTAAATCACGTTGATAAGTGGGAGGTACAAAACGAACACGCATAGCAGTTTTTAAAGCAGTCCAAGTACTAGGAATAGTAGTAGGATTTAATCGACAATACTCAAACCCCCAAAGGGAAGCAAATTTAGTAAATTCACATGTAGCAGGAATAACACGCATATTCTCAGGATATTTTAAACATGCGAAACGTTGTTCTACTTCCATCTCCCATGTAAGATATGCATCAGGATTACATTTACCCTCAAAACATGGAATATTTAATTTAAGATTTGCAACATGATCATCATCATGTACCGGTGGTCGAGCGTTGCGGTAGTAATGTCGGGGACGGCTAGCAGGTACCTGTGGAGGTTGTTCAACCTCATCATCAAACAGATCATCGTCGGGTCGAGTAGTAGTGCGTATACATCCCCAATGTCGCAATGGCGCAGCGGAAGTCTCGAGTCGCGTCAATGATAGCCTCTGGAAAGCGGCAGCCGAACAACCATGACACGTGATCGGAATACGCCATGCGCCATGCCGAGGTGCTAATGGGCGGTGCGGGTCTTGGTCTTAAGCAATCTGGCGAAAACCTCCTTGCACCGAGCGTCAAGCTTGTCGTTGAAGGATTTCTCGAGCCCATCGATCTTGTCCATGGCGTTGGTGAGCTTGGTATCAAACTCCCCTAGGCGTGCATCCACATCTTCAGCGCGACCGACCAAGATCTCGGAGAAGTGGGCATGTAGTTCTTGGTTTGTCATTGTGGCAGGGTTCCGCGAAGTATCTGTCATGGTTAGTCCTTTAAAAGCACAGGTATATACTACGGAAATATGATGGAAGTCACGCGTAATCCGTCAAGCAATATACGAAGCTCTTACAAATTCTTACCAAACAGCAGGAAAAGGCGATGTGCAACCGCGAGGATCAGTGGGTCTAGAGATTGAACCAAGCGATTACCAGGAGTCGAGACACCGCACGTGGAGAATATCTGTGGAGCTCTGGGAAGGCTTAGCAAAGGGGGTTGGCAATTATCAAAACAACAATGCAAAAGTTGAAAGAATGCTCAACGGCGGTACTGTGCTGGTCCTAGGCTAGACCGTACTAGAGACGCGAGCCTAGATCACCAACGATGTCACGACGCGACACAACAAGCAATGTATGATGATATGGCACCCTGAAAAGCGAACCGAGATGCGGAAAATCACTATGATGGTGAGTGTCTAAAACTGATCTACGGGGTCTAAAAATAGGTTAGCCCCATTTTTTTTTAAAATTTTTGTATTATGCTCCGGAAAACGCGCATGCGCCAAAAAAATGTCGCTATGACGGCCAATGGAGAAAAGTGATCCCCGGGGTCGAGAAACAGTATAGCCAGAAAAAAAATTCGGAGGCTGTTCTCCTTCTGGACTTACGACCGAACTCTGAGCTCGACACGGACTTTAGCTTAACACGGAAACAAAAAAGAAGGAAAGTAAAAAGAAATAACTAGGAAACAATAACTCAACTCATACTCGTGCCGCGACACGATAGGTGATCGGATCCGTGTCGCGGTAAGAAGGCGGTGGCAGAGTGTTTAGGGTTTATGGTGGTTGGGTGTATGGCGGCGGAATATGGTGGCGGTGATCTGCGAGGGTGGCGGTGACTACTATGATCAGAACTCGAAACTCTACAGGACGAGACACTAAGACCAGCAACTTCACGCGACGATGCAGACACAAATTCAACAATGCAAAAACTGAAAAGATAATGCAAGGCGTAGATTGTTAATGGGATGGATCTAAACTCTAACTATGTTTTTGGCTTTTTCGCGGGTTATAGGTAAAAACAGATCTAATCTACGAAAACAGTAAAATCTCACCGAGCAACCTGAAATCTGATACCAGTTGATAGGGCAAAGGTGTCCGATCTTTCGATGAGATGGAGGTAGTCTATTTGGTGGAGTTCGGGCTTGACGATCCGACTACACGTGCGAGCACGAGCGCCAATGCAATCGCTAGGACAATCTCCTGGAGGTTACCGATCCTGCGGGAACACGATTAGCCTGACCAGCGAGGGTCTTAATTCCTACCTGAAATCGAGAACAAGTAAGAACCAATATTGCAATCAAGATATTGCGGATTAAGAGGAAAACTTTATTGAAAAGGTGGGATCCTGTATAGGTGCGAAGTACAAGAGGCCTCTGCAACGCTCGAGCCTTGGCGAAGTTGCTACGATGGAAACTTAATGTCTAAACAAAATCTGAGTCTAGGGTGACGGCTATGGGGAGTATTTAAGGAGGAAAAGGTGGGGTTTCGGCCAGCCATGGAAGTGGTGGCCGAATCCAACCCTAGAAGTCCTTTTCCCCTCAAATACGGACTCTAAAAAGTGGCTATTTAAAATCCCGCTAAAATTACATGGGCCTGGCCCAAAATAAAGGTGTCGCAGCACCATATTAAGCTATGGACGAATTCGTGAAGTATTAATCTTGAATATTTCATCCAAGCCTTCTTTCTTCATTATGGTGGCCTCAAAGTTGTGAAATCTCCATCCGTGGCCTTCTCTTGGATCATCACATGCTTGCTGCCATCTCCATGCATGGCCATGCTCCAATGCTTGTCCCTCTCATCCATGCTTGGTCCATCATTCCTAAGAGTAAGAAATACATCTGATTTAGGAAGCATCATATTCTCATGTATGTGAGGAATAGTTCCAAGAAACGAAAGTACCTGATAGTTAAGTTGTTTGGCACGAGATCTTGTGATGGGTCCTTATATGTGTATAGCTGTAGGTACAACGGTTGTATCAATAGAAGGGATGTCCACATCACTTACTAGGGAGTCTTTTATGTTTACAAAACACACAAGTATTAATGTTTCTGGTGTATAAAATTATAGCATGAGATGCAAACATTTATCATAAACACAAAGATATAATAATAACCACTTTATTATTGCCTCTTGGGCATATCTCCAATAGTCTCCCACTTGCACTAGGGTCAATAATCTAGATTACATACTAATGTACCTAACACCCATGGCATTCTGGTGTTGGTCATGTTTTACTCTAGGGAGAGGTTTAGTCAATGGATCTGCCACATTCGGATTTGTGTGTACTTTGAAAATCTTTATGTCACCATCTTGGACATGCTCGCGAATAGCATGAAAACGTAGCTTCATATGCTTCAGCTTATTGTGTGACCTTGGCTCATGCGTATTGGTATGGCACCCATGTTATCACAATAGATGGCCATCAGGTACAACACACTAGGAACCACACCAAGATCCTTAATGAACTCCTTCATCCAGATCGCTTCTTGTGAAGCCTTCGAAGCAGCTATGTATTCTGACTCAGTTGAAGATCTCGCCACAATGCTTTGCTTAGCACTCCTACACCTCACTGTTGCACCATTCAAAGTAAATACGTATCCAGACTATGACTTAGAGTCATCTGGATCGGTGTTCCAACTAGCATCAGTGTAACTGTTTACCATGAGCTCTTTGTCACCTCCATAAGAAAGAACCATATCCTTAGTTCTCTTTAGGTACTTTAGGATATTTTTTACCGCTATCCAGTGTTCCACTCCTAGATCACTTTGATATCTGCTGGTCAAACTAACAACATGTGCTATATCTGGTCTTGTACACAACATGGCATACATGATAGATCCTATGGCCGAGGCATAGGGAATTTTACTCATCCTCTCTCTTTCTTCTGTCGTTGCTGGACTTTGAGTCTTACTCAAAGTCTTACCTGGCAACATGGGCAAGAACCCTTTCTTGCTTTCTTCCATTCTAAACCTCTTTAGAACCTTGTCCAAGTATGTACTTTTTGAAAGTGTTATTAAGTGTGTTGATCTATCTCTATAAATCTTTATGCCTAAGATGTATGTTGCTTCGCCAAGATCTTTCATTGAAAAACTATTATTCAAATATCCTTTGACACTTTTAAGAAGTTCTATATCATTCCCAATCAACAATATGTCATCCACATATAGTACCAGGAATGCTATAGAGCTCCCAATCACTTTTTTTTGTAAATACAAGCTTCTCCATAAGTTTGTATAAATCCAAAGTTTTTTATCACCTTGTCAAAATGTTGATTCTAGCTCCAGGATGCTTGCTTCAATCCATTAATGGACCGTTGAAGTTTACATACCTTATTAGCATCTTTAGGATCGACAAAACCTTTGGGTTGTACCATATACAACTCTTCTTCAATGTCACCATTGAGGAACGCCTCTTTGACATCCATCTGACATATCTCATAATCGTAATATGCAGCGATTGCTAACAAAATTCTCATAGACTTTAGCTTTGTTACTGGTGAGAAAACTCATCGTATTCAACTCCTTGAATTTGTCGGAACTCTTTCGCGACAAGTCGAGCTTTATACACAGTAATATTACCATCAGCGTCTGTTTTCTTCTTGAAAATCTATTTGTTCTCGACAGCCTTGATGCCATCTGGTAAATCCACCAAAGTCCACACTTGGTTTTCGTACATGGATCCAATCTTAGATTTCATGGATTCTTGCCATTTGTTGGAATCTGGGCTCATCATTGCTTCCTCATACGTCGTAGGGTTGTCGGTGTTGTCCACCAACATGACATTCATGACAGGATCATACCAATTAGGAGTGGTACGAACCCTCGTCGACCTGCGAGGTTCAGTACCAACTTCGTTCGAAGTTTCATGATCACCACCATTAGCTTCCTCTCTTATTGGTGCAGGCAGCACAGGAACATCTTCCGTAGTTGTGCTACTCTCAAATCCGAGAGAAGGTTCAACAACCTCGTCGAGTTCTACTTTCCTTCCAGTCACTTATTTCGAGAGAAACTCCTTCTCAAGAAAGGATCCATTCTTGGCAACAAAAACTTTACCTTTGGATCTATGATAGAAGGTATAACCAATTGTTTCTTTAGGGTATCCTGTGAAGACGCATTTCTCCACTTTGGGTTCAAGATTGTCGGGTTGTAACTTCTTTACATAAGCTTCGCAACCCCAAACTTTAAGGACGACCCTTAGGTTTCTTACCAAACCACAATTCATACGGTGTCGTTTTAACGGATTTAGATGGCACCCTATTTAAAGTGAATGTGGTTGTCTCTAATGCGTAACCCCAAAATGATAACGCTAAATCTGTAAGAGACATCATAGACCGGACCATATCTATGAGAGTTCGATTATGATGTTCGGACACACCATTACGCTGTGGTGTTCCCGACAGTGTCAATTGTGAAAGTATTTCGTATTTCTTCAAAGACATGACAAACTTGTAACTTAGATATTCACCTCCGTGATCATATCAGAAAAACTTGATCTTCTTGTTATGTTGATTTTCTACTTCACTTTGGAATTCCTTAAATTTCTCAAAAGTTTCGGACTTATGTTTCATAAAATAGATATACCAATATCTACTCAAGTCATCTGTGAAAGTAAGAACATAACGATATCCACAACGTGATGCTACACTCATTGGACCGCACACATCGGTATGTATTATTTACAATAAGTCCGTAGCTCGCTCCATTATCCCAGAGAATGGAGTCTTAGTCATTTTTCCCACTAGACATGCTTCACATCTTTCAAGTGATTCAAGAAGTCCATCGGAATGGAGTTTCTTTATGCGCTTCACTCTAGTGTGACCAAGAGGTGATGATACACTCATTGGACCGCACACATCGGTATGTATTATTTACAATAAGTCCGTAGCTCGCTCCATTATCCCAGAGAATGGAGTCTTAGTCATTTTTCCCACTAGACATGCTTCACATCTTTCAAGTGATTCAAGAAGTCCATCGGAATGGAGTTTCTTTATGCGCTTCACTCTAGTGTTTTTGGTGATCGGTCAACGTGCTCCCTCAAATCCACATCGGAGAGGGAAGAACACCTTGGGGAGGGTCTTGACAACTTGGAGACGAGACGTCGAACTCCAAGGCCTTGTTCAACGATGGATGCGTGATGCAAAGTCCAATCGAGGTTGGTGACGATATTCGGTCCCCTTGGTAAAGGGGATGAGGCAAAACTAGAGATTCCACAATGGGGGTTGTCTTTAGTCTATCATCTATGCCTAAGGGATACATGAGGGGTGGGGGATCTATTTATAGGCCAACCACATAATCAAGGGTAGTTTGGGGATAAACTAGGCGAATAGGTAAGTAAAGGGAGATACATGGGCTCTGGCCCAACTAGTGCGCGCAGGCACTGACATGAGCGGTAGTACCGGTCTTGGGTCAGAGTACTGCATGACCGGGTCCATATCCCAGTATCGCTTGCCCTGGGACTTCTGTGGCGTCAAATGGGGCGGTAGTAGTGGGCGGTAGTACCGTTGGCCGGTAGTACCGGTCGCCAGATCCGGTAGTACCGCTGGTGACAGAGAGCATTTGGCGATCTGTCTTCTTCCGCCTCCTCTTCCAAGCCTCCGTCTTGTCGGGCTTGATGCTCCGGGCTTCCTCCCTTGCCTCCGTACTTGTCAATGTGAACCTATCATGCATATGTGACGGAGTATGAAGTAGCATACCATTCAATAGAGTAGGAAGGGGGCTCGCATAGAGGAACGGATTCACCTTTGGAGTCCATGACGACTTGGCGTAAGTTGGAGACCAAGATGTTGTAACGACCGTAGGTCGGGCTACATCACATTGGACCGCACACATCGGTATGTATTATTTACAATAAGTCCGTAGCTCGCTCCATTATCCCAGAGAATGGAGTCTTAGTCATTTTTCCCACTAGACATGCTTCACATCTTTCAAGTGATTCAAGAAGTCCATCGGAATGGAGTTTCTTTATGCGCTTCACTCTAGTGTGACGAAGACGGCAGTGCCACATGTATGTGGAATTATCATTCAATTTCATTCGTTTAGCATCTATCTTCTGAACATGTGTATCACTACTATCAAGATTCAATAAGAATAGACCATCCAGCTAAGGCACATGACCATAAAATATATTACTCATATAAATATAACAACCATTATTCTCGGACTTAAACGAGTAACCATCTCGCAATAAATAAGCTCCAGATATAATGTTCATGCTTAATGCAGGCACCAAATAACAATTATTTAGATTTAAAACTAATCCTAATGGTAGATGAAAAGGGAGTGTGCCAACGGCGATCACATCAATCTTGGAGCCATTCCCAATGAGCATAGTCACCTCGTCTCTCGCTAGTCTTCGCTTATTCTCCAGCACCTGTTTCGAGTTAGAAATATGAGCAATTGACCAGTATCAAATACCCAGGTGTAACACCCTCAGATCAGCCCTATAAAAGTTTTAGTGATTCCTGCGAAACCCGCATAGAAACGATTCAAAGGTGCCCACTAGGCACTTTCGTGCGGGTGGAAAACGAAGTAATACCATTACAGATTAGTCCATGATGGAACCCACAGTACAGATATATACAAGAATGAATCCATGAGTCAAGAATACAGATATACAGTACAAAGATCCAAATCACCTTATAAACGATATAGCGTCCGAGTACAGACAAGATGTAAATTGGTCTAAGAGCCCTGAAGAATAACCAATGGCGTCCATCACCCTGCCCAGGCCAAGCCGTAAGGGTAACCCTGCTAACGACGTTGATCTCAAACCTGCTTCAACAAAAGGGGTGCCAAAAAAGGGCAACGGAAAAAGAGAGCTGATGCAGCCCGTCCTACGACCGCTTCTACATCTACCCCCACAAGCTCCCCAAGTGGACCCATGACTCGCGCCCGAGCCAAACTCCTTCAAGCTAAGGTGAACTCGCTCCTCTCCATGTGTGACTTCAATACACCCTTGGATGGCTTGCTACTTCATACCCATACCTTGTGCATCATCAGGTACGAAGAGAAGAACCCGAGACGGAGGAGCACCAAGAAGAGACCAATGCTCTCATGCCATGGTACCGGATCTGGCGACCGGTACTACCGCTTGGCGGCACTACCGCCCAACGCTACCGCCAACAACAGAAGGTCCCAGAGCTGTCCAAACGCTCTTCACCAACAAGCGCATCACCTGGATCCGATTACCGGACTAGGTACTACCGCCCCCAAGAAGGCCCCAGCGCAAGCCCCAGGACGACAAGCGGGACTACGGTCCAGAACCAGTTACCGCATGACCGGTACTACCGGTCCCGCCAGGCGGTACTACCGCCAGAGACAGAGACTTTACGTGATATTTCGGCCCAGCGCCTTGTAACCCTCTCCATATTTCGCTATTTATCCCCAAACTACCCCTGTTTTTGTGGTTGGACTATATATAGCCCCCCACCATCTATTGTAAACCCTAGACTTGGATAATAATAGATATTAAGGAAACCCTTTGAGGACTTATATCTATTGGTCTCATGCTCCTACCAAGGAGCACCGGATTATCCACCCACCTCTTGGATCTTGCTTAAGTGCGTTCAAGTTGTACATGGCCTTGGGTTCTCGGTGTCTCGCCCCCAAGTAGTCAAGATCTCACCAAGCACCTCATTCCCCGTTGTTGGCGTGGAGAGCGAGCTTCGCCCAACACCGATCCTAGGGATTATGTTGGACCGGTTGCCACCGACGTGAGGAGTAGGCGTGTATCGTGTTTTGGTATGTGTGTGTTCGTGGTTTTCATCGCCTTCATCGATTTCATCCCCCGACCACCTCGTTCCCCTCGTTTCTCGTGGAATTCGTGAAAGATCGGGCCAACCCCAGGGTTACCCCCTATCATATTGGTATCAAGAGCACGGTTGATCACGAATTTCCCCCCAATTTTTCTTTTATCCGCCTTAAAATCGAAAATCCCACCAAAAAGAGCCCCAATTTGCCTTCGGATCGATCTCTGGATTTGGTGCGTTTTTCGTGGTTTTGGTCCATAGATCTGTTGCTTTGGGAGTCGATCTATAGCCCCTGTTGTTTCTAGCCAGCCTTTCGGTCAGTTTTCCCACGGATCTGAGGTTTGTGTCAAGTGGATCTCGTTTTCGTTCGTGTTCTGTCACCAGCGGTACTACCGCCCGTTCCAAGCGGTACTACCGCCGTCCGGTACTACCGCCAGTAACAAGCGGTACTACCGCCTGTACCAAGCGGTACTACCGCCAGTAACAGAAGGTTTTTCCTTCTTCTTGACACCTCATTTTCGTTCGCTGACTTTCCCCCTTTAGCTTGTTCGTGTTTCGCGTGTTTGTCGCCATCTTAACACAAGCTTCCGCATCAACGTCATCCCGCGCTCAACGACACCGCGACACTCGAACATCTTCCCCCCACCAACGGTTGCAAGTCGTCAACAATACCAAAGGTATAACTTGCACCACCTTGACAACCCTATATCTTCCTTTGTGTGTATCTATACTATGAGAGCAACTCATTTTGTGTTTGTCTAAGCATTGTGCACTTGCCTTCGGAAAGTGAGAGTGTGAGGCCAAATACAAAAGCTAACATAGTAGCATAGCAAGGGAGAAAAAGGAAAAAGAATCAAAAAAAAAGAGAACAAAAGAAAAAGAGAAAAAGCTACATAGTCTCCCAATACAAAGAGAATACCAAGCTTGTAAGCCAAGAAAGAGAGAAGAAAGAGCGCTCCGCAGCAAGTGCACAAATCTATTGCTTACCCTCTTTTGGCAAACGAGTTGTGGTCTCTCCTTGTGTTGGCACGACACCCGAGCGTTGTTAGAACCCTCCTTTATAAAGGATAGGATCCCTGTGATTGCAATGCTAGTCCCTGGATCAATGCTAGCATCCACAGTTTAAGATGAAGTACACAGATACAAAGGTCGTTTATTACATTCATTCCAGAGATAAAAACATAGTCTTTTACAACTCAGGGCCATAGGCCTAATACAAGAGTTTTTAGGGATAAGTAAATAAACACAAGTCTTCATCTTCATGTGCCACAGGCAAGCATGTTGAGTGTAGACTCATGACTCCTAATCATCATCGGAGTAACCTGCAACATCACAAGTTACAGCCACAGAGGGTCAATACTTTGGAATAGTATTGGCAAGTGATACCTTAGTATATTTTAAGTGGACTACAATATTATATGCATTTTGGCTAAGTGTAGCTTGGCTTGCTTTGCTTATAAATAAGTTTTTCCTATTAGTTGAAATCACTAAGTTTTTCTTTGTCAAAAGCATTCCCAAGGAAACCACCAATAGACATTGGGGTCCTTCACCCTTGTTCACCCACAAATTTTTATTTAGAAGTTGGAGTGATGAGATTCTTGTGGCTTCCATGTCTTGATGCTCAAAAGTGTCCATTACCTTGGACAAGGCTAAGTACTTAGGTTTTCCATCTGCAGAGGTTGTGCACTTTCCCCACTAGACTTGGTTTCCCAAGACAGGACCCTTCAGAAGCCTTTCCTTAGTCAAATGGACGCGTTCCAACCTATCATCCCATCTACCACCAACTGTCCAAATGACTAAGTTCTAGCAACCTATATGATCATGGCAGAGCCTATTTTGCCAAGTGGTTGCACTGTAAGCTTTCTCCACACTTGGCCTCCAAATCCCTTTGTGCCTGGGTGGCATTCCACAAGTGAGATACACAACCCAAGTCCATGGCCTTGTGTAACCACTCAACATAACCCAAACTTCCCATTCCACCCAGGAGGTTCATTTGTCTTAGTTGTTTTATTAAGAAAATATAAGTCTCTTGACTTAGAATATTTTTATCATATAGTATATAGATGTTCACCACCTTTGTTTGCTATAAGCTAGGCTAGGCAAAATATGGTAACTTAACTTAGGAAAATTTCCCTAGCAATTCTACTATTTCACTCTACTTAGGATTTCCCAAATTAGCACTAAGCAAAATATCATGCAATACTTAGCAAAAATAACTAATGCTAGCATAAAACTTAGGACAGGAATATTCATGAAAATATCACTTGCCTTGGTAGTGTGGAGAGTAGCACTCTTCACAATCACAATCACTAGCAAAATCTACACAAAAAATGGAACATACAATTACACACAATTTAAATACAATCAAAAATAATATGAATGCATGCATGCAAGAATTTACCAAGTGTTGAATTTTGAAAGTTCTACCAAGTATGTTCATGACTACAGAAACTTAACATGTCACAAATTTGCCCAATAAACTTATTTGGCCCCATATAATTTTACAAGAATAAATCTATAACTAAAATAGCCCTAAACTTGTTCCACAAATAAAATCATTTTTAACTGTTACTATATGCTAAACAAATTGGATATTCAGAAAGGCCTTGTTTCACTAAATCCAACGGTATAAAGTTTGCAAAAATCTAACGTGGCATTTGAAAGTTATGAGCATTTGAAGTTTGAATCTAAATCAGGTTTTAAATTCTGTTTTTAATCCAAACCTTGCCACGCGTCGTCATTTCATTTGCCCGTACCGCTTCGCATCGGATCGAGATCCACAGCCGTAGGATTTAAATGAAATCAGGCGGCTCAGATCGCGTACCGCTTCAGATTAAGTGATTCTATCCTAGCGCTACGATAAAGATCCGACGTACGCTATCGTCGACTAGGATCCGCGGCGGCGCGGCTACCGGCGCGGAGGTGTCGATCGACGGAGGCGGTGCTACAGGGGGTAAGGGAGAACGAGGAGTAGCTCACCATGCTCAGAAGATCTTGGCGAGGCTCGACGTACTCGTGGTTGGTCAGGGGGCGCTCGGGCACGGCTGTGATTGCTCACCGGAGTTCGTGGCGGTGTCGGGTGCGTCAGGTGGTCGTCGTGGACGTCGCTGTGAACCACCTCAAAGCAAAAGAGCGACACGATTAGGTTCACAGGGTCAAGGGAAAGTTGTGTGCATGAACGGGGAGGCGAGGGTGGTGCATCTACCGGAAAAACTCCGGAGTTGATATCGCCGTCGATGCTCATGGTGTCGAGTGGAACTGGCGACCTGGGCGATACAAGATGGACTAGTGTGGTCGAGGTGCGCAAGGATGCACCGAGTCAAGCAGCAAGAACGATGAGAGAGGGAACACGAGGCTCACTGAATCGCCACGGAGAGGGCTCACGGTCAATTCGCGGAGGATTGAGGGCAGCCTGGGGCGGAGTGAGCGAGGTGTTTGGGGAAAAGATCATGCGCGGAGGGGTCTTATAGCCGGGGAATAGACAAGAAACGCTCGAGGATTATTGCCCATTTACTCCGCGCCATTACCGGCCTTCACTGCCGCAGCGACGTGGTCGCAGGCGCAGTCTGGGGAAGACGAGGGCGACGTGGTCGTCCCTTGTCGTGAAAACACGCAAAGTGATTGTGGGGTCGTGTTGTCGGTCATTTCGTGTGCTCAAGGCGTGTGAGAAGAAAAGGTGATCCCCGGGTGGGCTTGCTGGGCTTGATTGGCTGCTGGGCCAGATACTGGCCGCGCGGCCTTTTCCTTTTGTTTAAGTCTTTTCTTTTTCTATTTCTATTTCCTGGAATGATTTTTGAT
Source organism: Avena longiglumis (assembly GCA_030063025.1). Classification (NCBI taxonomy): domain Eukaryota; kingdom Viridiplantae; phylum Streptophyta; class Magnoliopsida; order Poales; family Poaceae; genus Avena; species Avena longiglumis. The sequence goes on along the minus strand of CP125978.1, from coordinate 243,626,689 downwards.
ATGAATTCAAATCCTTTTGAATCTAAACTGTTTTGGGAATTTTGTAGGGTTTTGTGGTTTCATAAACAGTCATTTTTAACCAAGTGGTTACTTGGCAAAGCTTGGTCAAGCTTGGGTTTCAAAGTAAACAGAGATTTGCTCTAGTTTGCAAATAGTTGAAAAAGGACTTTGAATCCATTTCTAAATTTGAAAACTTGGTTTTAAAAGTTTCACTTAATCTTTCCATCAATGGAGGCAAGCAACAAGTATTTAAACTTTCGAATTTCAAAGGGTGATGGTCATTTGGGATAAATTGTCCACATGAAATCATAGCACCAACTTCCATTTCTAAATGATTTTTAAGAAAACCCTAAATGGATGAATGATGCAAGGATGATATGAATGAGTTTTGAAACTATGATTTTTGGGATGTTACAAATCTAACCCCCTTAAGATGAATCTCGCCCTCGAGATTCAGATTGGCTAGCAAATAGGTGAGGGTGGTCTTTCCGAAGATCATCTTTTCTTTCCCATGTTGCTTCCTCTTCGGAGTGATGGTTCCATTGTACTTTACAAAATTTGATAGTCTTGGTCCTGGTGACTCTTTCTGCGGTCTCTAGAATCTTGACAGACTTTTCTTCATAAGTGAGATCACTTTCCAGTTGAACCTCTTCCAAAGGTATGGTATCCTTCAAAGAGGATTCTTCCATTTCTGGGTGACATTTCTTAAGCTGGCTCACATGAAATACGTTATGGACTGCTGATAGAGATTCTGGCAATTCAACTTCGTATGCAACTTCTCCTTTGCGACTTAGAATTTTGAATGGTCCAACATATCTTGGTGCCAACTTTCCTTTAACCCCAAATCTTTTCACTCCACGGAGTGGTGATACCCTGAGATAAGCTCTATCCCCAACTTCGTAGGTGACTTCTCTACGCTTAGAATCCGCGTAGCTTTTCTGTCGGGACTGTGCTATCTTCAACATTTCTTTAACCAGTTTGACTTTTTCTTCGGCATCTTTGATAAGATCCGGTCCAAATAAGCTCCTTTCACCCACACCATTCCATAACAATGGGGTGGTACACTTCCTTCCGTAGAGTAACTCAAACGGTGCCATTCCAATACTAGATTGATGACTATTGTTGTAAGAGAACTCTGCGTAAGGCAAAATTTCATCCCAACTTGCTCCATAGTCTAAAGCACATGCTCTCAACATGTCTTCCAGAATTTGGTTGGTCCTTTCTGTTTGTCCATCTGTTTGAGGATGAAAGGCAGTACTGAATTCCAATCTCGTTCCTAAGGATTCATGAAGCTGTCTCCAAAAGTGAGAAGTGAACCAGTTCCTCTATCGACACTATACTCTTGGGCACTCCGTGAAGGCATACGATTCTGCTCATGTATATTTTTGCTAACTTGGCACTTGTATAAGTGGTCTTCACAGGTATAAAATGAGCCACTTTAGTTAAGCGATCCACTACTACCCATATGGAATCATACCCTGACCTGGTCCTTGGTAATCTGGTAATGAAATCCATACCAATATTTTCCCACTTCCATTCAGGAATAGGCAGTGGTTGAAGCAGACCTGCTGGTTTCTGGTGCTCCGCTTTGACTCTGCTACACACATCACACATAGCAATATGTTCAGCGATGTCCCTTTTGAGATTGTTCCACCAAAACCTTTCCTTCATGTCCATGTACATCTTGGTATTTCCCGGGTGAATAGAGTACGGAGAGTTGTGACCCTCTTGCAAGATCAGTTTCCGCAACTCTGGATCTTGTGGAACACATATACGTTTCCCATGCCATAAGGTTACTTGTTCATCAATACGGAAACTCTTAGCCTTCCCTAGACTAATATTTTCCTTGATCTTTTCAATTTCCTTATCGGTCTTCTGAGCTTCTTGGATTTTGTCCAAAAGAGTGGGTTGGACATCTAATGATATGAGATGTCCTTCTGGTACAATTTCCAATCTGAGTTCCTTGAATTGTTTACACAGATCATCTGGTAATTCCCCTTTGGTAAGACCATTTACAAAGGTCTTACGACTTAAAGCATCGGCTACCACATTTGCTTTACCGGGGTGGTATTGCAAACTTAAGTCGTAATCTTTGATAAGTTCTAACCATCTCCTTTGTCTCATGTTGATTTCCTTCTGGGTGAAGATATACTTCAAGCTCTTATGATCGGTGAACACTTCACACCGCTTACCCAAAAGGTAATGTCTCCATGTTTTGAGTGCATGGACGACAGAAGCTAACTCCAAATCATGAGTAGGATAGTTTACTTCATGAGTTTTGAGTTGTCTCGAAGCATAGGCTACGACTTTACCATCTTGCATAAGTACAGCACCCAAACCTTGATGAGAAGCATCACAATACACTTGAAAATCCTTTTCCAAGTCTGGCAGACATAGAACAGGTGCTGTTACAAGTCTCTTCTTTAATTCTTGAAAACTGACTTCGCAACCTTCAGACCAAGCAAACTTCTTGTCCTTCTTTAGCAATTCTGTCATAGGCTTAGCAACTTTCGAGAAATTCTCAATGAACCTTCTGTAGTAACCTGCTAAGCCAGGAAACTACGAACTTCCTTCACATTCTTGGGTGATTTCCAATCATCACAATTGAAACTTTAGCAGATCCATCGCAACACCATCCTTTGTCATAACATGACCAAGAAATCCAACTTTCTCTAACCAGAACTCACACTTACTGAATTTGGCATAAAGTTTATGCTCTCTTAACTTTTCAAGTATTAAGCGCAAGTGTCTTTCATGTTCTTCTTTGTTCTTGGAGTAGACTAAGATATCGTCGATAAAAACGACAACGAACTTGTCAAGGAATTCCATGAACACCTTGTTCATCATATTCATGAAGTATGCTGGAGCGTTGGTTAAACCAAAAGGCATCACAGTATACTCATATAATCCATACCTCGTGGTGAATGCTGTTTTTGGTATGTCTTGTTCTCTTATCTTGAGTTGAAAATAGCCTGACCGAAGATCAATCTTCGAGAATACACATGCTCCTTCCAATTGATCAAACAAGTCGTTGATTCTTGGCAAAGGATATTTGTTCTTGATAGTAACCTCGTTGAGAACGAGTCAATACATAATCTTTGTGTTCTATCCTTCTTCTCTACAAACAATACTGGGGCCCCCCAAGATGAAGAGCTTGGTTGAATAAACCCTTCAGAATCGTTCTCCTAGATGTTTCTTGAGTTCTTTCAGTTCATCAACTGACATTTTGTATGGCCTCTTAGCTATTGGTCCAGAACCTGGTACCAAATCTATCAAAAACTCCACATCTCTATCTGGTGGCATCCCTGGTAATTCCTCTGGAAATACATCCGAATATTCACACACAATTGGCACACTGTCCATGCTAACCCCCTTAAGAGAATTTAGCTTACTTCCTCTGGATTCAAAGTTTGACTTAAATTTTATTCTTTTTCCTTCTGGGGTTGTGAGTGTAACTGTACGATTGGCACAATCCAATACTCCTTCATACTTAGCCATCCAATCCATTCCCAATATTACATCCAATCCTTGGGAATTCAGGATTATTAGGTTCACTGGAAACTTATGTTTTCCAAATTCTATGACTAAGTCATGACATCCTGAGTTAACTATCATTTCTCCACCTGGAGAACTTACTCTTATAGGACACCCAATGGTTTCTACCGGTAGTTCATTTCTTTCAACAAATGCTTTTGATATGAATGAATGAGATGCACCAGTATCAAAGAGTACAAATGCTGAAATTGAATTGAGTCTGAACTTACCAGCCACGGCATCAGGCTCCTCATAGACCTCTTCCATATTAATGTGGTTAACTTGTCCTTTTTGGAAAGGATTTGGCTTGTTGGGTCCTTCAACCTTCTTTTCAGGGCACTCATTAGCATAATGCCCCAGCTTCTTGCATTTGAAGCACTCAACCTGACTGATGTCCTTTTTAACGTGCTGACTTCCACTTCCACTACTATTTCCACTGTGGTGGCCCTTATGTCCACTCTTGTGGTTCTTGTACTTATCATTGTCATGACTACGGTGATGCTTGTTGTCATGACGGTTGTGGTTGTGATGCTTGTTGAATTTCCCAGGCTTATGGGATCTGAGCTGCCATCGCCATCATAATGAGACCGTTTGTGAGACGATCCCGAGCTGTGTTTGTCGGAGTGTTTCCTCTTCCTACTCTCGACTTGCTTCATTTTACTTTCCAAAATAGCAGCCTTGTCACACAAAGACTGATAAGTTGGAACATATGCCACAGACAACTGTAGGTTCAGCTCATCATTCAAGCCTTCTAAGAACTTTTCCTTTCTCTTGGCATTAGTATCAACCTCATCCGGTGCATAGCGCGCCAGATTGTTGAATTCTTCTACGTATTCTGCCACACTGCGGTGGCGCTGTTTCAGGTTATGAAACTCCTTTTTCAGACTCATTATCCCGGATGAGATATGAGCGGTGCGAAACCCATCCTCAAATATGTCCCATGTCACTTCATCAATGGGAGTGGTGATTTGGAAGTTATCCCACCATGTGGCAGCTGGTCCTTCCAACAGATGTGCTGCGAATCTGACTTTTTCAGCATCAGTGCAGCCCACTGTCACTAAGTCTTTGTTCACAGAACGTAACCAGTCATTGGCTGCCATGGGATCAGTTGTCCCTGAAAATTTTGCTGGCCTTAGTCGCAGAAATCTGGTAAGCATATCAAAACCCGGAGGGTTGTTGTTGTTATTGTTATTGTTGTTGTTGTTGTTGTTGTTGGGGTTGTTATTGTTGTTGTTATTCTGATTCTGGATGAATGTCGTCATCATTTGCATAAGTTGTGTTTGCGCATTCATCATCTGTTGCATTTCCGGGGTGATGTTATTGGGGTTGGGGTTTGCGCGACGGGGAGGCATCTGTGGTTTGTTCAAATAGATAAGAATGAGATACCCATAGATGTTTCATGCACAATACATCACAAGCAACACATAACAAGCAACATAAGAATATAAGTGCAACATCCACATAACAAACTCATGAAATAAACACACAAGTGACAAGCCATCCACATGTCGGATGGTCCAATAATAAGTTCGTAACAACAAGTATGAATATGAAAGTAAAAACGAGTAACAAGTCTACTCACAAGATCTATCTTCTCCTCGACGAAGGTAAGACCTGCGTTCTCCATCGCGGTCTTGTTCTCCTCTATCGTAGTGGTCAAAGAATCAACCTTGGTCTTGAGAGCCCTCTTCTGGGAGCGAAGCCTCTCAATAACCATCTGCCGCTCAAGCTCAAGTCCTTGGACTTCAGTTCCTCGGTCATGTCCCGGATCTTCTTGTTCCTATCCCGGACGCGTTTCTCTTGACTCTTGAACTTGCGGTCCCGGCCTCGAACTTTGTCTCCATTTCCTTGATCATCTCATCCTGCGCAAAAAGCTTGTCCTTCGCTGCTGCACTCAAGCTCGTCATTACCTAGCATGACGCTCATTCTGTCTGATCTACGTGCACGAGAAGAGTCTCTAAGTCCCAAGATAAAGGCGTACGGCTCAGCGGTGCTCCTCGAAGTCGTCCTCAAGTCGATGGACTCTCCATCAACATCACGCCTTCCAAGACGTGAAAGTGAGTTCCCCTAACTGTCGGGAGTGACGGCCTAACGTCCCTATCGGGTCCTGCATGACTACCTCCATGCCTCTCTCTGCACATCGTGCATCAGCTTGAAGACGATGGCCTCTGTAGTAGGCTCAGTCTGGCATCCTGGCTGGGTCACCTTGAAGCCCCAGAGGTCCTTCCTCTCGAACTTGGTGAGTGGGTACACCGTGATGGTAGGGAGAGGGAGATCAAGCAGGGTGGTAAGCTCAATGATACGGGAACCAAAAAAGTAACCCGAAACTCCTCAACAAAGTCTTGATGGCAATAGGCATCTATTTATAAGAGTGAAAAAGTTAGAACAATGCAATTCAAGGTAAATCAAGACTAACATTCATACATAACCATGAAACAATATTTTCACACAAGTCAAGCATACATGAGTTCATTACATCATTTAAAGTCCATACTTATTTAAAATATCTTTTGAAAACAAGGTGATAAGTGGTGGTCCAACTAACGTAGTGTCCTTACAATCCAATCTCACGGGATCTGTTATTAAACACAATGTTCCTAGAGGCAATCCACCAATCTTGCTCCCTTGACTCTATCACTAAGTCTATAACATCTCCCCTTATTTCTTGGTTGTTTTCTTCCAACTCTTGAGTAAGCTCCTTCTCTTTCTCTAAGTCCTTTTGGAGGTTGAGCATTCTGCACTTGACTCTAGCACTTAGTTCTTTGATAGTCCTCCAAGCTGCATCCCTGGCTGACTCAAAGAATGTGGTGTGCATGGTAGTGTTGGTGTACATGCAGAACCCCTTCTACATGCAGAACCCCTTCTACATGCAGATTGTTGTCTTCCTTGTTTTTGTACAAGTGAAGTTGCACCCACCAATACTCTACTCCATCCTCCATCACGGGAAAGCCTTTGTACACGGCTTCACCATGTGCATCCATTGCTTCCATGAGGTCCTTGAGAATATTGGGAAACTCAGTTTCACATTCCAAGGTCATGGTCATGAGTGGTCCCTTCTTCACGGCTTCGTTGATGGAGTTCATCTACAAAGGAAGTTGGAAGAGATTAGAAAAGTTTTACGAGAAGAATAGACAAGTGTAGAAGTATTTGAAAAACTTTTTCCTTAGTGGTTTTCCAATCCTAGGGTCATAATCCTACAGCAACACAAAGGTTCGATACCATCTGTTAGACCCTCCTTTATAAAGGATAGGATCCTGTGATTGCAATGCTAGTCCTCGGATCAATGCTAGCATCCACAGTTTAAGATGAAGTACAGATACAAAGGTCGTTTATTACATTCATTCCGGAGATACAAACATAGTCTTTACAACTCAGGGCCATAGGCCTAATACAAGAGTTTTTAGGGATAAGTAAATAAACACAAGTCTTCATCTTCATGTGCCACAGGCAAGCATGTTGAGTGTAGACTCATGACTCCTAATCATCATCGGAGTAACTGCAACATCACAAGTTCTGACCAGAGGGTCAATACTTTGGAATAGTATTGGCAAGTGATACCTTAGTATATTTTAAGTGGACTACAATATTATATGCATTTTGGCTAAGTGTAGCTTGGCTTGCTTTGCTTATAAATAAGTTTTTCCTATTAGTTGAAATCACTAAGTTTTTCTTTGTCAAAAGCATTCCCAAGGAAACCACCAATAGACATTGGGGTCCTTCACCCTTGTTCACCCACAAATTTTTATTTAGAAGTTGGAGTGATGAGATTCTTGTGGCTTCCATGTCTTGATGCTCAAAAGTGTCCATTACCTTGGACAAGGCTAAGTACTTAGGTTTTCCATCTGCAGAGGTTGTGCACTTTCCCCACTAGACTTGGTTTCCCAAGACAGACCCTTCAGAAGCCTTTCCTTAGTCAAATGGACGCGTTCCAACCTATCATCCCATCTACCACCAACTGTCCAAATGACTAAGTTCTAGCAACCTATATGATCATGGCAGAGCCCATTTTGCCAAGTGGTTGCACTGTAAGCTTTCTCCACACTTGGCCTCCAAATCCCTTTGTGCCTGGGTGGCATTCCACAAGTGAGATACACAACCCAAGTCCATGGCCTTGTGTAACCACTCAACATAACCCAAACTTCCCATTCCACCCAGGAGGTTCATTTGTCTTAGTTGTTTTATTAAGAAAATATAAGTCTCTTGACTTAGAATATTTTTATCATATAGTATATAGATGTTCACCACCTTTGTTTGCTATAAGCTAGGCTAGGCAAAATATGGTAACTTAACTTAGGAAAATTTCCCTAGCAATTCTACTATTTCACTCTACTTAGGATTTCCCAACTTAGCACTAAGCAAAATATCATGCAATACTTAGCAAAAATAACTAATGCTAGCATAAAACTTAGGACAGGAATATTCATGAAAATATCACTTGCCTTGGTAGTGTGGAGAGTAGCACTCTTCACAATCACAATCACTAGCAAAATCTACACAAAAAATGGAACATACAATTACACACAATTTAAATACAATCAAAAATAATATGAATGCATGCATGCAAGAATTTACCAAGTGTTGAATTTTGAAAGTTCTACCAAGTATGTTCATGACTACAGAAACTTAACATGTCACAAATTTGCCCAATAAACTTATTTGGCCCCATATAATTTTACAAGAATAAATCTATAACTAAAATAGCCCTAAACTTGTTCCACAAATAAAATCATTTTTAACTGTTACTATATGCTAAACAAATTGGATATTCAGAAAGGCCTTGTTTCACTGAATCCAACGGTATAAAGTTTGCAAAAATCTAACGTGGCATTTGAAAGTTATGAGCATTTGAAGTTTGAATCTAAATCAGGTTTTAAATTCTGTTTTTAATCCAAACCTTGCCACGCGTCGTCATTTCATTTGCCCGTATCGCCGATCGGATCGAGATCCACCGTAGGATTTAAATGAAATCAGGGCTCGGATCGCTGCATCGCTGATTAAGTGATTCTATCCTAGCGCTACGATAAAGATCCGACGGCTGCTATCGTACTGACTAGGATCTGGCGGCGGAGCGGCGGCTACCGGCGGAGCTGTCAGTCGTTGACGGAGGCGCTACTGGGGTAAGGAACGAGGAGTAGCTCACCGTCCTCAGAAGATCTTGGCGAGGCTCGACGTACTCGTGGTTGGTCAGGGGGCGCTCGGGCACGGCTGTGATTGCTCACCGGAGTTCGTGGCGGTGTCGGGTGCGTCAGGTGGTCGTCGTGGACGTCGCTGTGAACCACCTCAAAGCAAAAGAGCGACACGATTAGGTTCACAGGGTCAAGGGAAAGTTGTGTGCATGAACGGGGAGGCGAGGGGTGGTCTGTACCTACCGGAAAAACTCGCCGGAGTTGATATCGCCGTCAGTGCTCGCGGTGTCGAGTGGAACTGGCGACCTGGGGCAGTACAAGATGGACTAGTGTGGTCAGGAGGTGCGCAAGGATGCACTGAGTCAAGCAGCAAGAACGCAGATGAGGGGAACACGAGGCTCACGAATCGCCATGGGAGAGGGCTCTGTCGTGGCGATTCGCGGAGGATTGAGGGCACCTGGGGGAGTGAGCGAGGTGTTTGGGGGAAAAGATCACGGGCAGAGGGGTCTTATAGCCGGGAATCGACAAGAAACGCCGAGGATTATTGCCCATTTACTCGCGCCATTATCGGCCTTCATCGCCAAGCCGACGTGGTCGCAGCGCGCAGGGGGAAGACGAGGGCGACGTGGTCCGCTTGTCGGTAAACGCCGCAAAGTGATTGTGGGGTCGTGTTGTCAGCGTCTGTTTGCGTGTGCTCGCGCGTGTGAGAAGAAAAGGTGATCCCTGGGTGGGCTTGCTGGGCTTGATTGGCTGGGGCGACATCTTGCCGTGACCTTTTTCTTTGTTTAAGTCTTTTCTTTTTCTATTTCTATTTCCTGGAATGATTTTTGATATGAATTCAAATCCTTTTGAATCTAAACTGTTTTGGGAATTTTGTAGGGTTTTGTGGTTTCATAAACAGTCATTTTTAACCAAGTGGTTACTTGGCAAAGCTTGGTCAAGCTTGGGTTTCAAAGTAACAGAGATTTTCTCTAGTTTGCAAATAGTTGAAAAAGGACTTTGAATCCATTTCTAAATTTGAAAACTTGGTTTTAAAAGTTTCACTTAATCTTTCCATCAATGGAGGCAAGCAACAAGTATTTAAACTTTCGAATTTCAAAGGGTGATGGTCATTTGGGATAAATTGTCCACATGAAATCATAGCACCAACTTCCATTTCTAAATGATTTTTAAGAAAACCCTAAATGGATGAATGATGCAAGGATGATATGAATGAGTTTTGAAACTATGATTTTTGGGATGTTACAAGCGTAGTCTTTGTTAGGACCTTTTGTGCTCATTTTCATAGTCGTGCTAACCCCGTTTTTCTCCACGTGTGTGTTTTCCGTGTTTTTGTAGATCGTATCCTTTTTGCTTTTGATCTTTGGTTCTTTACCACGTAGGACAATAACCTTTTGCTTGGATCGTTTCGTTTGGTTTTCCACAACACTAACCTTCCACCAAAAGCCTTTGATAGTTTCTTGCCATTTCACTTTGCACGCTTTTCGCTCATTTGTGTGGCAATTGGTTTGATATAATCTCCAAGGTGAGGTAAAAGGCTAACTCTCCACACCCTTTATCTCCATATACAACCATTGTTGGCTTTGCATCATGGACAGGCATGGAGAGCCATCCCAACCACCACCACCTCCGGAGGATGATAACCAATTCATGACAAGATGGGACGATTGGAAGGTCCGAGGAGAATTCAACTATCGCTAGAAGCTCTCGGAGCCAAGATGAACAATTTAGCGAGGCCAGTGTGGAATTCAAGAACATCGACAACCGCTTCGAAGAAGTCCGTGGCCAAATGCATGCCATGCAACACAATCTCGGGCATCAAAATGAAGCTCTTGGTCGTGCACTCGCCTCAACGGATGAGAAGCTTCAACACATCATTGATGGACTCGCAAGGACACGCTCGCGCGAATCAAGCTCATCTCGGCACTCCTCAAGTGAATCAAGTGCACCTCGCCGTCACGCTTCAAGGCACCGAGATGGATCCGTTCTTCACTCCATGAGCTCTTCGCAAGCGGTACCATCTCCGCGTCATGCCGCAACGTCAAGCTACGATGGTGACCTGTCCGCAAGACCTCCAAGGCGTGAAGCGAACCGGCCACAACCAAGGGCACTTGTGATTCAACAAGAGCAACCTCGCATGGACCACCAAGGCCATCGCCGTCGACATGTACCTTCAACAACAAGTGAAGCATCCGAAGAGGACTAACAAGGTCACCGTCGACAAGAAGAACTCGAAGACCCTCCAAGGCGTCATCATCGACATGACCGCCAAAATCATGGCAACCGACGCAACCGGAACCGTAATGGAGAAGAAACTTTCAGCAAGCTCAAGTTCACCATGCCAAAGTTCACCGGTTCCAATGAGCCCGAGGAATATCTTTCTTGGGAACTCAAGGTCGACAAGATCTTCCGCATGCACAACTATAGCAATGAGAAGATGATGGCCATGGCATCCCTCGAGTTTGATGAGTATGCCAACCTTTGGTGGGAACAAGTCCAACTCATGAAGCAAAAGAAGAGCCTCAATCGCAACTTGGCAAGATATGAAGGCTCATATGAGATCCCGCTTTGTTCCTTCACACTACACGCGTGACCTTTTCAACAAGCTTCAAACGCTTAGTCAAGGGACAAAGACCGTGGAAGAGTACTTCAAGCAAATGGAGCTCAACATGATCCGTGCCAACATTGAAGAGCGAGATGAGCAAACAATGGCACGCTTCCTCAATGGCTTGAACCATCCCATCAAGCGTATCACCGAGTTCCAAAAGTACAACAACATGGTTAAGCTTGTGCACATCGCATCCAAGGCCGGGCGCCAAGTGCAAGAGGACATCAAGTACAACAAACCAAAGACGTACTTCACCTTCAAGCAAGCGTCAACCACTACTCCAACAACTCCAAGTGGAAGCTCCTCAAGTACAACCAAGCTTCCCTTCAAGCCAACTCTCCCTCAAGGAAAACAGCCCCCAAGTGGCAAACACACAAGGGATGATCAACCTTTCACCGGTGAATGCTACAAGTGTGGAGGCAAAGGGCACAAGTCGAATGCATGTGGAAACAAGAAAGTTTTGTTCATCCATGACAACGGCGATGAAGAATACTTGAGTGAAGAAGAGTTTGATGCAAGGGTCAAGGAAGCCATGGCAAGGCAACATTTGGAAGAGGACCAAGAACTTCTTGTGTGTGAGCATGACGCAAGTCCATCGCTTGTGGTCACCAGGGTCTTGACTACCCAAGCCAATGAAAATGAAGACCAACGCTCGAACATCTTCCAAACTCGTGCCGGCATCAATGGGAAGTCCATCAAAGTTGTCATCGATGGAGGGAGTTGCCACAACCTTGCAAGTACGGAATTGTGTGAGAAACTCAACCTCACCCTACTCCCGCATAAACACCCCTACCATATCCAATGGCTAAGTGACCAAGGATCCGTCAAGATCAAGCACACCGTCTCGGTGACGTTCTCAATTGGGCACTACAAGGACACGGTCGAGTGTGACGTGGTCCCAATGACGGTTTGCCATATGTTGCTCGGAAGGCCGTGGCAATATGACAAGCGTGCTTTGCATAATGGTCACTCAAACACTTACACCTTCAAATGGCTTGATAAAACTTGTGTGTTGCAACCAATGACTCCTAGACAAATAATTGCGGACAATGCAAAGGCTTTAGCGAGGGTGCAATACGCAACAACACCTTGTGAGAAGAGTGGTGAGCGAGAGAACCACACCATAGTGAGTGAGAGCTACAAGCCAAACTCGAGTGGAAAAACTAAGAGTGTTCTTCTTGCCACCAAAAGTGAGATGAGAGAAGTGCGGAACAACCCATCCATCTTGCACTATGTCCTTGTATGCAAGGGACTAGCGCAAGGAACCAACGACTTGACAAATGTTCCTCCTTCTTTGATGGCTATTTTGCAGGAATTCCAAGATGTTTTTCCCGAAGAGCTTCCTCATGGCCTTCCTCCTCTTCGTGGAATAGAGCACCGCATCGACCTCATACCCGGCGCCCCACTCCCAAACCGCGTGTCGCACTGAACCGGAAGAGACGAAGGAGATCGAGCGTCAAATCAACCAACTCGTCTCCAAAGGTTTGATCCAAGTAAGAACTAGCCCAAGCGCGGTCCCCGTGATCCTAGTCCCAAAAACGGATGATACGTTGCGGTTATGCATGGACTGCCGTCCAATCAATGCTATCACCGTGCGTTATCGACATCCCATACCGCGTCTTGATGACATGCTTGATGAGTTATGTGGAGCCACTATATTTTCCAAAATTGATCTTCGTAGTGGTTACCATCAAATTCGCATGGCTGAAGGTGATGAGTGGAAAACCGCCTTCAAGACCAAGCTTGGTCTCTATGAATGGTTGGTTATGCCCTTTGGCTTATCCAATGCCCCATCTACCTTCATGCGCCTCATGAACCATATTTTGCGATCTCTCATTGGAAAGAGTGTAGTTGTTTACTTTGATGACATCCTTGTCTATAGCAAGTCACTAGAGGAGCATGTTACTCATGTTAAGGAGGTCCTTCAAATCCTTCGTCATGAAAAGCTTTATGCTAATCTCCCAAAGTGCACTTTTGCAAAATACAAGCTGATTTTCCTTGGTTTTGTTGTGTCTTCTAATGGCATAGAAGTGGATGTCTCAAAAGTCAAGGACATACGAGATTGGCCCATCCCAACAAATGTTAGTGAACTTCGTAGTTTTCATGGGTTACCGTGGCTTTTCTGAGCTTTGTGAAAGATTTTTCTACAATTGCTTGCCCCCTCAACGAATTGACCAAGAAAAATGTCACGTTCGTTTGGGGAAAAGCACAACAAAAGGCTTTTGATGAGCTCAAAAAGAGGCTCACGGAAGCACCACTTCTTGCATTACCGGATTTCACAAAAACATTTGAGATTGAATGTGACGCTAGTGGTATTGGCATTGGGGGCGTCCTTATGCAAAATGGGCGTCCTATTGCTTACCATAGTGAGAAACTTGATGGTGCACGCCTCAATTATCCTATTTATGACAAATAACATTTTGCCTTGATTCGAGTTCTTCAAGTGTGGCAACACTATCTTTGGCCCAAAGAATTTATCATCCATTCCGACCATGAGTCGTTGAAGTATCTTAAGGGCCAATCCAACTTGAGTAAAAGACACGCAAAATGGGTTGCGTTTATGGAGTCTTTTCCTTACATTGTCAAATACAAGAAGGGCAAAGAAAATGTGGTAGCGGACGCCTTGTCTCGCAAAAACACAAGCCTTCTTACACGACTCGAAGTCAATGTCTTGGGTCTTGATGACATCAAATCTTGTATGCGTCAGGCCCTTTCTTTGGACCAATATTTGCACAATGTTCCGTAGACAAAGGGATTGATGATTTCTATTTGCATAAGGGTTTTCTTTTCAAACAAAACAAGCTTTGCATTCGAAATCGTCTCCAAATTTTGCTTCTTCAAGAGTCCCATGGTGGAGGCCTTATGGGCCACTTTGGCCGTGACAAGACATACGACATGCTCTCCACTCACTACTTTTGGCCAAAGATGAAGCGCGACGTGGAGCGCCACGTCCAACGATGCACTACATGTATCCAAGCTAAGTCTAAGTCCAACCCTTTTGGTCTTTATATGCCATTGCCTATTCCTCATGCACCTTGGTCGGACATTAGCATGGACTTTGTGTTAGGCTTGCCTAGATCTAAGCATGGTCATGATTCCATTTTTGTAGTAGTGGATCGTTTTTCCAAAATGGCACATTTCATTCCGTGCCATAAGACCGATGATGCTTCACATGTAGCAAATTTTTTTTCAGGGAAATAATTCGGCTACACGGTGTGCCAAGGACAATCGTCTCCGACCGCGACGTAAAATTCATGAGCTACTTCTGGAAGACACTCATGGCCAAGCTCGGCATCAAGCTCCTCTTCTCGTCCGCCTCGCATCCTCAAACCGATGGACAAACCGAGGTCGTCAATCGAAGTCTTGGCACACTCCTACGGGTGTTGATCAAGAAGAACCTTAAAGACTGGGAGGAATGCATTCCACACGCCGAGTTCGCCTACAACCGCGCCAAGCACGCCACCACCATGAGGAGCCCGTTCATGATCGTCTACGGCTTCGAGCCTCTCACCGCGCTCGATATCCTTCCACTCCCACTTCATGAACGTGCCAATATGGACGTTGCCAAGCGCGCCCACACAATGAAGAAACTCCATGATGACACAAGAATAAGAAAGAGATAATCTTCCAAGAGGGCGACCTTGTGTGGATACACTTAAGTAAAGACCGCTTCCCCAAGGAACGCGACTCCAAGCTAAAGCCTAGAGGAGATGGACCATTCAAAGTGCTCAAGCGAATCAACAACAACGCTTATGTCATCGATATCCCAACTTCCAAGTATCTTGTGAGCTCGACATTCAATGTCAAGGACCTCTCACCCTACCATGGAGAAGAGGAAGTCGAGCCGGTTGAAGAGTCGAGGACGACTCTTTCCCAAGGGGGGGGAGCTGATGCAGCCCGTCCTACGACCGCTTCTACATCTACCCCCACAAGCTCCCCAAGTGGACCCATGACTCGCGCCCGAGCCAAACTCCTTCAAGCTAAGGTGAACTCGCTCCTCTCCATGTGTGACTTCAATACACCCTTGGATGGCTTGATACTTCATACCCATACCTTGTGCATCATCAGGTACGAAGAGAAGAACCCAAGACGGAGGAGCACCAAGAAGAGACCAATGTTCTCGTCGCCATGGGTACTACGGACCAGCGACCGGTACTACCGCAAGCACTACCGCCGAACGCTACCGCCAACGACAGAAGGTCCCAGAGCTGCCCAAACGCTCTCTGTCACCGGCACTACTCACGGATCCGGTACTACTGCTACTCTGATTACCGCTGCCACCGCCCCAATGAAGGCCCAGCCAAGAAGCCCCAGCGACAAGAGGTACTACCGGTCCAGAACCGGTACTACCGCATGACCGGTACTACTAGGTCCGGCCCAAGCGGTACTACCGCGCCAGAGAGACTTTACGTGATATTTCGCCCTTGTAACCCTCTCCATATTTCGCTATTTATCCCCAACTACCCTGTTTTGTGGCTGGACTATATATAGCCCCCACCATCTATTGTAAACCCTAGACTTGGATAATAATAGATATTAAGGAAACCCTTTGAGGACTTATATCTATTGGTCTCATGCTCCTACCAAGGAGCACCGGATTATCCACCCACCTCTTGGATCTTGCTTAAGTGCGTTCAAGTTGTACATGGCCTTGGGTTCTCGGTGTCTCGCCCCCAAGTCGTCAAGATCTCACCAAGCACCTCATCCCCCATTGTTGGCGTGGAGAGCGAGCTTCGCCCAACACCGATCCTAGGGATTATGTTGGACCGGTTGCCACCGGCGTGAGGAGTAGGCGTGTATCGTGTTTTGGTGTGTGTGTGTTCGTGGTTTTCATCGCCTTCATCGATTTCATCCCCCGACCACCTCGTTCCCCTCGTTTCTCGTGGAATTCGTGAAAGATCGGGCCAACCCCAGGGTTACCCCCTATCAAGAGCGGTCGGTACTGAGGCCAGTACACGGCGAGTCTTAGAATTCGGCAGTCCTCGCCTACATAGGTATGGTGGAATGAAGAAGCAGCGTAGCATGCACTAAACAACCTATAGAGACTCGATATAATTGTCGGCTATCAGAGAGGGATAAGAAGGACCTATTCGAAACCAAGCTGATATTACCACCAAACATACCCATCCTGGTATTTCCCCCTCGAGACCAAACAAGAAAGTCATGCCGAGGAAACTCACACGTTTGGTAGTTTTATTCATTCTTTCTGTGGTGGTTATCCAACTTACTAGTCATATCAGATACAAGTCGAATTATAATAGTAAACTTTAGTTATAGTTATCTATGATCGAGAACTGTGCTCCAAGTTGTCCATAACTGCGGACACGGCTTTTCAAAAAGATTAAACCCTGCAGGGGTGCACCAAAGTTTCCACACAAACCTACACCCTTGTTGTCAGATCAGATAGGTACAAGATCATAAAACATACACCCAACAGTTTGTCGACAGGGTTTCAGACATGACGTTTGCCAGATCCAAATCAAGCACATGGGGACCACCCTACTAAGCTACCCGTAACGAAATCGGCCGGTCTCTTGAGACAGACCCAGGGTTTGCAAGAATGGCTGTAAATGACTGGGAACCCGAAAGTGTGACTGGGCTTGTCGATACCGTGAAATCATGCAGCGATCCAAAAGAGTACAGGCGCTCCATGCGCAATAGTAAATAAAGTAGTAAATCATGGCATAATTACAGGATAGTAATAACGCCGCAACTAGTTTGTGGACCCGGTATAGTACTTTTAAATTAGGTACTAAATCGATGGGGTGCCCACACACCCCACATGTGGTTAGCGCCCTCGATCTCGGAACAGGTGTCAAGAACTCGGGGTCCTACTGGACACTAGTGAGCGGTTAAAAACCAAATATTATCTATTACCCACTTGTGCCGCTGCATTATTTACCTACTTTCAATATTAGTTATTAAACAGTAATTAAAGCCATGATCATCTCCATCATTAAGCATGTGCCAACCACCCAACAATGGTGTAACATTGACGACGCGAAGAAGCAAGCATGATAATTAAAATATGCATCAAGATATATGTCATTTATTCCAAATAGGGCGGATATGGGTCACACATAGGACGTCCAGCGATCTTGGTTACGAGGGTTCAATTCGGTCTTTGGGAAGGTCTTCGAGGCGTTGGATCCGAGGTTTGTTGGCGTTCCATGAAAGAGACCTTGTGGTTCCGCGCCAAAGGCCTTAGGGTACGGGGATCTCGTCCATCGGGTCCATGTCGGAGGTCTTGAGATTCCATGTCGGAGATCTTGTCTCCACCGTGAAGGTCTTGTCGAGGGTTCGATGAGTGCCACTGGTTTTTGTACGATCTTCTAGTCATGTGGGTCCTCGGCAAGGTTCTTCGGGCTTGGTGTCGGTGTCAGAGACTTTGGCGGTTACACTTCCTTCCCATGATTGACGCTGCGATAGCCTAACCGCATCAACACCACAAAGGGGATAATACACCAAGTCGGGCATCAGCATAACCATATGGGCAGGAGTTGTTTTGTACTAGCACCGAAGATGTAGTGGCCGGTTCCTGGAGTTTGTGGCCACTAAGGACATCAAGAACTGCAGCAACAGGAACACAACAGAGGAGATTGCGCTGGTGACGCTCTTACTGCAGCAGGACACACGCGATGGAGACGGCGATGGCGGGTGTTGGTCGGGGCCGAGCG